>CM021107.1:219060118-219648449 GCA_007115665.2 Sequoiadendron giganteum | reverse complement strand
ACAACTATCAACATTTTGTTTCTCTCAAATTTAAAGTAAATATTGTTGTCTACAATCCCTTTATTGAATCCTTGTTGTGTCAAGTATCTGTCCAACCTTGCATACCATGCTCTAGGAGCCTGTTTAAGTCCATACAATTCCTTTTTTCAACTTACAAACCATGTCTAGTTTGTCTGATATCTGAAATCATTCTAGTTGCTCCATATACACTTCTTCTTCCAATTCTCCATTCAAGAATGCATACTTGACATCCATCTAATACACTTTGAAGTCTTTATGAGATGAAAATACCATGAACATCTAAATAGCCTCCATTCTTGCCATCGGTGAAAATATTTCTTCAAAATATATTCCTTCAACCTATGAATAACCTTTGCATACAAGTCTTGGTTTATTTCTTACTTCACCATCTTCATTCAGATTATTCTTGAATACACATTTTGAAGCAATCACATTTTTTTTTACTGGTCTAAGGACTAGTTCCCATGTCTAATTCTTCTCTATCTGCTACAATTCCTCTTTCATTGCTCTAACCCAACTTTCATATTTGCATGCCTTATTCATAGTCTTAGGTTCTATCTTAGAAAGTAAACACAAGTTTATCTCAACCATTGTACTTCTTGTCTTTACAACTTCACTTATATCTCAAATTATTATTCCTCCAGAAGATTTCTCTGTACATATTTAGGAGTCTTAGGTATAGGTTTTGGAATCTCCTCTCCATCACTTTGTTCTTTCTCTTCCTTTTCTTCTTGTATTTGCCCACAAATAGGATCACCTAGTTCAACTTCACTTATTTCTACTGGTCTATATATAGCTTCATCAACTTTTACATTAGCACTTTCAAATATTTTCCTTAGTCTTTTATTGAAGCATCTATATGCCTTGTTGTTATTTGAATATCCAAGAAAAATTCCTTCATCAAATCTAGCATCAAAATTTTCAAGATTCTCATCATCTCTTTTAATGTAGCATCTTCTTCCAAACACTTTAAAATATTTAACAGTAGAAGTCTTACCAGTCTGTAACTCATAAGGAGTCTTAGCATTGTTACCTCTTATATGAGATTTTTCAAGAATGTAAACAATAGTGTGGATTGATTCTCTCCAATACACATCAGGACATTTTCTTCTTTCATCATTGTCCTGGCAGCCACTTGAACAATCCAGTTCTTCCTTTCCACAACTCCATTCTATTGGGGGGTTCTAGGGGTAGAATAATTTCTCTTTATGCCATGTTCTTCACAAAATGCATTACACTCACTGGAAGTGAATTCTCCACCTTTTTCAAACCTTAAACATTTGATTCTCAGATTTACCTCATTCTATACTCTTGCCTTGAACACTTTGAATCTATCAAGAGTTTGATCTTTCTCTCTAAGAAAAGTAGTTTATGTCATCCTAGAGTAATCATCTATCAAGAGTGTAAAATACCTATAACCATTAAGCCTTCCTATTCTTGTCAGACCATAGAGGTCTGTATGAATCAACTCCAACATTTTGCTAGATGATTATTATTTTCCCTCAAAACTCCTTGTTTGTTTTCCCAATTGACAACTTCTGCAAGCTGAATTTGTAGGCTTTGTGATTCTAGAAAGATCTCTAGCAACTTATTTTAAACTGATCTTGATTAGATTTTTGAAATTTACATGTCCCATCCTCTGGTGCTATAGCCAACTTTCATTAATCTATTAAACAAAGCACTGACCATCACCACTCTTAAGCTGATAGATGTTTCCATGAGTTCTTCTTCCTGCTGCTACCACAATTTCGGACCCTTTTCTGATCTCACAAGTGTTATCTTGAAACATAAGATTAAATCCTTTGCTACACATTTTTGCAACAATCAAAATATTATGCCTTAAACCCTTAACATGTAATAGACATCATCAGTACTATGTTTTCCATCAAAACTAATTGTTCCTTTCCCAACAATCTTAGCACCAGAATCATCTCCAAACATAACTACTCCTCCATCATACTTCTCAAGTTTAGTGAACTTACTCTTATCTCTAGTCATGTGATTTGAACATCCAATGTCAATCACCCAATATTCTCCATCTTGTCTATCATGAAATCAGTCACAAGAATACCTTTCATCTCATCCTTCTTTCTCTCTGAAGGAGACTCCATTGCACATCTTTCATGGTCAACAAATACAAATTTGCTTTTTGAGGCTATAAATAAACATCCATCTTTATCTTCCTCAAAGTAAGACTCATCAGATAAGACTCATCAGATGTCACAAATTACTACATCTTCTTCAACATAATACAATTTATTGATCTTCCTATCCTTTTTGTCTTTGTAGTTATTATTATTTGTGTTCTTCTTGTGTGTAGCTCTATTTAGACATCTTGAGGCATAATGAAAAATATTTCAACAACTGGAAAATTTTAAGGGGCAACAAACCTTAGTATTTACTAGTACCTTTCTTCAATTTACTTTTAAATTTTTCTTCCAAGTCTTCTAAACTATCATCATCTGAGTCATCTCCTATCTTCATTTATGTAAAGGTTGTTTCAGCTTTCTCCTTTTCTCTTGCAAATTTTCTCATCTAGAATGCAGTCAAGGTGCCAAATAGCTTCTCCTTAGTAAATATATCTAGATCATATGATTCTTTGATAGCAGAGACCTTGTCACTATAATTCTCCGGTAGGTTCATCAAGATCTTCTCAATTACATCTTCATTTTTCATGGTACCACCTTGATTCTTGATCTCATTTGCTACAAGTTCAACTCTCTGATCATAATAACTCACAATATCTTCACCCTCTTCCATTCTCATATTCTCAAATTTGTGCTTAGCTATTAGCTTCCTTGAAAGTCTTACTCTATCATTTCCTTCATAAATTTCTTTCAATTTTTCCCATACTTCATAAGCAGTGCTTAAAGAGATAACTTTTGTCCTTACAATTTTAGATAGAGCACTAAAGATATCATACCTTTCCTTTTCAATTTCATTTGCAAAGGAAGGACCAGCGAATGGTTCAACATAATTTGTCTCTACAACTTTCTAATTTTTGAAACAAATTGAAATTGGGCAACCTCTCATCTACACTTTCCAATCATTGTAATTCGCTCCATCAAAAATAGGGATTTGCAACTTGTGCACCATGTAATCTACCTCAAGAAATTAATATTTTCACTGAGAAACCAAAGCTCTTATACCAATTGTGGAAATGCACAAGACAATTGAGAGGGGGGTGAATCAGTTGTACCAAATTACTTTATTTCTAAACTTAATCAATTTCACTTTAACTCAATTTGTTATTAAGTGTAAACATGAAATGCAAATTACAAAAAGTAAACACCAAAGACACTAGATTTATGTGGAAAACCTAATGAAGGAAAAAATATAGTGAGGATTAGCTTACAATATAGTAATAATGCAATAGTGGATACAAAGGCTCACTGCCCAGATATAGAGGCCCCTTTCCTACAATAAGACTCATTGTCCAGAAGGAGGCTCAGTGCCTACAGATAAAGAAAAGATAAATAAAGATCCACCACAAAAGGTTCCACACATTTGCAGGTTGATCAAAATATTGCAGACACCATTAGCTCATTGCTTTCAAGAATCTAACACATCAAAGTACTCTTGCCTTGATTCGCTCCTACACACTCTTCTTTTCTCACTTGCTCACACACTTCACTTCATACCATTGCAATTCACAACATCTTATCTCACTTTTATAATATCTTCAACCCTAGAAGCATTCTTCAAGGTTGGCTATGCATCCTTCAATTCAGAAATTCAAATTAGTTCGGCTACTCAACATTCCCACGATGGATAAGAATGAGAGACGACCAATTACACATTTAATTAATACCCAAAATAACATCTTTGATCAACCACACACTTATTTAATTCGATGCAAAATCTTTATGTAACGTGTAGACACCAGGTCAGCCAAACCTAATGAAAACACCAATGATCTTTGAAGTACGCACATCTCTACCAAGATGATTACAAGTGGATTACTCAACATGCTTCACCAAACACTTTAAAACTCTAAGAAACCTTTAGGAACATCCACAACAACTGTAACAATCTTCATCCACATAACATTTTTCAACAATCCAACTGGACCAAGTAACAACACACGGGACCTCTGGAGCAAGTCTTCCAGAGTACCAAACTACAAGCACATTTTCTAGAACACAAAGAACATCATTGTTAACCTTCTTCTAGATCCACAAGATCTGAAATAAACACTAGAAGATTGGGGGGAAAAAAATTCTCCCAATCCACAAACACACAGTTCTGACAAACCAGTTCACACACTGGTGAAAATATCTTTGAATCTCCATCAGTCCATAAGCTAAAACTCAAGATATATTATCCATTGAAGCTCATGAACACTACTAAAGATCCACACAGGCATAGGATCAACACAGAAGAAATATAGAGCACACTCAGAACACACACACTACATATTCTTCATTATTTCTTGATTTTCTCATGAGCACTTGGAAACAACATAACTACAACTCCATAAATATAGCTCCATGTACTCTAAACACTTCTACAGTATTTCAACTATACAAGTACCATCTATAATCACACTGAACTGTGTTGAAATTAATGATAATATTAATATCACAATCACCAAACTCATCCATACTTGCAAAATTATTGAACTAATAAAAGGTGATCTCTGCTCGGGTGATGGTATCAAGATTCATATAATCTTCCAAAATACCGTTCAAATTAGGCTAATTATGTCCTTCTCCTTCATGTGGCACCCTCTTTCCTAGGCAAAAAGGTGGGTTGGGAAGGTCTAAGAGTCAATCCATTTGAAGTTTTGCTATGATTTCCCCTCCACAACATTCAAAATTACCCTCATCGGCATTATTAGGTATTGATCTAATGTTGGTGACTGTAGTAGTGAGGGTCTACATCATTTACAATAGTGTTTGATTCACTTGATCTTTTTTTGCAGAAAAGATTTGATCTCATCACTCTAATCTACCATCTTCTTCTTACCTCTACCTCATATTCCATCATTAGCATTCTGAGAGGATGCTTTAGTCTTCTTCCTCTCTCACTCTCAACAACCCTTGGCTCTCTTTGACTTAATTGCATAAATTTAAGGTTATCCACAAGTTGGTAGGATAGTGGCTCTGATACCACTGATACCACTAAAAGATGCCCAGTCCAGACTAGGGATCAACAAAATGAAAACTTCAATATGCCACGCATAGTCTCAAGCCACTAATATTGAGGGATAAAGATATAAATCACATAAATACTAAACACGTTGTAAGATGCCTATCTAAAGACCACACAAAAGAGTTATTAAACTAGAAATGCTAATTCAGGTCTGAAGACGAGATTCGAGTGATCAAGAGACACAACATAAAGACCTCGCTATAGGAAATCACCAATAGAGAGATTCACCAATAATAACACACAACATAATAGAAATTGTTTAATTCTTGAATTTTGATTACTAAATTAGAGTCAACACACAAGAATATCGAATCGTTAATTCACATTCACTAGGCTAGCGACAGTATTTCCACAGGAGATACCCTGACATGATTCAACCCTCTGCAAGATCATAGATGATCATTAGTAGTCTTCAGAATGATAGCACCCAAACTTGCTTTGTGATTCAAATAGCCTGTTGAATGGGATGCTGGAGGCAACAGATTCATGGAGTGTTCATATCGAATGTGTTTGAAGAATGCCTGACTCAAAAATAGGAACATATGAGAGTTCACGGGTAGTTACTGGGTCTGGTCGTTGTATCAAATCTTCACAGATGATGTCGATGGATTTGATGAATCCAGGATTAGCTTTCATTTGCGCGGACAAGAAGTAGATAAACACTAAATCCCATAGCATCTCGCGTGAGTGAAGGTGTGGCCAAAGCAAAGCTTGGCCATGAATTTTTTAATCGCTAATCTCTCGGCTCCTGTCCTAAAGGAAGAATCAAATACCGGAGTGTGCGGATAAACTAAAGGAACTCACAAATTGTAGGCAAAGGTTTGTGTCTCTACCTGGAGCAATTCGGCAAGGGTTTTCATCCCTAGTTGAATCCATGGCCAAAGACCAAATTCGTTATTTCTAGATGATCCAATAGCTTCAACAAAACGAACATAAATACATGCTGGAAGACGTCAACACAAAGAAGTTCACCAGAATGTAAATTTGAATATTATTTTTAATAATTTAAATCTATTATTTAATACTATATGTAAATACTTATTTATTATTAAATTCAGAAGTGTTAAAATACAGTATTTGTTGCCTTTGTTTGAAATAGGGCCTCATCAAGTAATGGGGACATGACACTCATTTTGGATGATCATGTGCAGCTGTTGTATGTACTGATATGCATTTTTAATGTAAAATTTTGATGAAGGGCTTATCCTACCTTTGCCATATGTCGTATTAACATGTATTTCACCTTTAACTAGATACACTTGCATATCATATTTCCTATGGAAATTTTTGGAACGATTCCTTTGTAACAACTTCAAGTGAACAAGGTTCGGATCGAGTCACTTCTTGTTGTTCCTATTTGACCTGAAATCAATGGATCTAGCCATGAGCAGGTTGAGAAGAACCCTCCCTTGCACACACTCTTCGTTCATATGGTTCCCAAAGTAGGAGGGTCGGCAGTAGGTACTAATTCTTTCATCCTTGATAATTGGCTAATCTTTGAGGATGCAGTTTTCCAATTGGCATCTAAACTTGGTTACATACATCTGATCTTTTATTATTTACTAATGAGCAAACAAAGGCTCCTATGCAATGAGTGCACTTTTAGACAATTGACCTACAAAACCCATTTCTACAGTCCTTATTACTTACTCGTGTTCATACTTGTAAGTACATGATATCCAAGCTTTTATTTTTTGAAAAGCTAGCTCCATTTTGAAAATTACTATTAGTCCAACGTATATGTGCTATCATAAACAATTTCTCATGCGTGCAAATGAGAAAAAGTGATTTGAAAATCAATATTTTACAATTTTCTTGAAAATATTTGAATAAATTAATCATGTGTACCACATATCAAAGAAGCTTTTGTTATTCTTTGTTTTAGAATTTGTAAATTTATTGTTAGCCATTTAAGAGACCAAAATTCATAATCTATTTAAATTTCCCTTCATTGTTCAATACACACTCTCTTCTATGCATAAGAGATGATCTCTTTTCAGATATTTTCTCAACCTTGGATCATGACTAGTCCTTTGGTATTCATTTCAATTATTTCCTTACCCTAAGCAGACATAAGTAATTGTGAAAAAGGTGGATTGAGAAGGGCCTACAAAATGGACTTTAGGAGTATATAAATAAGCAAAATCTATCAAAATTTTGAAAAACTGATTGATAATATCCTTAGAGTGCCTTGTTGTCAAGTTGATTGAAACTAATCTAATTTTATGCAAGCTTCTTGGAAACTCAAGGTAAATCATTTCCATCTATATTATTTGATTGATTTTATTGATCATTTTTTCATCTATATGTTAGATATGTTTAAGGATTCAATAAATTGAAAATCTCAACTAGATTTTTAGTCCTTAGTAGATTACTTCTATAGAGGTGAGATTTATCATATTGTGCTCTATGTGGAATTTTATGATCCTTCATAAATATTTTACTAATTGTTAAGTATTATATTTTACAGACAAATAAGAGGGAGGATACCAATTTTGTTGACATGCATTGCTTGAATAGAATTGATAAATAGTACAAACTTTTATTTTCCTTACAAGCGACTAGTAATGTGTCTAAAATTGTCCATTGATGTTCTAGATATGACAAAGATTAATTTCAAATTTGTAATGTTTTCTATTTTTAACATACTTGTAAATAATAGTGCCTCATTTTTAAATAACATTTAAATAGTGCATCATGGAGAATATCGAATCAATTACTTATTTCCTTACCTTTGCAGATTGATTATAATGGAGTAACACCTAGCACAAGGAAACTTAGTGAAAGCGACTTGTGATATTTGTCAGAAAGAAAAGTCTTTGGTATCCATATGCTATCATGAATGGAAAATTGCAGCAATTAAAAGACTAACTCTTGATACTCTGGAAGCATCCCGTTTGCTCTAGAAAACTCAGCAAACTTGATTGTGTACTCTACAAACTCATAAAAAAAATATTGGCCCATGATTGTATCAAGTAATTCCTAGCCAAGGAACCAACCATGTGAGAGTATATAAATCTAAAAAACCAAGTTATTTGTCACTTATCAACACAATCTTTAAAAAAATTAGTCATTTTGTGTCACTACAATCCTTTGTCTTGTGACATTTGGTCTCTAAAGTACAAAGGCCAATATAATGACACAAAAATGTGAAGAAATATAGTGTACAATGTACAAGGTTTGTGAGGAAAATGTAATAATTTTAACAACTAAGATGGTCCAATCTCTTCTAATAACTTTGTGTGAGCATAGTTTTAGTATCCATTGCATTTACAAAATTAGCTGCTATCAATTTAATAGTAAGAAATTATGTCAAAAAAATGTAACAAAAATAATTGAGAAAAACAAAATAAATATTTTTTATTTCAACCAACAAAAAAAAGTAAAATTCATTTCACAGTTCAAAATATATGTATGTGAAGAAACAAATAGGGCTCTAACACTAGGTATTAAAGTAATATCATATATGAAAACAACCATCGATAAAATCATAGAGACAATATCTTCATTTAAAGACAATAACATAATTATTTTAAAATGAAAATAAACACAATAGAAAATGACTCGGCATCATACGAACTCTCAAAAAATACTCAGTGAAACCATGGCAAGTGACTTACTTCAAGATTTTGCACAGATTGTACTGTGCTATCAACGAATCTCCCTTTGATGCTTTAATCTATGCACAATAAATGAAAAATTGGACTAAAAAAGTCAAGATTTTAGATCTACTAGATTCCTGAGGTTGAGACAAGATTTTTTCAGCCTTTTAAATGAAAATGTTGGTTCGAGTTAAAATTTGTCTTCAAGGGGAAACAAGGAATGTTTTAACTATTTGAAAGTTGTTTTTTCTTGAAAAAATAAAACCCTCATTAAATATCAAAATAAATCATAGTTGCTCCATTTAAAGAAGTAAAGAAATTGAGTACATTGATTTAATAATTTATTTATTTTTTAATCCTCTAGTACAATATTTGAAGGAAGAGAAATTTAAGATACAAACAATACTCTTGTATAATAATCTGGTGAATTCTGTAAAATCCCCATCTCAGGTATAGTAAAAAAAAATTAAACAATGCACAACTTCCAACTCAACCAACCTAACATATTCAATGTAAATTAGAAGTGCTAATTTCAATAGCTCTCCATTCACCATGGTGGCATCAACTCTTCATCACAAATATATCCTTGCACAAAAGAGTGGTAAGTTCTCAAGGATAAGATCTTTCCTAGACTTACAACCTAGGCCTCGATGGTTTATGATGACCCTGCCTACGTATCCCCTCGTGGGAGTCAAAGACATCGTAGTTTTTCCCGCAATGACAGAGGGAGTTCAATCTCTCCTCTTGTATGAGATCTATTATCTCACCTTTATCCCATAACTATTAATTTAGTACATGTATGCTATCAAAATAGTCAATTATAACATAATGATAATAATCTTGCCATAAAGTGTTGCATCCATACCAAACATTAGTGCACAAATATTAACAATATTCACAAGGTGGAATTCATACCATAATCTCAAGGATTATACACAATGGTCATCATGAGCATACCCCCATATAAACAAGTTAAATAGCTCATACACATTGTACAAGTACAACAATGACTAGATCATCCACAAATCACAAGCGCAACAGTGACTGGATCGTACACAAATCACAAGTGCAACAATGATTGTCTCATACATAGATCACAAGTATAACAATGATTGGATCATACACAGATCATAAGTGCAACAAGATTATCTCATATGTACATCACAAGTACATAATTTTTATCTCATTTGGATATCATAATTACATTACTAACTGGCTCCAACATATATTGCAAATACACAATGAAAAGCTCCATAATACATCACATCAACATAGTGAAGAGCTCCACTATACATCACATAACATAATAAAAATGGTTGATTAACACATCACAATGGCTAACATGTGTCTATAATGCATTCCACATAGAAAGAATATTGGTCCATTGTGCACTACATTGTGGGTCCTATCTTTTCCACTGATCTTATGCACCATAGGACAAATGAGAAGAGGATTTGATGCATCCTATACTATACTATAGGTTTGTCCTCAACCCCACAAGGCTAAGTATATAGTCTAACAACTAGGAGGGGATTCGGTGCATTGCATACTACTCTACAGGTCCATCCACCATCCCAAGGGTTTCCCTAAGTAGTGAGCCTACCAATCCCAATGGATTCTAACTTCAATCGCCTATAGACCACCGATGACAAGTCTATCCTCCCAAGAAGAAGTAGCTCCCGACATATACCACCTTGTGACCTTAGTGGTATCGTTAGCTATCTTCTTCTCAATCTTTAGTAACAGTTGGAATCAATCACTTTCGTGCTTATTAGTGATAGCTAATGTAGACATGGAAAATATACATGCACCTAATCTTGATTCTACTAACAACATTTCATCTTTAATCATACTCTCGGCTTATCAACGCCTTTCATCCCTTAATTAAATAAATTATTATTTATTTAATTAGGTATTTCTCCTCTGCTAATTAAATTAATCAATTTAATTGAATTAACCCTTTATCCATGTTCATTTAAATAATTCATTTTATTTAAATTGAGTCTCTAAAGTCCTCTTATTAAATTGAATAAATTAAACCTTATTTGATTTAATCTAACATTTTCCCCTTTAGTTAAATAAATCAAATCATTTATTTTAAATCTTTCTTCACAATTCTTGTTTTAAATTAACTCATAAATTCAAGTCAAATTGTCACATCCCCTAATCTCTCTCTAAATTAATTAATTTGTGATTAATTTAATCTTAATCTATGTCACATCCTCTAGAGAATGCAACTTGCACAATAAATCAATTACTTTGATTTATTAAATCTCTTATTTTCCCTCACATGGCATAAAAGGGGAATATTCCCTCAAATTTGAATTCAAATTCAAGTGGGCTTGGTCCTTCCAAAAAAGCATTTAATGCCTCTTACATGTCTTTCCCATTGAGCCAGGTGACATTAACTTCATTTCTTTCTCCCTCCAACATGTCACATTCAAATTTCAAATTTGAATCTCATAGCATTTATCATGCACATTGACCAAAATATGCTCATTCCCCCTCCAATTACATGTGGACAA
This sequence comes from Sequoiadendron giganteum, assembly GCA_007115665.2. Lineage (NCBI taxonomy): Eukaryota > Viridiplantae > Streptophyta > Pinopsida > Cupressales > Cupressaceae > Sequoiadendron > Sequoiadendron giganteum. Next base: position 219,637,147 of record CM021107.1, on the reverse strand, counting down.
GTGGCCTCTTCTCATTGGTTGGTCTTTTGTCCCATATTTTTCAATTTCACTCTTTCTTCCAATTAGGAAATCTATAAATGAGAGACTCTTCCTCTCATTCAAACATCCACAATTTGAGTAAACTTACTATACTCAACTTCATCCTCAAGCATATCTAGTTTCATCCATTTCATCAAATTCTTAGCTAGGTTATGTAGATTTTTCATCATGGAGCTTGATTGAATGTTCATCAAGGTGGATCACTCATCAAATTGTCAACAAAACTTACAAAGGATTTGGGAAAGGACCAATTTTGACACACCAATTGGCACCAATTCCCCCATGGGATCAAAAGTTTGCTTCCTTAATTAATATTTCATTGTTTTTTATGTCTTGTTCTTCATTTTCCTATTTTGAGTATTTGTAAATGGATTTCATGGGGAATCCTTCTTCTAACTTGCATATGAACTAACTAAGGTGTTTGTTTGTCATGTCTTTGCAAGAATAGGATTGGGGTTCACATTTTGGCACTCAAAGGGTCATGTCAACATCACTTGATCCTATGGTTGATGACATTGACAATCTCTCCACCATTAGTGTTGAAGACAATGATCAAACTCAATCCACCAATGAGCACTCTAAATATATGTCTACCCCATCCATTGATCAAATCAACATTCATCAAGAGCCACTTTTTAGTGATCTATTTCAAGACGTGTTGACATTATTTGATCCTACTGACATAATCCACGATCTATCAACCAATAATCATTTTGACAATACCTCTACATCACTTAATGAGTTTCAAAACATATCTCAAGAATTTATTCCAAAGAATGATCAACATCTATCACCAAGGTCTAGCAATGGTCCTTTCCAAGACACATTGACATCCTTTGACCTCATGGTTACGGATAGTTAAGGAATCCTCAACTCAACATTTGATCCAAATCCACACAAAGATCAAGAGCGTATTGAGCCACTTTCTATGCCTAATGAAGATATCCAAGAATCCCTTGTAGATAATCCATCCATTGAAATTGACCCATGTCAAGAACTTGATCCAAAGCATGTTGAAAATAATTTCGACATTAACCAAGATCAAGAATTTGTATATCCAAGATACTACAATGAGGTAATGGAAACTCCCCTATCTATACAAGATGTCACAAATAAGGATCATATCCATATAGCACATACCCCTTCGTCTACATGTAAGATGCTTTCTTTAGATGGACATGTAGATGATCTTCATTCAAAATAGGAGTCTCATACTCTTGATATCATTACCAAGGAACAAGAGTCTCCTACTCTTACAATTTGTACACATGATCAAGATAAAGAGAAATGCAGAGACATATCAGAAATGGATCATGAAGAAGGCTTCTACAGAAGTTGTGAATCAGAAAAATCATGTGAAATCATATCAAGAATGAATCAGGAGGAAGACTTTTACAAGGACAGTGGATCATCAACACCTCTTGAAGAAGCATTAAAATTTGACATTTCACAAGATCAAACCAAAGATATCAATCAAGAATTTATCCCACATATGAAGGATCCTATCACCTATAAACTTGGATCACTTACCTTTTTTAGGGCAAGCTATCCCATCAATAAAGAATTTATTACCTTTGAAAATCCACCACAGAGCAGATAAGGAGTAACACCTTGTTTCCAAGGTAAATGATATCCTATTGCAAATAAAATGTTTCAACAGATGAATTATCAAGGCAAAGGATTAGGCCTACATGAACAGGATATCTTGGAATCAGTATAGATTATTGGCAATATTAAGCATCAAGGTCTTGGTTATTCGACAATTAAGGGATCTAAACATGTAAGTGATACCTCTATAAAACTAGGGGAAACATCGTCTCAAGAAAACATCAACATAGGGAACACAAAGAATCCTTATGATGAAATCAATGCCAATAATACAACCCACCACATCATGAATCTTCATCTACCCATCACCCCATCCACGAATTGGGACCAACATCAAAAGGGATATTTGAATCAAAGCATGAAGAATGTTATCAAGGAAAAAGAAGCTAAGAAGCATGAAGGACAAATCAAATACACTTGGATACCAAAGAATACAAAGAAAGATTATCCCTATCAAACTCCAATCAAAGAAACTATGGGGAAAAATAAAAAAGGGAAAAGTATCTATCAAAGATGTCCGCAAAGGAAAAATCAAGCTTCTCAAGAAACATACAAAGTGTATCAAGAAGTTGGTCCTAATTACATGCACACTTCCATATCCACCCATCATTGCTCATCTTCCCAAGTTTGGAGAGTCAAAGGTTCCAAACTATCAACCAAACCATCTTTTATTCCTAAACACACTTTGTCATCCACGCCTCCACGCATGATATTCAATCTTCACATTGACCATGTATTGGTAGCAACCCTTCATCATAAGGATTTAGAAGGCACTATATCACAATGTGCGCACAAAGACAAAGTTGACTCTGGTATCAGCCAAGCAGATCAGGAATCTCAAAAGTTGCATTCAAGTGCACGTATCTTGGCAAAGCAGCTTTTTCAAGCAGGATATCAGTGGCACATTATGATAGAAGCATCAACATCAGCACCACCAGGTGGTTTAGCATGAGCTTAAAATCTCTCAAAAACTACAAAAAATCATACAAAATATAATAATCCAAAAAAAAAATAGAAAAAGGATTGAAAACAGTAAAGAAAAAAAAATCCTCCTCGAGTGAAAATCGCATGGGCGGCACTTTGGATAGGTAGCATGATGAAAACCTGGAAAATAGGCATCATGTGTAGAATTGGGTATCTACATGTGCTAGTTCAGGAGAAAGCATCTTATCACATCCATAATAAATCCAACATTCCATCCATATCATTCGCTCATCCATGAACCATTTATCCAATCCATTTATATCCATCTGCATCCACACTCCAAGTTATCTTGATCTTGGAAAATTTTGGTGCACACTTTACACTTGCTTATGGTAGTCATCTTAACATGGGTCATTTTCATTGATCCTATCCAATCCAACATTATCTGAGCCATGAAGCACTATCCAAATGAACATTCCTCTATTCAAACCCCTTATCTTATTGCAAGATAATCCTTGGCATCCTTTGCATGCTTACCATACCCATCCATCCATCCATCTATCCAAGCGTCCACCCATGGCATTCCATACATTGCTAGACACTGGGGGCAAATATTTGTATCTTGCTTCAAGAATAAATCTTGATATATATCCTCCAATTTATGTGGTGATCTGAACATTGGAAAACTTGAAATCAAATTGGTTAAAGCATTTGCGAGCCAAATATCCAAATCACTAGCCCATGGTATATTTTGACAAGACAATGTTCCTTATCAAGCTTTATCTTTTGTCAAACATCAATCCAACAATTCATATAAGTTGCATCTAACTTGTGTGTGAGCATCACATTAAATTATCAAAACAATTTTGTTCCAAAACAAGCTTCATCAATCTTGATCAATTGAATCCAATCAATTATCACCTTGTTTGACTTAACACACTTAGTCAAACCACCCTCGTGTGTACAAGTTTACTCTAGGATAACATAACTTCCTAGAGTTTACAAGTGCATTATCATCTTATTTGACTTAACACAATTAGTCAAATTATCAAATCCATCATCAACTTGTTTTACTTAACACACTTAGTCAAACCATCCTCTTTTGTACAAGTTTACTCTAGGATAACACAACTTCCTGGAATTTATAAGTGCATTATCACTTTTGTTTAACTTAACACACTTAGTCAAACTATCAATCCATCAATCCAATCGATAAACATTAAGCTTGTTTTTCAACAAAATCCCAAAACAAAGCACTGATATCATATCCATGCCTAAATGTCAAAATCATGCGAAAAATTCAAAAACATTCAAAAAATCCATCAAAATCCAAAAACATTCAAATCATTCAAAATCCAAAACATGTCAGAATCCAAAAAATCAAATAATAGAGTCACCGGTCGAACAAGGTCGTCTTTGGGCTTGAACGTAGGCAAGGCCATCCTTGATCGGCCCCTAAGACACAAAATTCAAAAATATTCATAAATCTCGAAAATACCAAAGGCATTTTTAAAACTTCTCAAAACATCAAAAATAGCCTCAAAACATTTGAAAAACCCAAAATAACCATGCTTCAAAGAGGGGGAAAATGTAGACATGGAAAATATACATGCACCTAATCTTGATCCTACTAACATCGCTTCACCCTGAATCATAATCTTGACTTATCAACACCTTTCATCCCTTAATTAAATAAATCATTATTTATTTAATTAGGTATTTCTCCTTTGCTGATTAAATTAATCAATCTAATTTAATTAACCCTCTATCCATGTTCATTTAAATAATTCATTTTATTTAAATTGAGTCTCTAAAGTCCTCTTATTAAATTGAATAAATTAAACCTTATTTGATTTTATCTAACATTGTCCCCTTTAGTTAAATAAATCAAATCATTTATTTTAAATCTTTCTTCACAATTCTTGTTTTAAATTAACTCATAAATTCAAGTCAAAGTTGTCACATCCCCTAATCTCTCTTTAAATTAATTAATTTGTGATTAATTTACTCTTAATCTATGTCACATCCTCTAGAGAATGCAACTTGCACAATAAATCAATTTCTTTGATTTATTAAATCTCTCATTTTCCCTCACATGGCATAAAAAGAGAATATTCCTTCAAATTTGAATTCATATTCAAGTGGGCTTGGTCCTTCCAACAAGGCATTTAATGCCTCTTACATGTCCTTTGCATTGAGCCAAGCGACATTAACTCCATTTTTTTCTCCCTCCAAAATGTCACATTCAAACTTCAAATTTTAAATCTCATGGCATTTATCATGCACATTGACCAAAATGTGCTCATTCTTCCTCTAATCACATGTGGACAAGTGGCCTCTTCTCATTGGTTGGTCTTTTGTCCCACATATTTCAATTTCACTCTTTCTTCCAATTAGGAAATCTATAAATGAGAGACTCTTCCTCTCATTCAAACATCCACAATTTGAGTAAACTTACTATACTCAACTTCATCCTCAAGCATATCTAGTTTCATCAATTTCATCAAATTCTTAGCTAGGTTATGCAGATTTTTCATCATGGAGCTTGACTGAATCTTCATCAAGGTAGATCACTCATCAAATCATTAACAAAACTTACAGAGGAGTTGGGAAATGACCAATTTCGACACACCAATTGGCACCAATTCCCCCATGGGATCAAGAGTTTGCTTGCTTAATTAGGATTTCATTGTTTTTTATGTCTTGTTCTTCATTTTCCTATTTTGAGTATTTGTAAATGGATTTCATGGGGAATCCTTCTTCTAACTTGCATATGAACTAACTAAGGTGTTTGTTTGTCATGTCTATGCAGGAATAGGATTGGGGTTCACAGCTAATGAACCCTCTCAATATTCAGTTAGCCCTAGATTATCGTTACCTACATGAATGGGTCCCTACTCGTGCAACCACTATGATAGTATCAAAACCAAACTAGCCTGCTACCTTCACCTCCGTGAAATAGGTGAATGTTGACTAAATCATAGCAGTAACCCATACATTGGTCATTGGCACAATCCAATGATTGTTTATCACTGCTCAAAAAATTTGGAGGTTCACACTTAGGTGGGTCATACATAATTGCAATCTCAATCAACAGATACACGAGCCTATACATAAATTCACATAGATATGGATTTTAATTACATAGACGCATAAGAGATATGTGGAACCAAGACGAGATTTACATTACCCATCATATACATATAATCAAATACCCATTATAGAGTAGATAAATCCCTTACTTCATTCAGTTTAATAGAAACCTATTATGGATTAAATATAAGTTAATAAATTCCCTTAACTTGATCATACCCATTTAATACCCATTTTAGCCTTAACTAAAGCTTACGAAGAAAAAAAGGTCAAACCATTTAGGAACAATCCCAACATCTGGGAGTTATCCCCCCTAAACCCTCCCCATATGGACTTGAGGTCACAGAGGCATCCTTCACCCAAGGACCGCCTACGTTCCCACTTCCAAATGGGTCTTCTTCTCACCACATCTCTCAAAGAATTCCTACCTAATTTTTCCCAATTCAGTAGGCCTACATCATGATAGTTCCATTCCAAAAACCCTTACAATTACCTATCAAGGATTTCATGCCACCTATGGTACCCTAATGATTATACCATAGTTTACAACATTGGGTTCTACACATACTAATATTCTCTTAGCTAGGAGAATAAGGATTCATTAGGTTTTGATAAGAATAATGTTATCCATGATGTATCTCTCTAAGCACAAAGATTCAAGCACGCCTTGGTATAGGTTGCTATACAATCTAGACTCAATCCAAGAATTGATCAATAGTTAAGAGTATACATCCTTTAATAATAGTAGTCAAAGTATCATTATCAAGCATCAATTATACCAAAAGCCTTGACATGGGACCAAGTAAGGTTCCCCACCCATAATATGGTTCTTTAAAATCAAGGATCATAATTGTAAAGAGAATCCTTTTAGTCTTTGAAATGCATTTGTCAATAATAATATACTTGCTCTAAACCTATTCAATGCTCAAGTCATACTTGAGACCATTGTGCAATATTATATCCCTTATATCATCATATGAAGATGGGTACTCAATATTATTATAATAAAATTCCTAACCCTTTTGATTTCGTTTACCTTGCAATGTGACTTCATATTCTATAATAGCTTAGTTATCAAACTAGATAATATTTTCCCTTTTTGTTTATTCTAACCTAACCTTCCTCGTCAACAAAAGTGATATGTCTATAATAGTAATAATAGGTTTGCAATCAACACTTTTCATTATGGTTAACAATTTCCCATCTAGTAGATTTCCCTTACACACCTTTAAGTCTGTGTATAATTCCAAAGCTAGGTCTTAATTTAATCTTGGCATCACTATCAATCACAATCTAAAGGACATTTGACAAAAGGAACATTTCCAAAAATTCAATGACAATGATGTCCCATTCAAATCATTTCAATTTCTAAGACGTAAGTGTAAATAAGTCTCTATCATTAATGGATCCAAAATGTAATAGATGGTTGCACCCTCATACCATTCTCAATATTAGGTCTTTGGTTCAAATCATCATACCTATTTTGTAAGGTTTTCAAAGTTTTCTATGAAATTAGAATTTTTATTAACATTAATAATAGTTTACAATCATGTATATAAACTTTATGGATGGTCACAATAAAACATAAATCTAACTAAATCTTTATTTTCTCTAAGGTTGAGATATAGCGAAACATTATTGGGAGAAGCATTTTGGCAACCAAGTGACTGTTTTGAGGGTTATAAGCAGCTAAAGTGTTACTAGCATATTAAAAATGCTTTTTGCATTAATGTAAGCATGATAATTCACATCATCCAAGAATTCTAATAATCAGGAAAAACGATAAATATCCTTGATATATCTTCCAAACCAAACGAGATAATTAATTTGATGGTGCATGCCAACATGCCAACATCAAGTAACTGGTCAACCGTTATAATGATAACATAGATTTAATAGAGATAATATTATGTAGATTAGGTCCTCTAAATGTATGGAAAGAAATAATAGAACAATAATTCATATAGTATATAAATTCATTGTTTAATAATAACAGTGGTCAATTCGCTTATGAAAAAACCAAAAAAAAAAATTGAAATGGCAACTATTTTACACTCTGCACGCGACGGCTACTGGTATGTTTCCCCTATCTATTTATAAGGCAAATGAAAGAACCAAGTCTTTCTTATCTGTTGTGGCTGACTGGCTCCTCTTGAGGCTCGTCCATTGAAGTAGATATCCTTTCTTAGCAATGCAGTCTATGCGACAGACCCTCTACGCCATCCATTTTTTTTTTCCCTCGGCCCGATGATATCTCCCAACCTTACCATAATCGATGCCTTTTCAACAGATTGATTCTATATAAAATTTTGTGATCACCCATCCCTTTTGTTCATATCCTCCATCAATTGCATTTACTTTTAACCCTTCCCGTCCTTTTTTATGTGCCTCCAAACTATTCTGCCTAGCTCTTCAATGCCCTCCTGATTTATTTTCCTCCTATCCTCTCTTCTCATCTCACCCAGGTCGACCGTCATTCTACATAACTTTCCCCTTATTGTCCCGCAAGTTTCTTCTCTCTCATTACGTCCCTCGATCCTCTCTTTTCCATGCCATTTCTTGCATTCTCTGTCATCCAACCAAACTGAATGTTTCTAAGGCTTTTCTGAAGAATTTGTTTTCTCCCCCTTGCGTACGCGCCCTCTCCCCACCTGATTCTTCTTCCACTTCTAACTGCGTCTCCTCTTGCTCGAGCTTTATAGCTTTCCTTCTTCCCACTCCCATGTGCCCTTCCTATACACTCTCTCGCTCTGCCCACCAAACTAGTCTCTCTCGCACTGTAATCTTGTCTGTATCCCTCTCTTATGCTCTCATCTCCACATGTCGCTCTGCCCACCGAACTAGTTCCTGCTCAAAACAATGCATGCGTCCAGATGAACATGTTGTGGGGATTTTAAGACTTCCCGAAACTTCTTTCCCCTGCGCAATATCTTCTTTCCTCATCGTCTCTTCTAGAAAACTCTCCATGGGGTCCAAGCAAAAAATAGAACGATCTAGAGTTGATAGTTTTGTTTGGTATTTACGCCCCCTAGCTGCCTTGGCTTGAAAGTTTTCTCAAGGCAATTACGTGATTATGGATGCTTTTGTCAGTATGCTCAGGTCCTCTTATATTTAAGTCTTACCTCATTAACGGTGAGGGATGCCTTGACTTCACGTGGTGTCCATGCCTTATTTATGGCACACCACCCCTTACATCCTACGCACCATGCCTTATTTATGGAGCGAGAATCCTTTTATAGGAGGAAAGCCCTCACTTATAAATCAGAACAAGATCCCGTAAATAATATGAGCTGGACGATTTTAAGGGTTGCATAGATCATATTTATAGGAAACAACACAATGGCAGTGTTTCCTCATGCTCAACGCTTATGGAATTATCTTTTTTAAAATCTTCCTGCACTTTTTCCTGAAGTCTGGTCTTGGAAAACTGTTCTTTTAGGCCTTTCCACGCACTTCAACATCATTTCACAGACCTTCAGACAGATTATCTTGAAAAACATTTGGAAATTCCGTTGTCTTGGTGCTTTCTCCCACACTTTCTATTCCATTCAATTAGAAGCTTTGATCATTTGTGCGAATCTTTCAGCCCATCTGCTTCTTTTACAGCCTGCTCTCCAATCCAAACCAGACTTGTCCATTGTGTTGGGAGAGGTACAAAAACAATTTGATGTCTTTGAAGCCAAAATATCTGGTGATGGTGGTCGCAGGTTTGATGCCAGTGATTTTTCCAGTGGTGTTAATCTTTGATGGTGCTGACATTGGTGCTTATCGTCAATGGTGCTGAAGATGGTGCTGAGGAATTTGTCTTGGAGGAGAAGTTTGGTTACTATCTAGTCTTTTGGAATCCATCACTACTTCCTACTGAGTTTATGGCGTTTATTTGCTGCTTTTGCTGCAACCATTTATTCTTTCATTGCGCTTTATGCTGTCAATTCTATGCAGCAACTTTTGTTTAGTTTGGAGCCTTGTTCAGTTGCTATGAACTGCTGAATATGGAGGCTGCTCTTATTGGTCGTCTCAATCTACTTGCAGCTGGTTTATTGGAGAGTAGTTGAAGTTTGGTTCAGCTTATTTTTGCTGTTTATGAACTGCTGTATTTTCCTTTTCTGTGTCTTCAGCTGTTTGGGCTTGATGTTTCCCATCTGACATTGTTGTTATAGTGCTCTTTTTGAGCTGTTGGTTTTGTCTTGCTTTCTTTGTGCTGCTGTTGTTTTCTGATTTTTTGTAACTTGATAATTTTTTTATCCAATACAAATAAGAAAAAAAAAAGATAAGGATAAGGATAAGAAGGTTAAGTAGTTTTATGACAATCTCTTTTTAAGGCAACTTTTTTCGGACACAGACAACTTCCAGACATGCCTGAGACAATATTCGGAATAAAAGCTGGTACAAAATATAACCTATCTACTAAATTAATTAGTATTTTTTGTATACTATATCAGTTAAAACAGTTTTCTTTGGTTAATGTTTTAATCATAATACCCTAAACACAAAGCAGAAGACCTTTCCACGGTTTTAAGAAATCAAATATAATTGATATTTTGTAAATTTATTCCACTGAATTGAAATTACAACGTAACAGCTGCATTAACTCTTCAAAGGGAAGAAATACAACCATTTTTTTAGGTTCAATAACTCAAAACAATCATTGCTTCCCCTTTAACATTCAGCTTGACCAGACATGTACAAAACCTCTCCTATTGCCAGTAATGATTTCATTTCTTTCCTCGTCATAGAACAATGCAGTGATATCTTCCAAAGCTTCTTGAACGGTGTTTTGGATTAGTGTTGCATTAGGCCGATTCCTATAACTTATACCCACATTGCCACCAATCTCAGCGCAGCAATTTCCAGTCAAGCTGTCGCTAATTTTTATTAATCTATTTCTTTTATCAGAAATTTTCTTGTAAGAAATAAGCAACTCTTCATCATGAGTCAAATGACGGTTAAAACCAAGATGCCTAGGATGCCTTTGCAAGTGGTCTCTGTAAGAAGCAACCAGCTCTCCTTTCAAATTCCATACAAAAATAGTCCCACTGTGAAATGTCAAGAATAATCGTTTCTCATACAAGAAAATAAATTCACTAGGCTTCTTGAACTCATTTTTGCTCACTTCAATCATCCTTTCGTTCTGAACATCAACCACTTGCATGCATTCATTCTCTTGTTTAATGAGTATCTTCTCATGGAAGAGCTCAACAAAATCAATCCCTTTATTGGGTAGAAGTGCATGATTGATAAATTTCAAAACAGTCCCATCCTCTATAGATAATATCTTCAGAGGAAGAATGCTTCCACAAACAGATCTTTTTAATATTAAGAGGATTATACCCGCATTGGTCATTATTTCTTCAATTTCTTTGTCAGTTATGGAGTACAAGAGTGCATAGTTCTTCGAATCAAATACCTTGTAAGTACAATCATCTGAAAAAGTAATAAGTTTCCCATTGATATCATCAAACTCTACGATACCAGGCCAAGTCAGCTCCTCACTCTCAAATAAAGCAAAACCAGCATCTGGTTGAGCTCTTCTAATGTATTCAAGAGGGGTTGTTCTGTGCTTCAATGAGAATCCATCTGAAGCATCAGCTAACATTGTAATGAGAGAATTATTAATCTTGTTATAGAGCATGGATTGAATTAGTTCGTGTGGACTTAAATTTAAGTAACAAAGCCTTTTATTTGTGTGTCTATCAAATGCAGCACAGAGACCTGACTCTGCCAAAGCAAATTTAATACCGTGAGCTGTAACTATTTCATAAATCTTGCATGTTTGATTTCTACACTGATAACAAATATCAAACTCTTCTTGCAACTGAAAATTTCGGAACCTTATCTGAGGATGAGCATTTCTCAAGGCCAACTTGTTACCATTCTCACGGCTTTGAAGTTTGTGGACAATGTTGAAAATTTCTGAACTCCTCTTCTTTTTCCCTTCCACTGTAATATCAAAACAATCTATAAAAAAATGAAGAGTTAATGTTGTTTCTAATCATATCTTCTCTATCAGATATTAACTAGATATTAATTACACATTTATGTATATTATTATGTTAAAATGTTAGTGACAGAAATCTATTTCCTATCTAAATCTATTAAAGGTGTGTTTTTAATTTTGTTTTATTTATAAAAAAATTAAAAAAATATTTCTCTTTATTTTTTTCTATTGTTTATGTAGAATAGGGTATAATCAAAGGCTTCAAGTAAATTCACCGCTGGCAATTCACCACCAACAATTCACCATGTGAAAATTCACCACCATGACAAATTCACTTCATGAAAAATTCACTGTCATGAATTGCTGGTGGTGAATTTTCCATGAGATGAATTTGTCATGGCTAAATTTTCACACAGTCAACTGTTGGTGATAAATGGCCGTGAATTTTTCTAAAACCAAAATCAAGATGTAAAGCATGAATAAACACTATCAACTACCAACTACCTAAAACTCAAATAATGACAATAATCCAACAATGAAGTACAAATGAAAATAGAAACATAAACAATATAGAATATTACCCTAATTCCTATGTTGTGATTGAATCACCTCCATTTTGCTGTATATGCTACCTTGCCCTAAGATTTATAGTATGCAAGAAGGAGCCTAATGATAGTGACAACAAAATATCAAAGATAGTGGTTGTAGTCTAGAAATGAAAGAGATATGTCTCTTTTATAGAAAACCAAATTTGAATAAAGGGCCAAGATTAAATGATGAAGAATGATGAAGATCAATGGATGAGATTGTTTGAAGAAGCAAGGAAATAGGGTTAGGGCAAAAATAGGGTTTAGTTAAGGATGGACGGGGAGATTGAAAGATAATAAAACCTTATCAAAGTGGGAGGTTAATTGGTATAAAGGAGGAGATTGGCAAAAAAAGAGGTTTTTGAAGAAAATTAAATAATCATAAAATTATTTAATTTAAAGAAAAAGTGAACAACTAAATAATAAAAGCAATTATTTAATTATAGAAGAAGAGGGAAAAGTTGACTTTTAATTAAAATTATTTGGAAACAATCATTTAATTAAAAAAATGAGGAAAAGGAAAAATTAGTAAATAATTAAAATAATTATTTAATAGTGAAAGAGAAAATAGAAAATAATTAAATAAACAAAATTTATTTAATTGTAGAAGAAATAATTAAATATTTAAAATAATTATTTAATTGTAAAAGAAAAATGAATAATGAATAATTAAATAAATAAGAATTTATTTTATTATAGAGAAAAAAATATTAGTAACATAATTAAATAAAAATTTATTTAATTAATAAAGAAAATATGATTTAGAAAATAATCAAATAATTAAATTTTACTTATAAAAATGTTTACTTAGAAAGAAGTTTAGTAATAGTAAACATGCTCTTTGTAATTAAAAATTCATTATATAATAAATTTAAGTATGAAAATTTGATTGATTATCTAGAGATTGATTAGTTATTTCAATACTAACAGTTATTTCTCAAAAATAAAATAAAGTCTAAGAAGGGTATGTTGAATATGGTAAGGGAAGAGAGATTAGTAGTTTACACATGGATGCAAGAATAGCTTACACTTTGTTGAAGGGGGTATTTACAATTAGCTCTATTTAAGTAAAGTAAGAATTGATTCATATTTAAGAAAACTATTTTCATAAGAATTGATAAAAAAGTTTAGATTAGATGTAGATGATTATTTTTATCAATATTATAATTGGGGTGTATATGATGGTGGAGGTTAAGACATGGTTGAAACTTGAAGAGCAATTGGGAAACTCTTATCCTTCTGCAACTCTGCATAGAAATTGTTCTCAAAGTCATTAATTGAAGATTCTTTTCCTAGGAGAGGACAATGTGTGGTGAATATACAGAATTGTGATAGTGTTTGAGCTTCAAACTAAAGGCACTAATGCTTAATGCCAACACAAAAGCTTGAGAAAGCCATGTTGCATTCTCCATCGCCCAACCTTGGTTGCCATCTAGTAGGTTTGTTGTCCTTTTTAATCCAAATTTCTAATATATATCAAGCATGTAAATACGATGATTTTATAACTTTTTTTGACACCTGTAAGAAGCAAGAAACTTGTTAATATTTTTCTCCTTGATTCCTCCATGCAATAGTATGTAAAAAGAGGGTATTCACTTTATATAAAAGTATTCCATTTTTGTAGGGTATGCGGCAATTCTATCTCCTACAGATTCTTTGTGTCGTGGCTCTAGTAGTACTAGTAGTATAATTTGATAGCCTTAGATGTTTCATTTTATCTGATCTCTAGCACTGGTCAGGTTTTTGAGACATGTGACTTTGTTTTGTTCATACAATATAATGCAAATATAGTATTGCTTGTTTTCTCATCTTAAAGTGCAAATTTATCTGATGAATGTGGGTTTCAAAGCAAATTCTTTGTTAGTATAAAATCTATTTAGTGTTTTGTAATGTATGAATGGTTTGATAGTGTTGTAGCAATAAGACATTATGTTTTTGTTCTATATATTGAAAACCCATTTTGTTTATAACTTGCTTGTATTCAAATATTCTCTCCTAGAAGTGAGTTCTCCTCCTAAAACCAATAGTGGTATTAGAGAAAAGGTAGTTTGAAAGCAATCAACAAAATTTAGGAGAGTTTATTCTCAACAGAGAAATGGAAAATTTTGTGAGGCGATTGAGTGAGTTGTAATTTAAGAATGGTTGTTAATAGTTCAAGTTTAACCCAACCTCAAATCCATGTGTTTAAAGGAGAAAATTATGATTTTTGAAGTATAAAAATTAAAACCTTATTCATATCCCAATATTTGTGGGAGTTGGTAGAACAAGGGTTTACAGAGCCTGCAGATGCTCAAGATCTTGTAGCCTTAACTCGAGTGCAGAGAGATCCATTAAAGGAAAATACGAAAAAAGATTCAAAAGCCCTATTTATTATTCAATAGGCTCTACATGAGTCAATTTTTCCTAGAATTGTTGCAACTACTAAATCCAAACAAGCCTAGGACTTGTTGCAAAAATTTTATCAAGGAACAAATAAAGTGAAAAAAAATAAAGTTCATATGCTCATGAGAGACTTTGAAAACTTGATTATGAAAGAGTCGAAATCTATGCAAGAGTTCTTTACTCAGATTATGGGTCTGGTCAATCAGATAAGATCCTATTGATAAATTCTAGTAGATCAAAATATTATGGAAAAAATATTGAGATGTCTCCCTCCCAAATTTGATCCTGTAGTGGTTGTTATTGAAGAGTCAAAATATTTAACTCTTCTCTCTATAAATGAGCTTATGGGGTCTCTTCAAACCCATGAACAAATATTAAATAGGTTTGCTGAAAAACCAATTGAACGGGCCTTCCATACCAAGATAAATATCTCAAAGAAAAAGGAAAAGGGATAAGAAGAGACATCTCATAGGAATGGAAGGAAGTTTAGAGGAAGAGGAAGAACCAATTATTTCAATAGAGGCACTAGCACTGGGAAAAGTAGAAATTATATTGGAGGAAGAAACTCTAGTGATGGTTAAAAAGGAAATTGAAGTTATGATAAATTGCATGTACAATTCCACTATTGCAAAAGATTTTGGCATTCTGAAAGATATTGTTGGAAAAAGAACAAACAAAGTATGTCTTTTGGATAGTGGTTGTAGTAGCCACATGATAGGAAATAAAAATACTTTTGTAACTATGGATGAGTCCTTTAGAACATAGGTCAAACTTGGTGATGATAAAGAAGTTGAATTTGTAGGTAAAGGAACTATTGTAGTCAAAGAAAAGCAGGGTCAGGAAAGGTATATCAATGATGTTTGTATGTTCTTGGGCTAGTACAAAACTTCTTAAGCATAGGACAACTTGTTGAAAAGGGCTATTCAGCAACATGTGACAAGAATGAATTTCATTTGTGACTAAAGAAAAAATAATCAAATAGTGGCAAAAGTGGGTATGTTGCATAATAGAATATTCCCTTTGACACTTGCATATAGTGAAACTCCAATCCTTAGAATTAATTACAAGGACCAATCTTGGTTATGCCACATTAGATATGAGCATTTAAATTTTAGAGGACTTAAATTACTCTCTCAAAATAACATGGTGAAATGCCTACCATTCATTTCTCATGATGATCAAGTATGTGAGGGTTGCATTATTGCAAACAACAATGAGATTCCTTCCTAGTAGGAAGAGCTTGGAGAGCAAAAGTGCGTCTTAAATTGGTGCATACTGATATTTGTGGTTCAATGCAGCAAACATTTTCTCTTAGTAAGAATAAATATTTTTAAATATTTGTGGATGATTTCAATAGAAGGATTGGGTTTACTTCATTAAAGAAAAATTGGAAGCTCTTAGCAAGTTTCGGCAGTTCAAGGCTAGTGTGGAAAAATAAATTGGTTGCCCTAATAAAATGCTACATTTAGATAGAGGGGGAGAATTTACCTCTAATGAGTTTCAATATTTATGCAAAACTAATGGAATTCAAAGGCAATTGATTGCAAGTTATACTCCTCAACAAAATGGAATTTTTGAATGTAAAAACTGCACCATTGTGGAAATAGCTAGAAGCATTTTGAAAGCCAAGTGTTTTCCAAATACTTTTTGGGTTGAAGTTGTTGCTACATCAATTTATTTTTTGAATATTTCCAACCAAAAGTGTAAAAAATATGACACCTTATGATGCATGGTGTGGGAGAAAACCTAGGGTTTCACACTTGAGAGTGTTTGGATGTATTGCTTATGCTCACAAACCTGAACAAAAAAGGAAAAAACTTGATGAAAAGAGTGAGAAATGCATCTTCATTGGGTATTGTGAGGAGACAAAGGGTTATCATTTGTATAATTTGATAAGTGAAAAGTTGATTGTTAGTAGAGATGTTATCTTTGTTGAAAGTGAAGCTTGGAAATGGATTGAAGACTTGAATAAGGAAAAGAAAAATATCATTGATTTAAAAATTGATGTACCATCTTCTCATGGTTTAGGCAACGAATCAATTCCTATTGCACCATCCTCTTTGAGCACACCAACTTCTCTAGCTATTCCAAGCTCTAGTCCTCCAAGAAAGGTAAAAATTCTTAAAGAAATTTATGAAGGCATTATTAGTCTTGATGCAACTATGAATTATGCTTTATTATCTTATATTCAAGTTAAACCAAGAAAATTTGAGGAGGAAATAGACATGAAGTGTGGATTAAAGTCATGAATGAATAAATTGCTTCAATTGAAAAAAAATGAAGCATGGGAACCAACTAACCTTTCACCTAAAAAATATGTTATTGGGCTAAAATAGATTTACAAAACTAAATATAAAGTTGATGGATCTATTGAAAGGCATAAAGCAAGATTGGTGGCAAAGGGTTTTTCTCAATAGCCAGGTATTGATTACACCAAAACCTATTCTCCAGTTGCTAGATTAGATACCATCTAAATAGTTTTATCATTAGCTACTCAACATGGGTGGAAATTTTATCAATTTCATGTTAAATCAACATTTTTGAGTGGCTATCTGAATGAAGAAGTGTTTGTAGAACAGCCACTTGGTTATGGTGTTGTGAGACAAGAACAAAAGGTCTATAGATTAAAAAAGGCACTTTATGGGCTCAAGCAGGTACCTAGGGCCTAGTATAGTATGATAGATAATTATTTTTAAAAAAATGGTTTCAAAAAGGGTGAAAGTGAACCCACTTTATATGTGAAATATCGGAGTACAGGTGATTTACTCATCATATGTATATATGTAGATGATCTAATATACACAAGGAACAATGAAGAATTAATGGATGAGTTTAGGCATGTAATGAAGACTGAATTTGAAATGATAGATTTAGGGTTAATGCATTATTTCCTTGGGTTAGAGGTAAGACAACAATATGATGCCATTTTCATCTCACAAGGTAAATATGTCAATAATTTACTTGATAAATTCAATATGAATAATTGCAAACCGATGAATACATGAGTGAAATTTGGTTAAGGATGATGGACCTAAAAAATTAGATGAACCATTGTATAGGAGTCTAGTTGGTAGCCTTATGTATTTAATAGCTACTAGACCAGATATCATGATTGTTGTTAGTTTTCTTTCAAGGTTCATGCAAAATCCAAGCAATATGCGTTTTTGTGTGATAAAAAGAGTCATGAGATATGCTTGAGGTATAAGTAATTTGGTATTTGGTGTGCTCTTGTGAATTATTTTGGTTTAATTGGAATTATGGACAGTGATTAGGATGGTTCTATTGATAACAGAAAAAGAACTTCATGTTATGTATTTTCCTTAGGTTTGGGTGTCATTTCTTAGTCTTCAAAAAAGAAATCTTCAGTCTCTTTGTCTTCAGCTGAAGTTGAGTACATTATTGCAACTTCAGCTTCCTGTCAAGTAGTATGGCTAAGGATAATCTTAACAAATTTAAAACAAAAACAAGATATGCCAAATGTGTTATACTGTGACAATAACTAAAAAATTTCCATCAAATATCATAGTAAAAAAAAACATATTGATATCAAATATCACTGTATAAGGAATCTTTTGGCTAAGGTACATATTGAGTTGAAGTTTTGCAAAACTAGTGATCAAATTGTTGATATACAAACCAAAGAAGTTTCAAAAGAGATTTTTGAAAGATTAAGGAAAATGAGGGGTGTTTACACATTAAGCATTAAGGGGGAGATTGAAGGAACCAATGCTTAATGCAAACACACCAACTTGAGGAAGCCACATTGCATTCTCCACCACCCAACCTTGGTTGCCAGTTAATAGGTTTATTGTCCTTTTTAATCTAAATGTTTAATATATATCAAGCATGTAAATACAATGATTTTAAAACTTTTTTGACACTCGTAAGTAGCAAAATACTTGTTAATATTTTTCTCCCTACTCCACAAAATAGTATGTAAAAAATGGGGTATTTACTTTATAGAAAAGTATTCAATTTTTTGTAGGGTATGTGGTAGTTCTATCTCCTGCAAGTTCTTTGTGCAGTAGGCTCCAACAGTATAATTTGATAGCCTCAGATGTTTCAGTTTATCTGATCTCCTACAGTTGTTAGTTTTTTCTAAAGACCTATGACTTTGTTTTTCTCATACAATATAATGAAATATAGTATTTCTTGTTTTCTCATCTTACTGTGAAAATTTATCTAATGAGTGTGGGTTTCAAAACAAATTCTTTGTCAGTATGAAATATATTTAGTGTTTTGTAATGTATGAATGGTTTGATATTGTTGTAGCAATAAGACACTCTTTTTTTGTTCTATATATTGAAAACCCACTCTATTTACAGTTTGTCTGTATTGAAATCTTCTCTCCTAGAAGTGAGTTCTCCTCCTAAAATCAACAAAAACCACAAGCACTTTCAAGACAACTCTTTCTATTGGTTTTCTATTGTTGGGCGAGAGCTTTCAAAGATATTTGAGCCAGTTGTAGCCATATGTATTTTTCTATCCAGTTGAGAAAAAGGGTAAAATTAGCATTCAAGCTTCTAAAACAATATCTACCATTGTTAAAATCTTAGACTCAATTTCTAACCAATATAGACTAGATGTTATAAATGCCTTATATCATCTATCTATATTTGAGGGAAATAGGTCCCACATCATTTTGGAAAATATTTTTGTAAGTCCGTTTCTTTTCTTTTTGTTGGTAAATTCAATCCACAAAAAAGTACATCTTAGGCTTATCTGATCCATGGTTTTAGATTATCTTCATTGGATTCTCCAATTTTATTTGTATGTCTATGCTAGTCTTTGTATGTGGGATTATCTTCATAGTGTAACATCATAGTAGTTAGCATCTTTGAAGAGCATCCTCTTACTCAGGATCTACATCATGATAAAAAATTTGTGTTACAATAGTAGGAGGAAATCTAGTTTTTCTATGAATCACATGACAGACAGCTTAACTGAGGTGGAAGTTATTGATCTTCGAGAGCTACTTGAGAGTTACTTGCATTTCTTGTTTCTTCCTCAAGATGTTGGGTTGGTTCAGATATTTTCCAGTGTGATGATGTAACTTCTCTGCAACATCATCTTTACAGTGTTGTTCACATGGGTGTGAGGGAATAAGTAGGTCAAAGAAGGATAAAAATGAAGCATGGTATTCTAAAAGGGTGCAAAACTGTATAGCAGTAAATAAAGAGACCTTGTCAAGTAGGAGAACACATGCATAAAGGGAAGAGTTGAAAATGTCTTCTTTTGAAAAGATTTGAGTATTTTTATCATGTTACCTGAGAAATTCTAGGTTTTAGTTGAATTTTGGACTTTTTTAAGAGTTTGGAATAAAGGCTTACTGCTATCCTTGACCACCTCATTCCAGAAGATATGACACATTTCCAAATGGAGATGAATGCGTGGAACATTGTAGGATAAGAAGAAAAATATTTGTGGGTATGTGCCCACCATGCATAGTCAATCTGGTAATAGAGCTCCTCAAGAATACATTTTCTCGCCAGAGCAACCAAGTGAAGAAATGACACACAAGAAGACTATGCAAACACAATTCAGATCACATCAATGGTTTTGAAGACATGACATAGAGTTTGTGGATGCTATGAGGCTTTAAGAATATCTAGTCAAAATTTTAGTTGCTAAGAGAGATGACCAAGTGTCATGCATTTGTTTCTCATAGTGCTTGTTTGTGGGATATCTCTAGTCATCCATAAACTTAAAAATTTGATGGAGGATATGCACAAAATGGTTTGGTTGAGAAGGTTTAGAAACTAATTATAAAATACACTTCTATGCACAAATTACTTAAATGGAGCGGACACGTATGCTTGTTATATACTATCTCAAAATGCATTTACAAATTTCAAGAATTCAAAGTTCCTTTACTGCAAATGAAGAATCAATGTTCAAAGATTTTTCTCAGAGGCCTAATGCCTACACAAAGGTCTGTTGCATGTCTTCTATTCAAAGGATCAAGGAAAATATTACCAGATGGATTTAGGTTAAGAGGATATCAATGTTTTGCCAAGTTTTGATTAATGGTATAACAAATGATTGAAAAGGAAATTAAAAAATATGAAATATGTTTTGCAGTGGCTATGTTGCATGCCATAGAAATGGAAAAAGGATAAAAGGGCCATGTAGAGAACATGAAAGAGAAACAAGTTGATTGGGCTTGGTTGAAGGATACACCACATGCAAAGTTTGAGCATAAATTTTAAGGAAATGGGATTTCCAATGTGATTTGTCGTGGTATTGATTTTCAGCAGGAGCTCCTTCATGATCATTTTCTAAAGAATGCCCTCCTGTGGATGATACTTACCTTGATAAAGTTGAATACAAGGGTTCAAATCATTGTGAAGTTCAAATTTTTTCCTTGGAGGGAATGTCTCAACAATTCTATATGAAAGGGAAATCTGAGGAGCGATTTTTGTGAAACATTGATGAAAGTTGATATGTCTTGTTCAAAATCCAAGGATGAGAAGATGGAAGAGCTTGATCATGAACAAGATTTTTTGAAACTTAGCGAAACAATTTTGACATATAGTTTAGATTCAGTAGATTCTAATGTGTTCATGGTTACAGTTACCTATTTTTATCTTCAGCTCAAAACATGTAGAGTTGAATTGCATTCATCTCCGGAAGGTACAAAAAATTATGCTTACGTATTCATTATATTTTAGAATTTGATTACTTGTGAATTTCAAGTGTTATTATGAAAATTTTTGTAACAAGGGAACTCATAAGTTTTCATAGTAATGTTGTTTTTATTCATATTGTAAAAACTAAAGTCCCACACAAGTCATGGAAATAACTTAATTTGATTTTCATAATCAAATAATGAATACAAGAAAGAAATATATACTACACAATTGAATATAATATAGGTATAAGAGAGAATTTGGTTCGTCATTGCTTGGAATGATGATCATCGCTACACTTAAAGTCCTCATTTTTCATGTCTCTAAGTTGCAACAGCTCCGAGCTTTGAATGCATCTGCAAGGTTGTAAAAACATGGTGTTAGAGCAATGATGAATCACATCCTACATCATTCCTACATTACCAATAGAGATGTAATACACATTCAATTAGGCATTCATCAAATGACTAAATCGAGCAAGAGGCATATGATTAGAAGGCACAAAGTCCAATGGAAGCATCCAACTTCAATTATTTTGCTAACTTATTTGCTTCATGTACAGGTCACAAGTTTCATGTATTTGTTGTAGGTTTTTTATATCAGCATGTGGAGTAAAATGTGGCTCCCACAAGGTTTGAGCCCAACATTTTGTTTCAAAGGGGCCAATTCTCGTCACCAATATTTTTTTACCACCTCAACATTCTACTTCTCTTGACATACCTCCCTTAACTTGTATGAGTTTCATAATTTGAATTTTGTAATCAAACACTCTAAAAGTTAAGGAGATCAATGTCAAGAGAAATAGCACATTTACGCAAAAGGAATTGATAGAGTTCCAAAATGCATACACCTGGAAGTCAATGTATTTTTGCATCAAAAATGAGAAATGAGCATATAAGGGACAACTACCTATGCAGATCCAATACAGTTTTTAAAGAAAATGAAATGAGCATATGTAAAATAACAAAGATTGTCCTTTCATCAACATCATTCAATTTTCAATCATGTAGACATTAATGCTACAAGAAATTGGTATATATTTCTATAGGAAAATGGTCAAACTGAAAGTTTCCAACAAAAACATAAAATGACCAAAGATCAAAATAATCAGCAATAGGTTGTCATTTTTACCAACTAAAATACAAGAATATAGTGTATGTTTGTTTTTCTATAATTTTCATTCATAATGTTGGACAAAAAAAATTGATAACTTAGCTTCATAACAAGATTGTTGCATGAAGAAACAAGTGACAGAAAAATCAAAGGATTGATAGTGGAATGAAACAATCATGGTATAAAACTAATAATGAGTTTGGTGAATAGACACACTAATGGTATTGAGAATTCTACAAAGAGCAGGGTATAAACAACATGAACAAAATGATAAAATACAAAATTGGATATAATGATGGTTCAACTCCAAATAAAAATGCTACAGGTATGGGATACTACAAGGATATTTAAATTCTACAAAAATATCAAATGAAACAGAGATGTAATGTTACAGGAGATCAAATGAAACATAAATCTTCAAACACTACATAAGATGAAGAGTATATATTTGTTGTAGGTTTCCTTATCTCATAACAAGCATTTCCAAAGAAACATTCAAAGCAATATCCAAATATTGTTTGTGCAAAGGTTATTTAAATGCTACAGGAGTATGCAAATGAACAAGTAACCCTCAGGTTAGGGTTTGATTTAGGATTTTTCTGAAATAAAACCAAAAATCCTACAAACATTAATCTAAACCCTCAAAAAATTCTATAGGTCATGACCATAATGTGACTTTGTTTTTGCAGTAAAGATGCCACTAGTTTCAAAATAAGGTCTCCAATACCCTCATGAAAAGCTACAAGTGTAGCATGGCCGCGTCGAGAGGAAGGTATTAAAAGCTGAAAAAATCAATAGAAGCCTTCAAATTTTCTTGTCACAACCATTCTATGGAATTTTGTCTACAATGAACACCTTTTATCTTCAGAATCTTGCTTATGGTTGTGACCCTTTACGAGTAATTTCACAGAGAAGCCTGAAGCATTCATGAAGGGCTTGTAACCTTCATGCCATAGGAGGATAGACTAAACTTCACATAATAAACAAAAATGATAACAATAATTTAAAACCCATGGCTATTATCATATGCAAAGGTAGAAACAATGAAGGAACTACAAGAGAATACACAAGCCGCATCATTTTTTGACAAAGTGGAGAGAATTTTTTGTATAGAAATTACAAAAGAAACTCAGAAAATAGTGATATTGGCATACCCGCATTGAAAAAGTTTGGAGATACTTGAAAACCAAGTGAAGAACCCTGTCGAAGCCCTCAAATCCACCATTGAATAATTATCCAAACCCTAGGTTGGTAGCCAACTTCCTCATGAAGCTTAGAGACAATGGAATGAAAAATGACATGTTAATACCTTTGTTTAGGGTTTCAAACCCTAAAGTTTGTTGTTAAGACAATGTGACATTTTGTCACATTCTTTTAATTCCAAAGGCCATGGGTATAATTTAATGTATGTTTGCTTTGAAAATTTGCTAAGTCCTCATCTTATGTGGAATGGGGCACATATGTAAGGGTAGAGTTTAGGTATTGGTGTAATCTCCAATGTAATGTGTTGCATTAAAACTATGTGAAGTTGGTTAATTAAATGATGCAATATAAATTATTTAATTAATTTTAAATATTTAAAATGCAAACATTAACATCAAGTTACCCCCCTAATCATGCATGATTGATTTAGACGTGAAGATAGAGTTCTGATGTGCATGGGCGAGTTGATATAAACTATAGACATGAAAAATTGATCAACACACTTAATCCTGGTTAGTAACATCATTTCGTCCTAAATCATACTCTCAACTTATCATCACTCTTCATCCATTAATTAAATAAATTATTATTTATCTAATTAAGGCATCCTCCCCTATTGATTAAATTAATCAATTTAATTTAATTAACCCTCATATCTCTCTTTAATTAAATAATTCATTTTATTTAAAATAAAACTCTAAAGTCCTCTTATTAAATTGAATAAATTAAAACTTTATTTAATTTAATCTAACATTGTCCCTTTTAGTTAAATAAATCAAAACATTTATTTAGTTAAACCCTTCCTCTCAATTTGATTTAAATCAATGCATAAAAATTTAAGTCAAAATTGTCACATCTCCTAAATCCCTCATTAAATTAGTTAACCTTTTGATTAATTTAATCCTAATCTCCAAATTTCTCTAGAGAATGCAACTTGCACAATAAATTAATTACTTTGATTTATTAATTCACCTATTTTCCCTCAACTTGGCATCAAAAGAAAATATTCCTCAAATTTGAAAATCCCTCCAAAAGGGGATAGGTACTTCCAATAAGGCATTTAAAGCCTCTTACATGTCTATAGCTTTGAGCCAAGTGGCATTAACTACATTCATCTCTCCCTCCAACTTTCCAACTTTCAAATTCAAAACTTGAATCTAATATCATTTATTGGCTCATTCATCAAAATGTACACAACCTTCACCCATTCACATCTTGACAAGTGGCACTTGCCCATTGGATGTTGAATGATCCCACATTGCTCAAATCTTGCTCATTCTTCCAATCTGAAATATATAAATGAGGGAATCTTCCTCTCATTCTTCATCCACAATCCAAGCAAGTCTACTATACTTCATTTCATCCACAATTTCAGAGAAAAGTTATTATCTTCAATTGAGAGCAATTATATTCATCTTCTTGAGTATTTGCCATCACCATAGCTAGGTTATTGCAGATTTTAGCAAGGAGTCACATTTTTCTTCACCATCAAGTGGATCAACAATCATCAAGCATATAAAGGAGTTGGGAAAGGGCCAATTTCTACACATAATTGGCACCAATTCCCCCATGGGATCAAGTGTTTACATTGTTTAAATTAGGATTTAACTTAGTTGTGTGTATTGTTCTTCATTCATTTCCTACTTTGAATATTTGTGGATGGATTTCATGGGGAATTCTTATTCTAACTTGCATATTTATCTAATATTGTGCTTGTTTGCCATGTTTGTGCAAGTCTAGGATTAGGGTTTACATAAATGAGGCAATTTTTTCATGTTTTGGCCCCCATTTTCAGGGATTTCCTATTCAGTTCAAGTGCCCCATGGGTCAACTATGAGTTGATCTTGACTTTGATCCTGAGTTCACTATTTTTGCATGACTTTGAGCTCTCTTTTTCATGGTTTTTGCATCTACTCAGATTTCACTTCGGAGTTATTGATTTGGCGCTCAAAGTTGACTTTCAGTTTCACTTACATGTCTTTGGTAGGCTTTTTGTCTATAGTGAATGACTTAGTCATTTATAACCAATTCTTGATCATTTTCCTTTTGCATTTTTGTAAGGGAGGATGATTTTATAACTTAGCATTCATAGTTTATTTTATTTGAGCAGGTTTTTACAAGATTATTATTGTCTATTACTATATTTCCTTTCATCTTTTCAATAGTATCAGGTTTTTCCTTCAAGATTTCAGGCATCATTTTTATATTTGATTTTTGATCGAATTTTATTGTGTTTCAACATTGAAACCTTTGTCTTTCTATCTCAATCATAACTATATGTATGTAGTTAAGTTTAATTCATAGGTTATACACCGAGCACATGATTTAGGAGTATCTTCTTAATTGTGAAAATATTGTCCTTTTATTCTGAAAGAAGATAGTTTTATCGGAGCCTTTGTATGAAACATTTGTGTGAGTTTGAACTGTTCAGATTTTTTTGTGCGATTAGAGGTATTGAGATTTTATTCTCAATCAAACTACAACTTCATCAGGATTTAGGTGCATCACCGCAATTTAATTTTCAGTCTAGCATACATTCCAACATCTTCTTCCCTTTTCCCGAATAGTTTCATTTATAATCAGAAGATCAAATAGGAAGTCAGCCTAGAATCCAAGATTTACTTTCAACATAGGGTACTGACAACCTGAAAGTACTCCCATGTTGCCCGAGATTTCTAGTTTTCTCAAGAAATTAGCATAACGGGTGCAATCCCTCGTGACAACAGTTACTCCTTATGTCAACCTTGACATTCCAAAGGGATCTCTTGATCTTCGATGTAGAGATGAAGGATATTTCTCAAGATTTATTTAAAAAATAATTTGGACCTTTGAATGCCTGATTGAAGGAAAAAACATAGGAAACATAGAGGTTGCATGTTGGCAGTAGTAGTCATTGTATTCATTAAGTGAAGGGATAATCACAAAGATTATCAAAATAAAAATTAAAGGTTATGTTGTTGGAATTTAATCCTAGTCGTTGCATTTATTCTTCCTCCATATAATTTTCCAACAATCATTTATTTTTCCATTCTCTCACATGCATATAGGATTGCTTTAGATTTGAATTTAATGCAAAGTCTTCACCTTCAAATTTTCTTTGTTGGTTGTCAAATCAGCATTTAATTGTAATTAATTTTTTTGGTTTTTCCCTCGTTTGTTGGGTGCTTTTGTAGATTATGGGAGAAGTTTTGTATTATTTTCTGTGTGGGTGAAAAATAGAATTAAGAAGAGAAAATAGTAGCTTTCATGTATTTTCTTGAGAAGGTTCGAATAGCAAATGGGGGTTTGTTTTATTTTTGATAAACATATCAAGAGTTGAAGCTCTATTTAATCTATATGATTTCTTGTGTAAATGAAAGAGAAAAAGCTTTCTTTATTTTGGGTTTTTTTATTTATATATGAAATAGCATATTTCATTTTCTTTCCCCTATTTATCTCTTGCCTCTGTTTTAATTTTATGTTCATCTTTGTCTCTAAACCAGCACGTGGTATCAGAGCCAAAGGTTTCTAAAACAAATTTTTAAGCAAAGTTGAAGGTTTTTAGAGCAATTCTTCAAGGAGCCAAGGTATTGTCACTATCAACAATGGCAACAAGCACAAGCTTGCTATACCCAAAAATTCCATAGTGTAATGACAAGAACTATGACTACCGGGCAATCACCATGAGGGCATTATTTTTCTCACAAGATTTATGGGAGCTAGTAGAGAATGGTTTTCCAGAACCAGTTGATGCAGCAGCATATAATGCATTAACTCAAGCAGAGAAGGATTTATTGAAATATAATAGGAAGAAGGATTCAAAATCCCTTTTCTTTATCCTCCAAGGAGTGCATGAGACCATTTTCCCAAGGATTGCAGAAACAACAAGGTCCAAACAAGCTTGGTATATACTTCAAATAGCCTATCAAGGTATGGAAAAGGTTAAAATAACAAAGCTACAAATCCTAAGAAGATATTTTGAAACAATTTGCATGAAGGGTAATGAATCATTAGACTCATTCTTTACTCAAATTATTGGACTGGTAAATCAAAATAAATCTCATGGGGATACAATAAAAGATAGGAGAGTGGTTGAAAATATTCTAAGATTTTTTCCCATAAAATTTGAGTCAATTATTGTAGCCATAGAGGAAAAAAAGAACCTCACATTTTGTAGTTGATGAGCTCCATGCATCTCTTATTTCATGTGAACATAGGCTGAGAAGGTCAGGAAATACATCATTGGATCATGCATTCAAGTCACAAGTTTCAATCAGTCATGGTAGAGGTAGAGGAAGAACAAATTTCAAAGGTAGAGGAAGAAATACTCATAGAGGTGGAAGAAGCAACCCATCAAGCTCAAGTGGAAGAGGTGGCTGTCATAACCCAACTCAAAATGCATCTCAAAATCAGCCTCAAGGCCAAAGGTATGATGAATCTCAAGTTCAATGTCACTATTGCAAAAAATATGGGCATTATTTGAATGAATGTAGAAAGAAACAATATGATTCTATACAACAAAATGCAAATTTCATAAAAGAAAACCAAAACCAAAAACTAGAACAAAGCAAGTTATGTTTTTTGCATGCAATGTTGCACAAGAAAATGAAAAAGATGTATGGTTTTTAGACTCAGATTGTAGAAATCATATGATAGGGAATTTAGAAATTTTTTCTAGTTTGGATGAGAGTGTGAAGTCAGATGTAACATTGGGAAATGACGATAAAGTAGAAGTCAAAGGAAAAGGTAACATCAACATTTTAACTAAGAAGGGGGAGAAGAAACATATAACTGATGTTTATTTTATTGTCAGTTTAAAACACAATTTAATGAGCATTGGGCAGCTTGTCCAAAAAGGGTATAGAGTATCTTTCAAAAATGGAGAATGCACAATTTTAGACAAACTTCCAAGAAATCAACTCATAGCCAAGGTTCAAATGACCAACAATAGGATATTTCCCCTAAGGTTAAAAATAGATTTGATTGTATATTATTCTCAATAACACCACTCAATGTCTCCACAAGTGGGTAAAGAAGAAAATGCATTTGTCATACAAAAAATCTTTGAAGCAAAAATAAAAGATGAAAATTGGCTTTGGCATCTAAGATTCAGGCATTTAAGTTACTATGGAGCCCTATTTTTTCTTCATAAGGAAAGAATGGTCAAGGGATTTCCTCTAATAGAGAAAATGGAAAGAGTATGTGAAAGGTGCATCTTAGGAAAGAAACGTAGAGAATCATTTCCAGCAGGAATGTCAACGAGAGCTAAGGCACCTTTGGAGATCATTAATTCAGATTTTTGTGGGCCAATGCAAACACCCTCAATTGGTGGTATATTCTATTTTTTGACATTCATTGATGATTACTCAAGGAAAAAATGGGTTTACTTTCTGAAGCATAAGAGTGAGGTGTTTGAATATTTTTCTCAATTCAAAGCTCTTGTTGAAAAACAAAGTGGTCATTAAATCAAAGCATTAAGAACGGATAGAGGTGGTGAATACATATCAAATGACTTTCTAAGATTTTTCATGGAACATGGAATTCACAAGAAATTTACAACTAAATATACACCTCAACAAAATGGGGTAGCTAAAAGGAAAAATAGAACTCTCATGTGGAAATGACTAGAAGCATGTTGAAAGCCAAACATTTGCCAAATGAATAATGGGTTGAAGCTATATCATGTGTAGACTATATAATGAATAGATTTCCAGCAAGAGTGTCAAGAATATGATTCTGGAAGAAGCTTGGAGTGGAAGAAACACAATTTTTCTCACATGAGAGTGTTTGGATGTGTTGCATATGCACATGTATTGGATGAATTGAGAATAAAATTAGACAACAAAGGAGAAAAATTCATATTTGTTGAATATAGTGATGAATCAAAGGATTACAAGTTGTATAATCTAGTCAACAAAAAGGTTATTATCAGTAGAGATGTGCAGTTTATAGAAGAGGAAGCATGGGATGGAAGTGTAGAAAAAACAGCCAACATATTAGCAAGCATACCACAAGAGGAAAATGTTTTTTTTATTCCAACAAATACTACTCCTAATGTGATTCCTTCCACTCCCATTCAACCTCAACAAAGTGGTCCACGAGTGACACCATCTTCAAGTGTAAGGGCAGCCTCGTGTATTCAAGCAAACACTCCTACAAGTGCAAAACTAACGCCATCTACAATAGGGATTTTTAATGCAGGACCAACAAGTCCACATTCCACAGGTTCCTCATCAAGTGACATGTCAAATCCTACATTGGAAAGCTTAAGAAGAAAAATAACCAGAAGTATTAGAGAGACTTATGAGCATACTGAAGGTGAAAATAATATAGGTCAGACTTAGAACTCTTTTTGCTTTATATTCACTTGTAGATGATCCAATTCATTTTAAAGAAGCAATTAAAGAAGAAAAATGGGTAAATGAAATGGACAAAGAAATTGATACAATTGAAAAGAATCAAACATGGGAGTTAGTGATCCTTCCAAAAGTTAAAGATGTCATAGGAGTTAATTGGGTTTACAAAGCCAAGTTGAGTGCAAATGGTGATGTGTAGAAACATAATGTGAGACTAGTGGCAAAGGGATATTCACAACATCCTGGAATTGATTGCAATGAGACATTTGTTCCTATAGCTCGCCTATACACCATGAGAATGATACATGCCATAGCAGCTCAAAATAAGTGGCTCTTTTATCAAATGGATGTAAAATCAGCATTCTTAAATGGTCATCTTGAAGAACAAGTTTATGTGGAACCACCTTGGAATGAGATTTTAGGCCAAGAAGACAAGGTCTATAAGCTCAAGAAAGCTCTATATGGTCTTAAGTAAGCCCCAAGAACTTGGTACAACATAATTGATTCTTATCTTCTACAAAATGGCTTCAATAGGTGCACAGTGAGCCTACTATATACACAAAGATGAATGAAAAAAATGAAATTCTGATTGTATGCTTATACATGTTCATGATTTGATATCCGCGGGTGACTTATCAATTGATTTGTTCAAAGGAATTATAAAAAAGGAATTTGAAATGACTGATTTGGGTCTCATGAAATAATTTTTAGGCATTGAGGTGAATCAAAATAAAAATGGTATATCCATCTCTCAAACAAAGTATGCTAATGATATTTTGAAAAGGTTTAATATGTTGAAATACAAATCAGCACCAACACCAATTGTCACAAGTTTGAAGCTAAGAAAAGATGACAAAGGATCCAAAGTAGATCCAACTTTATATAAGAAACTTGTTGGTAGTCTTATGTACCTAATAGCCATAAGGATAGAAATAATGTATGGTGTAAGTCTGATTTCAAGGTTCATGGAGTCTCCAAAAGAATCACATTGGAAAGCAGGGAAAATATTTCTAAGATGTATGAGTGGAACAAGAAATTATAGCATTCAATATTCATGTTCAAATGAGCTCAAGGTAATAGGATACATAGATAGTGATTGTGTTGGTTGTTTTGATCATAGAAAAATCACATCTAGTTATGTTTTTCATTTTGGAACAAGGGCTATATCATGGGCCTCAACAAAATAGCCTAGATTGTCACTCTTTCTTCAGCAAAACCAGAGTATGTAATAGCAACAAGGGCAACATGCCAAGTAATTTGGATGAGAAGAGTTTTGAAAGAGATGAAGCATGAACAAAAATATGCAACAAAAATACATTGTGACAACAAATCAGCCATAGCACTGTCCAAAAATCTAGTCTTTCACAAGAGAAGTAAACATATTAACACTAGATATCATTTCATTAGAGATTTGATTAATAATGGAGAGATCTTTTTGGAATTTTGCAGGTCTCAAGATCAATTTGCTGATATTTTCACTAAACCATTGGGAAAAGATGCATTTGAATATTTGAGAAGTTGTTTGGGTGTTTATATTGAAGATAGTTGCTTCGAAAATTTCAAAGCTAGAAGTGAAGACAAATGCACCAGAAATTTCAGAACTGTAAGTGAAGATAGATGCGCCATAAATTTTAGAACTATAATTAAAGACAGATTCGCCAAAAATTTCAGAATTGTAAGTGAAGACAAATACGCCGAAAATTTCAGAGCCAAAAATAAAGATGGATGCTCCAAAAAATTCGAATAGAATGTCAACTAGTTGTGATTAAGGGGGAGTGTTGGAATTTAATTCCAACCATTTCATTTATTCCTCCTCCGTATTAATTTTTAACAATCATTTATTTTTCCATTCTCTCACATGCGTATAGGATTGCTTTAGATTTGAATTTAATGTTAAATCTTCACCTTCAGATTATTTTTGTTGACTGTTAAATTAGCATTTTATTGTAATTAATGTTTTTTTTCCTTCCTTTGTTGGGCTCTTTTTTAGCTCATGGGAGAATCTTTGTATTATTTTTTTGTGGGTGAAAAATAGAACTCGGAAGATAGAACAACAGTTCATGTATTTTCCTGAGAAGGCTCGAATAGAAAACAAGGATCTATTTTATTTCTAATAAACATATCAAGAGTTGAAGCTCTATTTAATCTATATGATTTCTTGTGTGAATGAAAGAGTAGAAGCTCTGTTTATTTTGGTTGTTTTTATTTATCTATGAAATAGCATATTGCATTTGCTTTCCCCTATTTATCTCTTGTCTTTGTTTTAATTTTATGTTCATCTATGCCTCTAAACCAGAAAATGTAGGTTCTTTGTTAGTGAATCATGACTTTTGATGATAAAAACATGGATTTTATGAGACAGACCAATAAGATTTTGTTGACAAGTTTTGTGACATAGGGCAGAGAGCATACATCTATGATAGTTTTTTTTCACTTGCAAAGGATCATGCTATAGGCCAAAAGGATAGTGGGTATTTAGACATGTATGCAAAGTGTTAGAACATGCATGAAGCAACAACCTACAGTCCAAAGGAGGAGATATGCATAGAATGGAAAAGAGGACTATGTAAAAGGTTAGTGATAGGCAGTGACCTTACTAAAGAATAGCCTTATTTTTTTAAGAGGGAAAACCAAACTTTAAAGTGTAATGATAGCGACTTTCAAGATAGAAGTCAAAGAATAGGGTGTACATAAGGAAAGGGAGTTGTCTGTGTACCTTCTATAGTGTGCAAGTGTGCAATTTGACAAAGAGAGGAGTAGTGAACAGATGGAATGATAGAGCTTAAAAATCAAGGTTATATCCATGAGTAAGTAGTCTAATGGGGGTAGTAAACTATGTAGTTATCAAAGAAGAGAAATTATACCAAACAGAATAATTTTGGGGTTAGCATGAGAAAAGGAGAAAGTTCAATGTATTGTGAACATGCCAAGCAAAGACAGCATAGTGCCAAAGATTCTTTTACTTTTTGAAGGAATGAACAAGCGTATAAAATTGTTGAAGACCACAAAACCAGGTGAACGTAGGATAGTCCATTGAAAAGAGAAGGAATTTTAGCCACAAGCCTTGTATATTTGGTTCTAAAGGTAGTTTTGTGAAAATAATATACACGACCTCCAAAACAATAAAGTTCAAACTTCATCATAGGAAAGGACAGTGATTAAAACTCATAGTGAGAAATCATGGATACAAGAACAAGAAACATTATAGTATGCTCTAGTTCACAATGATAACTTATGAAGAAATAGGAATAAAGGGGTGGACCAGTGGTAATATGTCATAACAGAAAATAGTAGTCTAACATGACAAGTGTTGGATGATAATAGTGGAGGAGTTGGGGACTCATGATTTTGGTCAAAAGGATTTAACATATTCTAATTAATTATATTTTCTAGTGTGATGCAAGGACATACTCATGCAGATAGCACTCAAAAATGCCTTATACAATGCCATAATGAGTTTTATTTCTTTCAAACTCTTTGGAAAAAATATGTCTTATTCTTTAATGACACCTTTGGGGGATTAAAAAGCTATGTGGATAGGATTAAGGGATAGTTAGAAGCACTTTTGATAGTAGTTGCAATAATTTAGGGGGTTGAAGAGAAGATATAGGATCAATTGGCATACATATAAGACTCTTGTTGGTAGGAACATGAGACAAAAGGTAGTTGAAAAGGTTATATTTCTTCTTATCGATTCCACCTAGGATTTTTCAAGCAATCCAGTATAAGGAAGGTATTTTTAAGTGCTCACATGAAAGGAAGCCCTCAAAAAAGAGGGAAGAGGGCATTTAGTAATTATTAAAGTTTGTCCTATTTTCTATCCCATTGTAGGATAAACAAAAGAAGTCTAAACTCTCTTTATAATCATTTATTTCAAGTCATATTATGTATTGCAACTCAGAATATTAGTTTCTTGTTCATTCTTGGATCATTGCATTGTAATCTATGAAGGTTATTTCTAGCAAAAGAGTAAGAATTATAACTATTTTCAGACCTGTATGTTGTTTGTAAGTTTTTTTTACATTCTCAAAGTTATTTTATTGTGCAAGCTTCAAAATGGTTGATGTGATCTTGTAGTAATGCCATTTCCCCTTGATTTTTGTCCTATTTTTATTGTTTTTTATGTAGAAAATATGTATTTTTGCAGGTCATTACTTGTGTTTAACTAGCTTAGGGAAAATTTTAAGTTGTGAAATCATTTCTAATTCCTTCTAAATGATGTCCTAGATATCAAACTTGGTCATAAAATTATAATGTAAGATTCATATGATATTTTGGGTTGTGTATGTTAAAGTTTATGTTGTTGATCATATTATGTTCATTCAAACAAGTGAAAGCCAAAAATCATTTGGTGCATCATTTTGATGTCAATTCCTATCTCTTTCCTTTGCAAGTAGTAGTAGATAGCTTATTTTAGGCAATAAACCAATGGAACCAACCCT
Source organism: Sequoiadendron giganteum (assembly GCA_007115665.2). NCBI lineage: Eukaryota > Viridiplantae > Streptophyta > Pinopsida > Cupressales > Cupressaceae > Sequoiadendron > Sequoiadendron giganteum. The sequence continues at coordinate 219,602,854 of CM021107.1, read as the reverse complement.
CTCTAGAGGTTCTTTCCATCATAGGTGACCCACAAACCTAAAAATATCTCATGTTTCACTAGTAGGCTGAGTTTTGCAACTCAGAAAAGGTGCACTTCTAGGTGATAACACTTGTAATGTTCCATTTCCATTATATTAGGTCTTAAATAAATTTGTACACTCAATTGTGGTTATGTACTTAAGAAAGGAATACTTACTATTTTCCCTTCCTTGACTACATTAGTTAGGCTCATTGACATCAATTATTGAGTTTACATAGTCTCATACTACATATTCAATATTTAGTTAACCACTTAGTGAATTCATTTAAGGTGTGAATAATTTGTTATAGGTTTGGACCTTATGGTAAATTCTTGATCTATCTTATGTTAATTGGACATAAACTATGTAAGATACCAATTTACGTAACATGTGATCTAAGTCACCTTATAGTAAGGATAATCATATACTAGTTCTTGCATGATTATTCAAGATATAGTGAGAATTTAACTATGATGTATCATATCGTGTGAGTTTTTATAATTTAAAATTAAAATGCGTTGAGACATCTTAGTATATAGTTTGTATTACTTGAAAATCAGATATGTATATAGTGACCTAGTCTTAAGGGAAGTATGTCAAACTCTATGTAGACAATAGTAGTGTACATACATTCTTATCATATTGTAGCTTACAACTAAATATTGAGGCCATAATTAATATAAATGAATAGTACAAACATTATTTAGACCTTAAACTAGACTAATATGAGTATTGGATTGTGTCGTAATGTAAATAAGATTAGAGTGTTAGAAATATTAATATTTACTTTATTGAAGGTGCATCTTAATATAAAGGATATATAGTGATATCCATTGGTATTAGGTATGACTCAAATGCCAATTATATTCAGAGCAAGTTTGCAATTATGGTCAGTTAAGTGATAAGGACAATTGTTCATGTTTTCTTATTGTAGTTAATAATCCAATTAGACTTTGGGGCTTTGTATAATTGTTGCATTATGAATAATAGAGGTTTTGAGGCCTAATTAGATTTGCCAATGTTAGATGAAAGTGTTATAGTTTAGGCTTTCTAAATTAGGAATTGTGTTGAAATTCTTGTCTCCTTGTTAACCACTATTAAATGTTGGGGAATCATTAAAGGAACTATGTTGGAGTGTAACATAGCAATTAATGAAACCTTGATCAGGGGAAAACCCATGTGTAGGTATTTTGAGAGACCTTTTGAGGAGAAATATGTGTGATTATTCTATTTGGAAGTGGGTGCATAGGAGGTCTTTGGGAGAAGGATTCCCTTGTGACCTCAAGTTAATAAGGGGAGGGTCTAGGGGTGATAAATCCTATATTTTGGATTTTTTTCTAATTGGATTGACCTTCTCTCTTTATTAGGCTTCAGATGAGGCTGAAATAGGTATTAGATGGTTATGAAAGATCTTAAAAAACTTGATTACTTGTATTTAGCATGTGATGTGTTCTAAATAGTAAGCTAAATGAAGGGAATTAATTTGAATACTTGAGTGTGGTTACATTTTGAGTTAATCTTGTCTTGTTTTTTTCTAAGTGGTTTATTTTATTTGTTATGAATATTAACCTAAAACCTATATGACTATGTATAGGCTCTTAAATAAATCAATTGTGATCTACTTATTTAAAGTAACAAACCTTTATTCCAATTATAGTGCTAAGAATGATACAAGGAGCAATACTATGATGCTTGAGATTCACAGTAGTCAAGGAGAAGTGTTATGATGCTCGAGATTGATAATATTCAAGGACCAGTTCTATAGTGATTGATATTGACAATAGTCAAGGAGTAATACAATGATTATTGATATTGATAGTAGTTAAGGAATATTACTATGATGCCTAAAATTGAAAATAGTCAAGGAGCAGTACTATGATACGCGATATTGACAGTAGTCAAGGAGCAATACTATGTGAAATGATGAAAAAAGAGGTTCACCACAATGGAATAATGTTAAATAGTGATATGATCGACCTATTTCTCTAATTTAATTCAGGAAATGAGATCCAAACAATAAAATGACTAACAACCAAAAGGTTAGTCACATCAAGGTGTGAATCTCCAAATTTCCCTTTTATGCTAGGACGGGGAATGAATCAAATAGCACTTTGGGGAGAAAGATTAAAAATAGAAAATAAACTCCAAAATGACTTCTATTAATTCATCTAATAGATTAAGCTCAATTCTGATGGAACCAATAGTCAAATTACATATCTGAGAATGGGAAAGTGATGTGTACTAGTCACTAATTATGCCTTTTCAAAGAAAACTAAGGACCCATTCGCCCTATGGTGAATGGGTCCTGGCTAGGACTCTTGAAAAATGGTTTTTGGGTTTTGTTCTCCTATGTCTAAACTCACAAATTCTTGAATCTCACAATCAAAAAGTCAAAAATAAATCTTGTAGGTCAGTTTTTGTGAAATTTCAAGAATGATGACAACTTTGACAACTTTCCGATTTTTGTTCTCCAAGAGATCTTCCACCTAAAATCTGCAAATACACATCAAGAGACAAAAAATTTGTTTGTTAGGTGAATGGGGGTTTGCCTTTTTCAAACCTTATTTTGGTAATTAAACCTTATAATGAAATGAAATAGCATGAAGGAATGATGAATGAACAAATGCAATGTCACAACTCACCAAACCCTCATTTGAACCTTGGAATATAGATCTGCAACTTGCATGAAATGGCTTTAATGGATGTGGATCTTGATCATGAAACTTGATTTGAAACAATGCCTCTTAATGCTTGAATGGATCTTGAACACTATATCAACATATTAGCTCAAATAACGTGCATGATGTAAGGATACTTTGACATGATAATGGACCTTGATTGCTGCAATAATTCTTCTACAAATCTACCCTTTAAATGTTCTTGTGAAAGTACTCCTGAGGTGACTTGAATTTTCTAGGTGAAACATAGTGAAATGACCTCTTATTTATACATATGTTAGCATTAATTCCCAAAATTCAAATAACACAAGCTAACATGTGAATACACTTTTTAAATTATTGAAAAACTACCAAAAACATATTTGAAATTTAGGTCCTAGGCCTAAGTGAGAACCCATTTTCCTTGGGGAAAATGGATCCTAGGTCACTTACCTATGACACGCATTCTCCAATGTTAAGTGTTATGATGTGGAATTAATGAATTTCATGCTTTATCCTTCATAAATTTCATTTAATTAGGCTTGGATTTGAATTAAAGGGGCCAATTAAGGAAAATTAACCTCAATTAATTAATAAAGCCCTAGATTAGTGTGAAAGTGTAAAGGTACACCTTACAACACCATAAATAAGGCACAATTAAGTCCATTTTAATTAATAAGGCCCTAAACTTAATGTGAATATGCAAAACACATATTATAACACTAAATTAAGGCATAATTTAGCTCATTTTATTATTTAATATGCATTCCCAAATTAAGTGTGAAAAAGGGATACCTTTTCCTACACTACATTTAGCCCCCACTTTAGTGAGAGTATTACCTCATGTCAAACTCACACTAAAGTAGACATTCCAAACACATACATGTGTAGCAATGAAAAATATACTCAATCATACAACATCAAAGTCTAGGAGAGGAGAAGGGTGGATCAAGCTACAACTGTCCCAACATGATGTGGAACATAGTTATTTTTTCAGGGAAGGGGAGGATCAATCTTCAACTCTCCCAACATGATGTGGAACACATTTTTTTGTCCTCTTCATTTCCAATCAGAACTTGATGTCCACTATACAAATGATGCATACACTCACATGGGCTAATGGAGCCTTAGGCTGCCCACTAGGTAAGCCCCTAGGGAAGCGAAAAATAAGAGAATATTATTAGGATCCCATACAATATCAAAGTTATCCTCCCAACAAATTTAATAAGGCACCACACACATTTCAGTTTTGTGCTCCACAAGGATTAACAATTTGTGTTATGTTGAGCACCTATAAACATGGCTAAGGCTTCACTAGAAAGAAAGGTGTGTTATGCTTGGTTGCCTTGATTTATGGGTTCAACCTTCACAAAGTTGATAATTTTTATTATGCTAAACACTTACGAAAAAAATGTAGATCATAATGTAAGGTCTTCTCCTTAGAGATCATCATTCCTAATGTCTCCAAGAGAGGAAAAATGAAAGATAAAAGTTTTGTAACTTAGGGAATGCAACATGTAGCATCACCACTAAGAGGAAATTAGTACGCTAAGATATATCACACTCGTGGAGGACATCAAACTCAATGACACCACCAAGAAAAGGATGCATCATAAGAATAAATAAAATCACACAAATTACATGAGGATGTTGATGTATGCTCCCGCTTCAAAGGAATTGTTAACACCATTGTTGTGAGCAATAACTATAAAGTATTCAATATTCAATGCTAACCAGTAAAGAAGACATGAGAGCTTACTCAAAAATCCCTAGGCCAAGTCATGTGTTTCCAAATGAAGTTGCATCATGAAAGGGGAAGGGGTTGCCCAAAAAAACATGTAAGGGATCTATATATGTAGGGTCAGTATATCTTTGCTACAATGTAGTTATAGAGCTCAAAAACACCATCATTCACCAAATACTCCCTGAACTAGAATAATGACACATAGAGAGTGAAAAAAAAGAAACATCTTTCAGGTCAACATGGAAGAGACCTAAATGTCTCGACACCTTGCGTCATCCTCAAAAGGAAAACACAAGGCAAGCAAAAAGATAAATGTTTAAGACATATAAAATAATGTAGGTACAAATAGAAGAATGCACATATAAAGAGAGATACATCAAACAAAACATTACAGGATATCACATTACGCACATGCAATCACACAAAGAAACATGCAAAACAAAGAAAAATATTAGTAAGAAACATGCAACTCAACCTATAGAAAGTCATTTGCATGAGAATATTGTTTAGTATATATGTGGAAGGTGGAAAACTAGCCAAAGGGACAACGTCAAGTGTTGAACTAGGACACACACCAAGTTCAACACTCCTATTAGTAAAATCATCATTTAAGCTCATAGAAGAGGAAAACACTAGATTTAGCTCATTTTGCACTTCCTCATCAATCTTAGCAATTTCAATGTCATCATCTAGATTGATCACAATAGGAGGTCTAATGACAATATCCATAAAATTTTATTTATGTTTATGTTGTGGTGAGGGTGGGGAGGCATCATGCCTTGTTGGAGACAAATTTGGATTTTTTATTTTTATGTTTTTCTTTCTCTTTTTCTTGAGACAAATGAGAAATAGTGTTGGGATTAAGATGCCATTTAATTGCATTTTAAACATATTTCATGTATCTCCTAAGTCCTTGGAAATGTGTTGCACAACACTAAGATTAGGAAGATATTAATTTGGAATGAAATAAACATTTCATTTTTACATTTTTAGTTATTCCTAAATAATAGGAGCATGTGGGGACGCCTTGGAATGAGCTCCTACAAAATAGGAGCACATGAGCACACACATGGGAGGTGGGATCCACCTTGGTTCAGTTAACTGGTTGGTGAATTGAGTACACTTCATAAATGCATCCTAGGTTCCTACAAAATACGGATTTTGATTTATGCATTTTAAGGTCCTATAAAATAGGGGGTGATATGTACAAGTGGTTCAATTCAGTTCAATTCAATTCAATTCGGTTCAATTTAGTTATGGTTCAGTTATCTTGAGATAGTTTTAGTTGAATGCTAGTTGACTTCAGTTAACTTTGAATGCATGGATAATGACTTGAGTTTCATGATAGATAACAAGGACTACCTTTTTAATAGGGGATGACCATTCTTGCATGAATGGTGTTGAGAAATGTTTCAGTTAACAAGAAATGACTTGGACCCAACTTGGTTCTTGGAATTAACTCCTTTGTATGTTGAGATATTTCAGAAGGCTGAGTTAAGTGGGCCCTCTTTTGGGTGCCTACTTTGAGGATGAATCCTTGAAGATATTTATAGAATAAAGGTTGATTTGGCACTTTAGTTTGGGACGCCCAAATGCATGAAGATGAGGATTTGACATTGTTCTTCATGGCATAACTTTACTTGCAAGAGATAGGTGTACCTTTTAGGGATAGGGCTTGATCATTGTAATTGTAACTCAATTGCAGCTTACAAAGTTCATCAAAGCCTATTTATCTCAAGCAAGTTGAAAAGATTTATTACCAATTTTATTGCAAGTTGTGAAGAAGTTTTGGTTAAGGAAAAAGAGGCATTCTCAAGCAAGAATTGGAGCTATTGTAATCTACTTCAAATATTGAATAATAGATTAATTCTTGGTGGATTTTTTTCCCGAAAGGGTTTCTCCATGGTGTATGCTTGTGTAATATTTCTAATAGCCTGTCTACTTATTCTATAAACTTTTGTCTACATTTTACAAATAGTAAAATAGATTAATTAGATAATCACCCATAAATTATCTATAACAAAGGAAAATCATATTTAGATCAGAAATATTAAATTTTTACAAAGTATTAAGCTAAGGAAACTCCTAAATTTTCAACAAATAGCATGGTTTCTACGTCTATGTGAGCTCTAACATTTCAAAAAAAATTATTCGATTTTCAAGTTGTGTTTTTATAAGAGTGGGTTTATCAACCACAAGTTTCTTTTCTTCCCTTAAGGGAGGAACAAAAGGAACCATGGGAAGCTGTTCAACCACTTTCTCTTTAGCTTTGTAAACTTTTTTAATTTTAGGAGGCACTATGGGATTTTTTTGGTTATCTCATGCTCTCTTTATGAAATGGGTAAAGGATTTTTAATAGGTTGGTTTTTGTTACTTGGAAGGCATTTTTGTTCAATCATGGTTTCATCTAGGATAGGTGGCTCAATCACGAGTTGAGGAATATTGCCAAGGGATAATTTTGATATATGTTTTTCCTTGAAATTTTAATAGGATTTTAAAAAGAAGTCTTCATGGGGTCTAATAGGTTCGATAGGCTCGGGCCAAAATAAATCCAATTATAAATTCCCACGAGAAGACACATGATTAAAGCCACTATGATCCACTATAAATATATCATTTCCAAATGGAAACTTTAAACATTTATGTACAACCAATGGGATGACATTCATGGACAAAATTTGTGGATAGGACCTAACTTCACATGAAATTGGTTTGATGATGGAATGATGGTGGATGAGACATTTAATGTTTTTGGTCCAACCTTTAGAGGGATATTTATCAATCCAATCATAGGGCAAGCAAAACCATTTTTCATTTTGATCCATGCTTTTGATTTTTCATATATAGGAATTCTTCAGTGATCACATTATGTACACAGATGGGATCAATTAATATCCCATTAGTAGGTTTTTCTTTGATTCTTCTAGCTATGTAAAGAGGACCATCGGGTACATGTTGAAGTATGTCTTGTTGTGAGAAAACAATAAGTGGTATTTTAGTTACGCCCTTACGAGGTTTAGCATCAATAAATGTAATAAAATGATCTACAAGGTTGTTTTTTATGTTTTAATCATATGTGTTAACAGTCATCACATCATTCTTTGGTTCACTAGCTTTGACAAAGGATATATTATGATTAGGCATGGGATTGGTAAATATTTTCCAATTTTGATTAGGAGGAGCTATAGACTTATTACCTTGATCATTCACACCTCCAATTTAGATATGATTAGAATAAATGAGGTCTTGCACAAGATGTTTAAAATTCTTGCAATGTTATGTATCATGTTCATTGTTTCAATGGAAATGACAATAGACATTTGTTCTATAGTTATGAGGTAAAGTCTTAGTAGGATCAGGATCTCTAATAGGACGCAAGGAGATCAAATTCTTTTCTAAGAGCTACAACTATTGGAGTGAAGATGACACTGAGAGGGGCGGTGAATCGGCATCTTAAACCAATTTTAACATTTGCCAGTAAATGAAATAAAGATAAATTATGCTCTCAATATTTCAATGATAAGTACATTCATTAGTTGAGTGTAACCATTAAGAACTGAAAAGAGAAGTATCACAGCAATACATTGAACATTACAACATTATCATAATGAAGCAAAGAGACCATAAAAGAGACCAAGAGACAAATGATCAGATGAGTGGAAAACCCTCCTGGGGTAGAAAAACCACACCTAAACTGCTACCATACTAGCTTATATTTTCAAATCACAGCTTACAATGCCTTACAGAAAAATTTCAAAGAACCCACTCAAGGAGCAACAACCCCTTATTTAGAAACACCCATTTCAAGGAGCACCAACCCCTCATTTAGTTTCAGTACAATCATATATCAGAGGATTTATCTTTTTGCATATCTACTCATAAGAGACTCTCAATCTAATACCCCTAATATCCTAAAGGTTCTCAAATTGAACCTTCAAAATACCAGAAATATTAAATAAGAAATCTATCTCTCTGCATTATATTTTTCATATTTTTACAATTACAGAAGATTCCACTTGTGTTTTTCAAGAACCATCAACACCAGAACCAGTGATCAATCACTGTTTTTTGTCTTTTTTTAAATGCACATATTCCTTTTAGAACCTTCACCAAAGGTTTTCAAATAAGACAGAATGTAATAATGGTTTTGTTCTCAGAACCCTAAATACAACAAAATTTTCACTAGTAATATGTTCCAGGAGTGCAAAGAAAACACAATAACATTACGCACCAATATTTGTAATCATCTATATTTTTCTAAGAGATTTGAGAGAACAAAATACCCCACTGGATCTCTTTACAAAACCCAGATAATTAGTGACAGGTGGAAACAAAATTTCACCAGAGCACCTTTTCCCTTCACACCACATTTTCTCATTCTGATCAAAATAAAAATAACTATCACTGCTAAGGCCTGACATGAATTGAAACCATTTCCAAAACATCATGAACCCAATATCCAAAACAAACAACTCTTTCAGAATACCCATAAAGGAGAAAAGAAATATAATTGAATTCCAAGCAGCTATCCTATCAGAGCTTCTCAAGTAACCCATTTATTCCTTCTTTGAATCGAGCAAAGAACCAATAACTTTCCCATTTACAAAATTTCTTCTAGAAGAGGAAAGAATACCTGAAAATGAAGAGTGAAACCGAAAAAAGAGAGCATCATAACCTATTTAGAAGCATTTGTTAACCCAGCAGGTAATTCCATCAAATCTCCTTCCTCATTCATTCCCTTAACCAATGAGAAGCATCAAACTGAGAAATCATACCCCTCATAGCTTAAACACAGAGTATTGCATTTTGTCTTTAACGTTTCAGCAAATAGAATCATAGAAGAACAGCAATTACATTCTCTCCATGGCGGCGGTTAGGGTTACCAACCCTAGCAAAGTGAAAAGCACAAACTGACTTTTCCCTAACCTTTTCTCAAGATAGTCGATGCCTTTTCCAAAACAAAATAAAATTTGAATTTTGAAAGGATAATACACATGATTTAATAAAACATTATAATGAATTTAATTCCATTGTCAATAATCACCTTGGAGGCCGACACAATAATGATTTAATTACCATGGAGGTCGACACAATAATCACCTTGATTATTGCTCCTAATATGTCAATTCAACTTCATCACAAAACAAACTTTATTCAATTTCCAATGAAAATATTAGTGACCAATGATGGTTGTCGATTTCTTATTAATCAGCCAAGAATTATATTCAAAAGACTTTATACAAAGTCAAAAAATCAAGAGATCGATAGGAGAGTTATCACCACTAGTGAATGCTTAAGCAAACCCGATAGGTTTTGATTCCTTTTATATGTCAATCCCTCTATACTTTTATAGTAAAATGACCTTTGATAAATACTTTTATGAAAATAGGTAAAGGTGATAATACCTGAAAAAAGCATTATTCCAATTCAAGACTTAAGGAATGAACCAAGAACAAATAGTGGTTGTCAAATACTTTGTCACTGTCATGTGGCATTCAAGATTTCCTTTGAAATGAACCAAGATTCATAGACTTCCAATGACCAAAAATTTTAGAACAAAGTGATTCAATAACCATAATGCTTGATTCCTTAGATAGGGTAATTTCTTGTTCAAGAAATATATATATAAACAATGAACCAGATTTCATGTGCCATATATAGCAATCAATGTGTCATAACCATTGATACCATGGAGATAAAAATATGTCAAGACAATATAGAATCAAATGAACATGTATTGAATGCCAAACCCTGATCAACCTGAAATAATGATCATCTGAAACAATATACCTGAGCTTGTAACCAAGAATGTTCAAGTTGAACATTGTCCAAAAATATGAGAAACCTAAAGCACAACAGATCATCATATATGACAAGAATAATATGATCATATATTCTTCCAAATGATGAAAAACCTATAGCATAATCATGATCAACATTTTCAGTCCACTTAAGAACCATAAACATCTGCAAAGGAGATATTTGAAATGAATAGTTAAACATGAATGAAGTAGCATCAAGATCCCGTAAATGAACCAACTGAAACACCATGAATCAAAACAAGATGAAATCTGAAACTAAATGACATGAGAATACCATGTGAAGTAAATAACATCACCAAGAGCCATCAAGTGTATATCATGTCAAGACAACTGAATATGAAGAGTATAAAGATCCTGAGAGACCAAATCTGAAGCAGTCAAACAATGAGACTCAAATAAGTGGATTTGTCATCAAGGAAAAACCTTGAACACAATTGAGATCCAACAGCAAGATGGTATTATGAAGGGTATTGGGTAGAGGTGTGAATTGTCTATTTCTATCCGGAAAGGCATGGTTTTTTCATCTTTATAGCAGCTACTTGGGTGTTAACATTTTGATTGGATTGAGGGGGATTAAGTTGGAGGAAGCCCTTATTTTTCTTCTTGAAAGGTTGGTAGTTGGTTTGAGGTGTGGATTTAGACATTTTAGGATGGTTAGACGTAGTTTTTACTTCATGACTACTAACCAAATCTTGGTAATCACAAAGGGTTGTACACAATTATGTGAATGAAGGAAATATCACCATCTCAAGCTTTGTTTGAATTTTGTCTTACAAATTGAAAATAAACATTCTTTGAAGGTTGGCATCGGGAATATTAATGTTTATTTGTGAATAAAGCATTTGATCTCATGCTATGAAAATAATGACTTTATCATTATCCTTTTGTTTACATGTCATCAAGTCAACTAAAGTCATCTTAGAACCCATGTGAATTTGGAAGTGGTTATAAAAGGCATCAATAATTTCATTGAATGAACCAATTGGATTATTTGGTAAGGAGAAAAAACACTCTAAAGGGGTATCTTTCAAGGATCTATGAAATAGCTTAGCCAAGAGTTTATCTTCAAAAATGAAGTCACTACATAGGGTGGAATAAGCGGAAACATGACTAACGGGATCTCCTTTCCCACCATATTTCTCAAATCTAGGAAACTCTTACCTTGTGGTATTTTTGTTCTCAATATCTCCAAGGATAATTGGTTTTGATGTATTGTGAAGTTTGGTAATTGTTGTTTTGATTTAAGGTGGCTATTTATTGTTGAAAGGATGACATGTTTTGCAAAAGTGTGTTAAGGATTGGACCATTTTTGGTATTGTGAGATGGGGTTGAATAAGGTGGAGTGGTGTATGTTTATGGAGGGAAATTGAATTATAGTTTTGTAAGGGGGGATGGTTGAGGAGATATGAGATTTGAATGTAAAAAGTTAGATGGATTCTTAGTGGAAATACCTAAGTGTTGAAATTACTAGTAATTTTAATGGTTGTGGTAACATGAGTACTAGTGTATGTAGGAATAGAGGTAAGGGTTGTGGAAGGATGGATTGAATTCGCACATAGCTTTGAGTATACCCCAAATCTTGAGAACAACTATTCATGGTAGGGATGTTCTTATTAAAAAGATGAACTAGAATTCGCACAATATCTATTCCATGTTCAGTTTCAAGAATTTTCCTCACATTATCTAAATTAGGAATGACACTAGTATCAATGTTTTCAGTATTCACAAAGTCTTGCAAATTTTCTATGTCTTCATCCATTCTTCTTATGTTTTCTTGTGGGATATGAGCAACCTCATGCACATTGTTTGTAGGAAGGGAAGTCATTGGAAATGAGGTGTGAAGGCTATGATTCATAGAGGGTTGATTATCAACACTATTAGTAAAGGAGTTACAAAACCCAAGATCCACTGAGAATGGTGTATCACGAGAGGATATGAGTCTTGAACTACATCTCACAATAGTATTTCTAATAGGACACCAAGTTGTAAAGCTCATACAAGATCCACAAACTTAGTATAGACACCCAAAATGGAAAGAGGGTAAAATGCAATGCAATGACCTAAAATGTAATATATAAATGCAATTTTTATATTTTAAACAAGGTAATTTTTTGGTTACACAATGCAAAAACCTAAAAAATGATGTCTTGTAAATGCAATTTTTAAATCACACAATGCACTAATTTTATCAAATTAAGATATATATGATCAATTTCAATTAATAGAAAATCTATAAACTAAAACTAGCAAAATGAAATGAAAAAACAAATGTTTTAGTGCCCAAAAAAATAGGAAATGACCCTGATCAGGGACTCATTCACCCTAGGGTGAATGGGTCCTAGGTTAGATTTTTTTTTTTTTAAATTACATATTTTTGCGATGATTTCAATTTTTTCCATATTTTGATTAGAAATGGCAAGTTACAATTTTATTTTTCTTTGAATTTAATGTTTTTGATAAATTAAGCAACATTTATAGGGTGGTGTGCCCTTTACACAATGAGACTCATGGGCCAAAAAAGATCAATTCCAAGTATCAAAAAAAGCTATCCAAAAAAAATTACACCGACCACAAACTAACAGCATAAGCACCAAAACACAAACCAAATAGCAGCTAACTGGCATTATCCCAATTTTTTGACAGGAGGTCCACGGCATCATCCTCGACTCACTCTTGATTCTCCTCAGCATTCTCTCCCTCCTACTCATATTTAATCACCATAGATAGAGTGTTGGTGATGAAATGGGACAACTTCACAGTGAAGCGGTTTAGGCCCCTAAATCTCTTGTCTAGCTTGCCCATTTTTTCTTTTAGCACACAGAGATCCTCTCCTACGTCAACGACCTTGAGGTGCTCAACATGCTTAGAATCATGTGGATGCAAAGATTGAGAGGCCGAATTCTCTTTCGACTCTTTTCTATTGTCAGGGATGGAGTGGGGTTCTTTCATATTTTCCTCCTCTTCTTCCTCGGACATCTCCTCCTCCGTACTATCTGACTGCTCCTCCTCTGAGTCCACAACAACCTATCATTTTTTGTTATTTTTTTCCAATCTCTCAGACCTCCGAATAGTGGTCTCTCTTCTATTCATAACCATCGCCTCCACCACCATCTATCCTTTGGAATCCTTCCCCACCACATTTTTTCCTTTGTCGTCTTTCACCTTAGGCTCCATTAATCCTTTTTTGTCATCTTTTCCCTTTTTCTTTGGAGTGGCTTTGTAAGCAGTTTTGGCCAAAGTAGTCTTGAGCTCACACAGACTGGCTGCAGCACTCATTGTGCATTTCCCACATTTCCTTTGATTTTTTTAGCAGCATGCTTGGGTTTAGTATTATGAGTAGTACCCAAATGGTTTTTCCAAGTGGGGGTTTTAGATTTAGCAGGGGAGATGTTAGCAACATCGAGGGGTTCGAATTCCTCCACATGGACAGCAAAAATGGGCTTAGGTGGACATAAAGCAAGTTGCAAATGGTAGAGCCTCATAATAAGCCCTTGGTGGAGCGGCAATGGAAGGGTGTCTTTCGGGTTAAGGCTAGTAGTTTCCTTGCATTTTTTCACCAAATTTTCCAAATCTATAAGCAGAAAGAACGAAAAACATAACAAAAATTTGTGTCGAAGATGATTCAACAGAGGGAAGTGGTAGAAAAAGTATGTTTTAAATCTACCTTCAAGTGTTATGTATTTCATGAGGGCCAAACAGACTTGGTCCCACGGTTTTGGAAGGGCTTCTCATTCAAAACCCAACTAGTTGTGGACCGGCTCCTCACTCCCCACAAAGAACATGTTCATGTTGTCATTATCCTAGGTCCTAGTGTGTTTCAGATAATTTTTCCCCGTGCTTTGCATCCCAGTAGCCTGCGCAATCACATCTTCACTAACTTCAAATGATATTTCTCCCAACGTCACTCTCTCATCCTTCCAGGAATTGGAAAATTGAGCAGATAGGTTAGGGTCATGACCCACTAGATTCTCCATAAGGGGAGCTAAGCCACCCTCGACACAGATGTGCCACACCAATGGTTTTTTTTAGAATTCACTATAGTTATTAGGCTCAGTCCACACAGATCCCATGATATCAACCTACACAGGAAAAAACTAGAGAACTTGTAAAAGAAAAATGTTAGAGATACTAGCTAAGAAAAAGGCTTTCTTCACATAATAGATATTTGGGCGAATAAAGCTTCATTGGTTAATCAAGGCAATGTGCAGGTCACACGCGTGAAAAGGAAAATCACCTATCATAAGTTTAGCAATATCGTAAATGGGGATCTTGAGGCGATTGCGGTGATTGTGGCCAGGTAAGCAAGATATGATGGAAGAGCGAGGTTCATTGGCCACGTTGTCTTTGCACAAAAATCTAGGTAGAATGGCCGCTAGGCCAAATTTAGTAATAACAAGGTAAACGGGTTTGGGATGTAGAGTTAAAATAGCGGAAACGAAAGAGCCAAAAGGGAGCTTTCCCTCATAATGAGTCATCACATCAAGTTTTAAATCTATGGCCTTAAGGATGAAATGATAATTTAACAGAAGCCCCATCAGGATATATCACAAAGTACGGCCTTTCTGATTCATAATTATGAAGTATGCATCAAAATTCCTTGTAAACTCACCTTCATTTAGTATGAGATTAGCCCAAAATTTGAATTTTGTGACTTTTAGGCCACCTTAGCTTTTATGCCCATCCACCAATCCCAAACTACAATCATCTGGACCCCCCAAACAACCCCCATAATCAAAAAAATTGAAGTCATCATAACAAATCAGGGTTTTGTTCTTTCAAGATTAGGTCTTGAATTCTTGGTGGTAAGTCCCCCAAATTCCTCCAACATTTAGAGAAACTCCAAAAGGTGCCAAATTTAGCTAAGGCATCTACCACTTGATTACCCTCCCTATAAATATGGGTAATTTTCTTTAACCTTAGCTTAGATAAAAAGAGCCTTATATCCAAAAGAATCCTTCGTACTCCATCCAAGCAGTCTACCTAAGTTCATAGCATTGGTAATGGACTTAGAGTCACCTTCACTATGAAGGTTCTCTATCCCTAGAGAAGTAGAAATTTGAAGGCCCTTGAGCAGCACATGTGCTTCCACAATCATAGAATATTGGAAGCCAATTCCCCCCACATAACCTACCACAAGATTACCTTTGGAATCTCTTATCACACCTCCTATACTAGCTTTGCCCGAGTTGCCTTTTGCAGCCCCATAAAAATTGAGTTTAAACAAGCCTCTATCTGAAGGTTCCCAATTGGTGTTACTCCTAACCAGGGATCTAGAGTTGAAAAAAGAGCTTGCATCCAACTTCGTATGCCAAGCCTTTGCCATTTTAATTTAATGACAAAATATGATAAAATGACAAGTGCAAAATATGATGAAATGACAAACTAGGAGACCTAATTTGATGTGCACTTTTGTTTCAAATTTCAAATTCAAATGAATATGATTCAATGCTATGTAAATGATATATAAAATGACTAATTTTTTATATTTTAAAGATTTAAAGAATGCAAAGATGAAATCTTAAAACCCTTAAATGAAATGCAAAGTAAATGCAAACTAGACACCCTAAATGAGACTCAATTCAATGCAAATGAATGCAAGATCTAAATCTAGGGTAAAAATGGACTCCAAAATTAGAAAATTATAATGATCAAACTCAAGTTCACGAAAATGAAATGATGAAAAATGAGGTTCGCTATAATGGAATAATGGAAAATAGGTGTATGATGGACCTATTTCTCTAATTTCATTCAGGAAATGAGATCCAAACAATGAAATGACTAACAACCAAAATGTGAGTCAAATCAAGGTGTAAATCTGCAAATTTCCTTTTTATGCTAGGATGGGGATATTAGTAAAACAACATTTTGGGGAGAAATATTAAAAATAACAAATCAACTCCAAAATGACTTCTATAAAGTGCATCTAATAGATTAAGCTCAATTATGATGTAGCCACTAGTAAAATTTTGGATATGAGAATGGGAATGTGATGTGTACCAATTACCAAAAGTTCCTTTTCAAAGAAAAGTAGGGACTCATTTTCCCTATGGCGAATGGGTCCTGTCTAGGGCTCCTAAAAAATGGTTTTAGCAAATCAACTCCAAAATGACTTCTATAAAGTGGATCTAACAAATTAAGCTCAATTTTGATGGAAATGATAGTCAAATTATAGTTCTAAGAATGGGAAAGTGATTTGTACCAGTCATCAAAATTTCCTTTTCAAAGCAAACTAAGGACTCATTCACCCTATGGAAAATGGGTCTTGGCTAGGGCTCTTGAAAATTGTTTATGGGTTATGTTCTCATGTGCTTGCACTCCCAGATTCCTAAATCTTGTAGTCAGAAAGTTATAAATAAATCTTGTAGGTCATTTTTCATGAAATTGCAAGAATGATGACAACTTAACTTTGCATTTTTTGTTCTCTAGGAGATATTCCACCTAAAATTTGTAAACACACATCAAGAGAAAAATATTATTTGTTACGTGAATGGGGTTTTACCTTGATCAAACCCTATTTTGGTAATTAAACCTTGTAATGAAATCAAATAGCATGAAGGAATGATGAATGAACAAATGCAATGTCACAACTCACCAAACCCTCATTTGAACCTTGGAATATGGATATGCAACTGCATGAAATTCCTTCAATGGATGTGGATCTTGATCATGAAACTTGATTTGAAACAATTCGTTTGAATGCTTGAATAGATATATTTGAACACTACATCAATATATTAGCTCAAATAGCATGCATGATGCAAGGAGACTTTTACATGATAATTGATCTTGATTTCTGCAATAATTTGTCTACAAATCTGCCCTTGAATGCCTTGAAAATACTCTTGAAATGTACTTGAAATGCTCTTGTGAAAGTAATCTTGAGGTGACTTGAATTTTCTAGGTGAAACATAGTGAAATGATATCTTATATATACATATGTTATCATTAATTCCCAAAATTCAAATGACACAAGATGACATGTGAATACACTTTTCAAATCATTAAAAAACTACAAAAAACATATTTGAAATTTAGGTCCTAGGCCTAAGTGAGGACCCATTCGCCCTTGGGTGAATGGGTCGTAGGTCACTTATCTAGTACATGCATTCTCCAATATTAAGTGTTGTGATATGGCATTAATGAATGTCAAGTTTTATTCTTCAAAAATTGCATTTAATTAGGCTTGGATTTGAATTAAAGGGGATAATTAAGGAAAATTAACCTCAATTAATTAATAAAGCCCTGGATTAGTGTAAAAGTGTAAAGGTGCACCTTACAGCACCATAAATAAGGCACAATTAAGTCAATTTTAATTAATAAGGCCCTAAACTTAATGTGAATATGTAAAACACGTATTACAACACTAAATTAAGGTATGATTTAGTTAATTTTATTATTTACTATTTATTCTCAAATTCAGTGTGAAAAGGGATAATTTTTCCTACACTACACTATAATGCTCGAGATTGACAAAATTTGAGCATTACTATTAGGCTTATGATTGAAAATAGTAGCATGTTATGCCAATCATGGATTTTGTTGGTTTCTTAGTCATATGATGGACTACAAGGAAGAGAATTTCTAATGAAGAATAGGTAGGTAACAGTTGGACCAACCTCATATTATAGTCTTGACCTATCTTGATTTTGAAATGGTATCTTAAATTATCAAAGGTGGTAACATCTGAGGATCATGAAGTGATGTGAATATCTATGTAATTGAGTGTGTTTATGTACACTAATTCCTCCCTAATTACTTGTGTAAATGGATTAGGGTTGTGCACATTGATATATTGGTGCCCTCACTAGTGATGATATTGAGTAGTATGGGATGCTTGATTGTTGTCATAGCATTGTGATTGTGAATCAAGTCTAGTGGGTTGATGTATCAAATAGTTTACATCCATTTCTCCTTTACCAATTGTTATTTATGTGAACATGTGATGTATTGTATGGTTTTTCACACTACATATATCCATGTTGTATTCTCGATCTAGTCACTATTGTGATGTGATCTACATATAAGCCCATAACTAATGTAATTGAGATGTATGTATGGGATATTCAAGGTTGTAATGTGATGTACACATTAACTCACCATTACTGTATTTATGGTATGTGTATAAGCCAATCATTTTTGTACCTGTGATGTGCAAATGAATTAGTCTTTATTGTACTTGAAATGTGTACAATCTAGTTACTTGGCCTATGTGTACATATGTTGAAGCTAATCATTGTGTATATGTGATGTATGTTGGAGCTAGTCACTGTGTATATGTGATGTATGTTGTAGCTAGTCATTATATATATGTGACATATGTTGGAGTTATTCACTATGTATATGTGATGTATGTTGGAACTAGTAATTGTGTATATGTGACATATGCTGGATCTAGTCATTGTGTATATGTGAATTGTATGTTGTAACCAATCACTATGTATATGTGATATGTATGACCTAGTCATTATGTATATGTCATGTATGTTTGAGTCTCTCCCTATGGGAATTGGGGGATTATAGAATGATATGAACCTTGTGTATTTGTGGATATTTGCACACTATCGATTGGTAATGTTTGGTATAGAGCAAATACTTGGTGGTGAGTTGATGTTATTATATTATATTTGGGATAAGTTGATAGTTGGCACTTATTGTATAGTCATGATTTAAAGGTGGTATTAAAGATCTCATACATGAAAAGATAATGAACTCCCTCTAACAATGGTGGGTGAAATATGAAGCCTCTTCTAACATGCCCATTGTTCTACCCATTGATTTTACTATGTTTTACCCACATGTGAACAGTTTATGATACTAACACTTAGGAAATATTTCTTTTCTTTTCTAATCGAATAACAATATGCACATTTGATAAAAAATCATTTCAAACTTCCCCATTACATTAAAAATAAGAATTACTAAATTTCAAGTAACAAATTCATATTACATAATTTTATAATAATATTTTTTATTTACAATTTTTGAATAAGATTAGAGATACATGATCACATACATAGCTTCCATAAGCTTAATTAAATAGAGAGACAAATGGTCCAGATGTCCTTATTGGTGTACATCATCAAATCTTGACAACCAACTGTGTAAGCGAAATTATCACGCAAATTATTTTTTACCAACCACAGACTTATTACAGTCCCCCACACATCTACCTAACTAGTCAGATGGCCCTACCCTTCAACAAAGAGATTTATTTGGTAACCTCATACTACTAGCCTTCCTAAGAATGGTGTTGTATCCTAAAAATATAGAGCTACCATACATTGGATACAAGTTACATGTACGGCATTCCCTACCTATTTTATATCCCTAAATCACAGTGAACTGACAATGTAAATAGTGGCTACTTATAGTACTTTGGACATAGAATTCAACACATATTACTTTGATTGTAGGTTGTATGTTCACCCACCCTAAACTCAATTTGGTACTTGACCATTCACACTCTTACACACATAACATACATTCCACTTAAAAAGGTGATGACATGACATATTGACTAACTAAGTTACACCCTTTCCCATGGATTATCCTAACACCAAGAATAACCAAGCTAACCACCCATTTTTAAACTAGCATACCCACTAAATTACTTCAAAGCAATAACATATCTCATAATTCACAACTTATACAACATTCATATAATATTAACTTAGTATAGTTCCTAATAACAATATAACCACTCAAAATCTAATATATATAGTATATATGTATATCCCAATAATAGGGTTTCATCAAGACTAGACTCTTTCAAGAATCACACAATATTATCCAAAGCAAGAAATAAACCAAGTTCATAAAAGAAAACATAACATGCATCTAAATCATCCTTTCCCAAACAAAGATATTCTCAAACAAATAGTATTTGATTTAAAAGAATAGAGTAATAGAAATCAGCATGCCTAGAATTATAGCTCCACTGATATTACTACTTTCCAAGATCAACCTCCCCAACCCCGCTTGCTACTCCTTCTAAACTAAACCTATCTCCAAGCTCTAGCCTCTCACAAAACTCTCAACAATTGAAAATTCAAAAACAACTCTATTTCTCACAAAGGCTCTCAAAATATGCTTGCACAAAAAACTACAACAAAACAATGAATGAAGAAATCAGAATAGAAAATTGTAACTAAAGGTAGATAGGATGCCTCTATTTATACTAAAATCTAAGAATCTTAATGCTACAAGTAAGCTACTAAATTTGGCACATTCCTATTCCAAATGCATTGACTAGGCTCAAGAATTGAGATATGGCTACTTAAAACACTAGCTTGCAAACACATATATAGTCCAACTTCTCTGTTAAAGATGAGTCACTCTTATCTTGGTGGCAACAATGATTAAAACTCAGAAATATAATCTACAGGTTTCCTTATTGCAATATGAGTTGACTACCTCAGCCAGCTCATGGAAAAAGACTATCTCATGCTCTCAAAAAATTATTTGTTGGATTATGGTGCAGCAAAAAGACTTCTTACTATTTCATACTTCCCAAAATATGGTGTCAGCAATTCATATTTATGTGCCCTTTCTCTATGTGTAGGTTTGAAAAAGTCAACAACATATGAATGTCACTTACTCCTTGTAAATGATTCAATTCATATTATTTTTTGTTGTTAACTGCATTATAAATTATTCTCCCATGTGTTATATGTGCACAGTAATAAGTTTAGCCATTTCAGTTTATATGGAAGCACTTTTAAAATAGTGAAAAATAGGTTGGGTTGTCAAAGTGGATTCATGAACTACTTAGGACCTATTTCTCACTCATTTCATTAGGAAATGAGATGCACACAAAGAACTGGATTACAAGCCTTAGGTGAGTCAACTCAAGGTGTGAATCTACAAATTTCCTTATGATTGAAGGATGGGAGTTAAGTTCAAACAACACTTCGGGGAGAAAAACTAAAAAGGTAAAATAACACCAGAAATGTAATCTAACACTTTAAATAGCAACATTAAAATCAATATTGATAGATTCTAGAATCAAATTGTAGATCAGAGAAGGGAAGATCTGAGTGTACCTTTCACCAAAAGTTAGTTTCTGAAGCTGGTGTAGGACTCATTCACCTAGGAGTGAATTGGTCCACTGTCAAGGTTTTTCTACAACTTTTAGGGGCCTCTGACACAAATTTGAATCCTTCAATTTGTCCAAGTGGCAGTGTCGAGATGTTAGAAATAAATTTTGTAGATGAGTTTCCATGAAATGAAAACTTTTATGACAATTTTGTCAACTTCTTCATTTTTTCTCTTTAAGAGATATCTTCATGCTTTCTTCCACCTAGATTTGCAAAAAAAATATGAGAGGTAAAAATTGTTTGTTTTTAGTGAATGGGGGTTTTCCTTGGTCAAACCTCATTTCGGTAATCAAAACTTGAAATGAATAAAATCATGAAAGAGGGAATGAAGAATGAACAATGTTATGTTACCACTCAACAAACCCTTGAATAAATCTTGAAATGAAAGTCTACAACTTGCATGAAATGGCTTCAATGGATGTGGATCTTGACATTTTGAATCATGCTTGAAATAGTGCTTTGAATGCTTGATTAAATCATGAAATAGGGTAAAAGTTGGAATTTGGGTCCATGAAGAGGAGAAGTTTCAGCTAAAACAAAAAAATTGCAGGAAATGCATATACATTTTTTTTAAACTCATATACACTTTGGATCAAGTACCCAAGCCTAAATCCAAATGTGTGTGTTTTTAGATTTGGGTACACACCCTAAAATACGTATGTGATACTAACACATACGTGAAACTAACACGTGCATGATACTAACACGTACGTGATACTAACATGTGCGTGATACTAACACGTACGTGATACTAACATATACATGATACTAACACGTACATGATCTAACACATATTTGATACTAACACATATGCATTTTATAACATGTATGTGTTTCTTAAAGTTATTTAATTTCTTATAATTAATTATTGTGTTATTCATTTTCTCGCTGCAATTTTTTCACGACCTTGAGGGAGAGCTTAATTCATGTACGCATTCCTGAGGTGCCAGATCAACCAATTTTTCACTTCCACCTGCTCTCATCAACACAACTGACCTTAGCAACCTCTAGGTTGGTTGAATTCTGATTTTTTTTGTTTTCTATCTTGCATTTTTATTTTGTAATTGTTATATAGTTTTTTTTTGTTTTTTTTGTTTTATGTTGAATATTTTATAGTTTTTAAATTGTATTTAAAACCAAAAACATCAACCAAACCAAAAACGTTAAATTGTAAATTGAAAACCATAAAATCTATACCTAAATTGGACATATTTAACTTAGAAATCAAAACCATAAACCCTAAGTTACAAAAAACATAGACCTAAAATCTAAAACCCTTAATCCTAGGACCTAAACTCTAAAACCTAAACCTAAAACCCTAAACCTAAAACCTAAACCTAAAACCCTAAACCTAAAACCTAAACCTAAAACCTAAACCTAAAATAGATTTATAATGCCTAGATTTGTTGTCTTTTTACTAGCCTTGAAATCACATATAATCCTTAGATAGGTCTATTTATAATGTCATAAAATTATAATCCCTAGATAGGTGATCTATTCATGCTTAGGTGTACAAAAAATCCCTAAAATTTGTATCTATTTCCCTACACATACCTCTAAGGAACTAGAAACCAAGTATCAAATTTCATCAAAATAGGCTTGGCAAGTGGAATTTACCACTTAATTTTAACCTTGCAAGGATAATGAAACCATATGGTTACTAGAAGTCAACACAAAACTAAATTAATATGCAATAAATTTCCCTAATAGCACACCATCCACATGCAATACCTACCTATCCCCCTCTATGGGTGGCTCTCAACCTACCTCTCCATCTAATTTAGAATTATGATGGCTCCTAGAGTGCTCTTTCTCTCTCTCTCCACCTTGAGGCTTCTCCTCTCTATTCTCCCAAGAATTATGGGAATGCATTGAATGGGATGTCACTTGATGAGGTCCCCTTACTATTATATCTTGAAGGAGATCAATAACTTGAGGACCACCAATAGGATTCGTAGGTGGGTTCTTAGCCTCCCCCTCATTCCCACTTTAATGAGTGACATGATGCCTAGGAGGCATCTTTCATTGGCAATCAATGCATAGGTTAGGACATACATAGAATCATCTAAAAAGTATCACTAAGGCATGACATTTATTAGTCCAAGATAGAATGATACAATAATTTGAAAGTAACAATCACACACCACTCAATTTTAACCTTGCAAGGAAAATGAAACCATATGGTTACTATAAGTCAACACAAAACCAATTGAATATAAATGATCTAATAAAATTAAAATCTCTATCATAAAATAAATTTTATATGAATATTCTTGTTGGCTCTAATTCTCAAAATCATATTAATGGCAATAAAATTTCAAGGTTCATGGTCTATAATAGACAATGAAAAGGAATGGACAATTTATAATTTTATATATTCTTCTTCATGGACCTAATATTTACAACTTTCAAAAGTGACAACATTTGAGACTTATAAATATGTCTATCAAATATATAATAACAAAACCTGAGAAACTTTTGAAATAGCCGTGATTATCTTCTCAAGCTAGTAAGGCATTATATGCTAGTTAAGAAAAATAACTCTAGAAATTTCGTTATAAATTAAACCAAATATCACCTTCCCAAAATCACACAATCATGAAATGTAAACAATAAATAATGATCAAGTAGCTCATTAAATTATACTTAATACATTTATAATTTTTCCACTTGTCAAATCAATGAAGTAGGACCTTGATATTATTATTTAAGGATTTTAAATTAGGCCATTGTGTTGAAATCAAAATTTAAGATAAAGTGCTTCAATTTAATCAAGGGTACATGTACATGACTTTAATTATATAATTTAATGTATATATTATGGATTTTTTAATTTTTTATATTGAATGTGTCTTTAAATGAAATGTATTTTGAATTTGTGTACATTCAATGTGATTTATAACTTTCAAATTGTGTACATTATTTAATTAGTTTGTTGATATATATTTTTTAATTGTTTAACATGTAGTTTCCATTTCATTGAACATGGAGCTTGAATATAACATAGAGGATTATATACCTACTGCAAAACCTGGAGATCCCATACATCCATATCCGCTACCACAACAAAACACCTCCATACTCTCCACCTCCTAACCCCCCACACCCTAAAGTAGATCAGGTTTAGTTAAGAGTGAGAATTAGAGTAAACCTTAATGTGGTTTAGGAAAATATAGATTTGATAAAAAAAATGAGCCTAATATCCCCCCATCTTGCATGGTTTTCATCCTCGATGCAAACTGTTATCGATTATGTTTGATCTATTGATGCGGACCTAGATATGTTCCATCAATGGAGAGAAGAGAGAATAAAATTCTATGTAGATGGAATGTCCTATAAAGAAATTCATGACCCTAAAATTACCAAAAAAATCATTTGCCAACATTTTTTATGCCCCCAAACAAATGAACCAGTTCCACCCACCAAAATATAAATTTCAATTAAATGGTCTAGGCACCCACAGATAGCTACAAATTTTTGGGATAGATGGCGGATGGTGTTTGATACTCCACCACATGGAAATTATGAGGTGCCCCTATACTTTTTGAGAAATGTATGGGCTAAGTTTGAGTTGGGTTTAAAACCCAGCTATTTTGATATGAGGTCATTTCGGGGAGCTGGGTGTCGCATTCCAAAAACAAATATTAGGAGCACGTGTCGATCCTCGAGCAACGTGCTTTGATTGCCTATTGTTTATCATCCTTCTCTTGGTGTTCCCGCTACATTTCAGTAGTAGACGATGTTGTTGACATTAGGAGCATCAAGTTCTCTCTCAATACATCTCACTCATTAGGCAACACATGTGGTGGTTGAAGTGGGCAATAGAGAGCATGAAGGCTCGAGCTATGGGCATACTTAGGCATCTACTTCAGGTGACCCACGTGCATCTAGGACAAAGTCATATGTGATTTACTATATTTTGAGGATCACCCTACACACATATTTATATCTTTTGAACTTAGGCACATTTAAATAATTTGTTTGAAATGTGAAAAATTCATGTAAATAATAACATTAAATTATATATAATATAATATTAATTGAAGAAGTGTTTGGTGTAGATGCATGATCACATTATTCCTAAATATCAATATGATCATGTATGTATTTTGAGTGTTGTAGAATTGGACTCACCTTTTGGTCAAGCACAAACCAATATATATTTTAATTTATGTGGACATATCTAGTTTAAATTGAATTTGTACACATGTGTGAAATGATACATTGTATCAGATGAAGGGAGGTCATGCAATATCGAGTACTGACCAACCACAAGTTGTGGTGAGAACTCCTAATTCATCATCAACTCAAATGAGTTATTTTAGAAGTTCGTTAAGTTTAAATTAAATACACATCGTATATCTAATTTAATTTGAATTTTTACATGTGTGAATGATCTATACATTTTTGTATCTTTATGCAAGGATTTCATGTGATACCCATGGCAAGCACACTTGAGATATCGTTAGCATTTATGCATGGGAAATCGCAGGTGCATGATCATGAGGTAATATCATTAAGGTTGTAAACTTTACTAAATATCCTATAAAAAAATTAGGGACCTTTTAAATATATATATTTGAGGTTCTAACATAATTTTTGCTTTATATGAATATGTAGGATATAGTAGATCAAGCATTTGGACCTTCTCAATTGAAAGTTATGTTACCTATTGAACAAAATGTGCTAGTGGATTCACATGGTCATATGGTAATTTATGTATACTAAAAATCATTTTTACTATATTTACTAGATATCTAAGTAAATTTATTTTTATCAAGTTTATATGTTAAATTATATAAAAATTTCCAAATAACTTGGCGGCTTCCCGAAAGGACCTATTCCAAACTGTAGTGGGTGCCCCATCCTTGTTGGAATATTCTTTCTCTCCCCACTCAATATTTTTACTTTGAATTCATTGCATGGTGGCGGGTTTTTTTCTAGAGTTACTGATATATTGATCACCCGCTATTCATCACCGTACGGGGGATAAATTGATGGGCTAGGGTGGGTGGTAAATATAATTTCAAGTTTCTTGTACTCTTTTATAGAATGATACTGGTACATCTAGTCCACATGGAGCAAAGAGGATATTTGATTTGACTAATCGCCCTAATAGTTAGATGGTTTTGAATTTTATGGACTATAGATCTCTAGTTTTATTTAAATATGTGTGTTATACTTGACATATACATTTTGAAAATTTTATTTCATGGACCATTTCACATACATTATATCAATTAATATGATCACATTTTATGTTTATTTATATCAATTGACTTTAATATGATGATTATATATGCACTCAATTATGATTGTGTTATGTTCATTTTGATGATTATATGCACTCATGTATGTATATATATTTTATCTAAATTTCAAGTAATATGCACTATGAGTTCTTATCTAGAATCAAATTCCATATATATTTACATGTCATTGTTGAATTAAGTTTAGACATGTCTTAAAATGATTAAATCTTAAATTTCAATAATTTATCACATGGTTAGGTGACAAATTAAAACATTCCTTAAATATTTTAGATCATATTCATAATAAATTAAGTGTAGGAAATTTTATCTATTTTCCAATTCTAGCAATATTTGAATCACTCAACAAAAATCTATCTCCTTGTATGTATAAAATGTATAATATATACAATTAAAAAATTATATCAAATTTGATAAATACAAGACATGATTTGTATAAGATAAAATTGGAACAAGATATTTAAAAAATGACTGATAAGTTCATTGAAGTTCATACACCGAACAAACATACATAATGTATATTTATGTTTAATACAACCATATAACATGATGAAACATATATGTGCATGTAGATACAATTAAATCTTCTCAAATTTTAGGTCAAGAGCACAAATTGATATTTATATAGTCTCTTGATAATTTATTTTACAGTGACAATCACATGGTAAACCGAATTGATGAGAACCTGCAAAAATAATTAATGTAAGTAAAGTATCTATAGTTTTTATGAGTCATTTAGCTAAATAATTCATGTGAGGAAAGAACAATATATATTACAAGTTAGAAAATTGGATCTTATAAATTCCTTACAAATTCAAGTGGTGTTTACCATAGGATGGACTAAGGGGACCTAAGAGGATATAGCTTAAGGGGTCCTAAGAGAATATCTTAAGGGGAGTTAAGAGAATAGCTTAAGCAGATGCAAGAGGGTGAATTAAGGGGAGTAAATAGAATGACTTAAAGGGATTCAAGAGGGTTGATTAAGGGGATTTAAGGAATGACTTATTGGGATGCAAGAAGTTGGATTAAGGGAATGCATGTCATGAACCCTAAGATATGGCTTAACGGGTCCTAAGAGGATGGTTTGAGGGGAATTATGAGAGTGACTTAAGGGATGAAAGATGGTAGATTAAGGGTATGTAACAGGATATGACTTAATGGTCCTTTAAGAGGGTGGATTAAGGGGAGTTGATAGAATGAATTAAAGGGATGTAAGAGGGTGGATTAAGGGGAGTTAAGAGAATGACTTAAAGGGATTAATCATCTCATGAACCCTAGAAACCCTAAACCATAGAACCTAAAGCCTAGGATATGAACCCTAAACCATTAACCCATATGTATTTTTTGTTCTAAGCATCTCATGAACCCTAGAAACCCTAAACTGTAAACAATGGGACCTAAAGCCTAGTAGATGAACCCTAAACCCTTAACCCATATAGAGTGAATTAAGGGATGCAAGATGGTGGATTAAAGGGGTTTGAGAGAATGACTTAAATGTATTAAGCATCTCATGAACCCTAGAAACACTAAACCCTAAACCATAGAACCTAAAGCCTAGGAGATGAACCCTAAACCATTTACCTATATATATTTGTTATTCTAAGCATCTCATGAAACGTAGAAAACCTAAACCCTAAACCACATGACCTAAAGCCTTAGGAGATGAACCCTAAGCCATTAAACCATGTATATTTGTTATTCTAAGTATCTCATGAACCCTAGAAAACCTTAACCATATGACCTAAAACCTAGGAGATGAACCCTAAACCAGTAACCCATATAGATTTATTATTCTAAGCATCTCATGAAACCTAGAAATAGGAAAACCTAAATCATAGGACCTAAATCCTAGGATATAAACCCTAAACCATTAACCCATATATATTTTTATTCTAAGCATCTCATTAACCCTATAAATCCTAAACGATATGACCTAAAACCTATGAGATGAACCCTACACCATTAACCCATATAGATTTGTTATTTTAAGCATCTCGTGAAACCTAGAAATTGTAAACCCTAAACCATGGGACGTAAAGCCTATGAGATGAACCCTAAACCATTAACCCATATATATTTGTTATTCTAAACATCTCATGAATCATAGAAACCCTAAACCCTAAACCATATGACCTAAAACCTAGGATATGAATCCTACAACATTAACCCATATAGATTTTTTATTTTAAGCATCTCATGAAACCTAGAAACCATAAACCTTAAACCATAGGACCTAAAGACTATAAAATGAACCCTAAACCATTAATCCATATAGATTTTTATTCTAATAATCTCATGAACCTTAGAAACCCTAAACTGGAAACCATAGGACCTAAAGCTTAGCAGATGAACCCTAAACCCTTAACCCATATAGAGTGAATTAAGGGATGCAAGAGGGTGGATTAAGGGGAGTTGAGAGAATGACTTAAAGGGATTAAGCATCTCATGAACCCTATAAACCCTAAATGATAGGACCTAAATCCTAGGAGATGAACCCTAAACCATTTACCCATATATATTTGTTATTCTAAGCATCTCATGAAACCTAGAAATTGTAAACCCTAAACCATAGGACCTAAAGCCTAGGAGATGAACTCTAAACCATTAACCCATATAGAATTTTTATTATAAGCATCTCATGAACCCTAGAAACCCTAAACTCTAAACCATATGACTTAAAACCTAGGAGATGAACCATACACCATTAACCCATATAGATTTTATATTCTAAGCATCTCATGAAACCTATAAACCCTAAACCCTAAACCATAGGACCTAAATCCTAGGAGATGAACCCTAAACCATTAACCCATATAGATTTGTTATTATAAGCATCTCATGAACCATAGGATATGAATATCCTAAACCCTTGACCCTAAGACATAAATCCTAGGAGATGAACCCTAAACCATTAACCCATATATATTTGTTATTCTAAGCATCTCATGAACCCTAGAAACCCTAAACCCTAAACCATATGACCTAAAACCTAGGAGATGAACCCTAAACCCTTAACCCATATAGATTTGTTATTATAACCATGTCATGAACCCTATAAACCCTAAACCCTAAACCATTTGACCTAAAACCTAGGAGATGAACCCTAAACCTTTAACCCATATAGATTTGTTATTCTAAGCATCTCATGAACCCTATGATATGTATATCCTAAACACTAAACCATAAGACCTAAATCCTAGGAGATGAACCCTAAACCCATAACCCATTTATATTTGTTATTCTAAGCATCTCATGAACCCTAGGATACGAAGATCCTAAACCTTTAACCCTAAGACCTAAATCCTAGGAGATGAATTAAGGGGATGCAAGATGATGGATTAGGGGTAGATAGGAGGATATGGCTTAAGGGTTCCTAAGAGGATGGCTTAAGGGGAGTTGAGATAGTCACTTAAGGAGATGCAAGAGGATGGATTAAGGGTAGATATACGAGGATATGGATTAAGGGGTCCTAAGAGGATGGCTTAGAGAGTGTTGAGAGAGTGCTTAAGGGGATACAAGAGGATGGATTAAGGGTAGATATATGAGGATATGGATTAAGGGGTCCTAATAGGATGGATTAAGGGGTGTTCAGAGAGTGACTTAAAGGGATGCAAGAGGATGTATTAAGGGTATATATATTAAGGGGTCATAAGAGGATGGCTTAAGGGGAGTTAATAGAGAGACTTAAGGGGATGCAAGTGGATGGATTAAGGGTAGATATATGAGGATATTTCTTAAGGGGTCCTAAGAGGATGGCTTAGAGAGAGTGACTTAAGGCAATTCAAGAGGATGGATTAAGGGTAGATATACGAGGATATGGATTAAGGGGTCCTAAAAGGATGGCTTAAGGGGTGTTGAGAGAGTGACTTAAGGGGATACAAGAGGATTGATTGAGGGTAGATATACAAGGATATGGATTAAGGGGTCCTAAGAGGATGGATTAAAGGGTGTTGAGAGAGTGACTTAAGGGGATTCAAAAGGATGGATTAAGGGTAGATATACGAGGATATGACTTAAGGGGTCCTAAGAGGATGGCTTAAGGGGTGTTGAGAGAGTGACTTAAGGGGATGCGAGAGGATGGATTAAGGGTAGATATATGAGGATATGGATTTAGGGGTCCTAATATGATGGTTTAAGGGGAATCAATAGAAATACTTAAGGGGATGCAAGAGGATGGATTAAGAGTACATAAGAGGATAGCTTAAGGGGTCCTAAGAGAATGGCTTAAGGGGATATGAAATCAATTATAATTTTTTTATAAAATGACAATGAATTATTTAGTTTTATATTTATATTATCAATTAAATGTATCTAGAACTATATATAGTTACATGTCTCTAGATTTGAATTCCATTGTAATATACATGCATGTCCTCTCTTTTTTGAAATGCATCTAGTTTTGAGAGACCTCGAACAAAAAATGATAAAACTTTAATTAGGAATTTGTTTTTACATAAAATTAATTGATTATCAAGCCAATGAGCATATTGAGAGTGTTTAACATATTTAGGTACAATCTTATCCTTAAATTCTTTAATAAATGCATGCACACTAAATTTTTCCACAATTAGCTCACAATATTTTCTATTTTTTCCATCTTTTAAAGAATACTCAATATTTTTTATATTTTTTTACGTCCACTAATTGTTGTCCAAATTCATCGAAACTAATTTTGTGCATACATTCTCCTAGCAATGAAAATTTACCACATCTATCGCATTCTCCAAAAATGCATGCTTCTAAATAAAATAAGTTTCCATTAGAGGGTTCACAAAACAAACTTGGTGTAAAATATTTGATTGTTTCAGGTGGCATATTAATACCAGAAATGTCCTGCATAATTTGGTTAGCATGCAAAATACAATGTATATATCAAAAATATCATAATAATAATGAAATGGTGCATGTTTCTTACAACAACAAGAGATCTGTTATTTATTAATTTTAACATATCAAGGTTTACACTTTCTGAATGATCATTGACTTATGCTAATATTAAATGGTAAAATTGAATCATCTAAAAATATATATATAATTCAGTATGAGTCATATCTAAGAGATGCTTTGGATGAGGTTCATGAATTTTGGAACCCGCCCTTAATTTTAAGACATCTCTAATGTTAGGTGATACTCTGGTATCATCATGCCAATATTTTTCAATTAAATATTTAATTTCATTAGTTAATTTCATGTCTAATCTTGGAAGTCTACCACTTAAACTCCAACATTGATTAATTGGATCATTTTCAATACTTTAACTTCTTTTAGTAGCTCTTATCAAATTTTTAGGATTTACTTTTATACATTTACTAATCTTACTTAACATTCTATTATTTGAAGTTTCTTTATTAACTAGAGTAGTTGTTATTGCATAACGAGCTGCATTCTTATCTTTAGATCAAATTTTTTACCTATAAAATTAATAGCATTAGCAACACTAGATATCAACTTGTTCTACTAAATCATCTTTCTTTTTTGGTTTTACAAAACTGCCTAATTTTTTCATCACTTTTCTCATTTTTGACATTCTCATTAATTGCACCATGAGTTGACACTGAAATCCTAATTTATTCCCAAAAAAACATTCTATATATTCTATTTCCCTGAGTTCTCATTTATCTCCAAGAAACTTTACCAGGAAGGTTATCTAGCACATCTTTTTCAATTGTTAAAATAAACATTTTCATTTTCATTCATACAAGGGGTTTCATTTTCATTCACGCAAGGGGTTTCATTTTCATTTTCAAACGTAAAATGGATTTCATTCTCATTTTCATCAATATGAGGGATTTCATTCTCATTTGCATTATTATAAGATATTTCATCATTTTTTGTTTTTGCATTGTTTCAACCCTAGAATTATTGATACCATCAATGGTGTATCCAACTTCCTCTAAATAAATAAGATAAATATTATCAAGACTTGGGTTTGAAGACATACCTAGATAAATTGTTTGATTAGGTACATTTTCCATATCATTGTGAGGTAGATTTGAACAAATACCTAAATTTTTTTACATGGGTGCTATTTCCATATCATTCAAAGTTGAAGTTGAAGTTGAAGGCATAGTTGGGTTTGTCTCCATAGTTGCATTTTCTTCCATATTCACCATCTCCACATTTAAATCATCTACATGCATCTCATCCTTCATGGTTTCTTCTTCAACATTCATGGAACTAGATGCTTCCAAATTTTTCATTTGACAAATCCTTTCTCTTCTATCCCTTTTTCTTGTTGCCTCCATTTCTCTATTTGTTTGAATTTTTTCGGGTGTCATTAACTTTATACATTTTGTTTATTTTCCTTTGCTTTGGTCCCATGGTTACCAAACCCTATTTGATAACAAAAAAATGATTCTTAACCTATTTTCAAATTTCCATCTCCTTCAAATATTCAAATAAAACTATATAGTATGAATATCCTTTCTTCTATAAACTTTGAAGTACAAAGACATCATGAATACATCCAAAAGTTCTCTTTTTCCAAATCTTTTGTAAAATATTCTTATACTTGATTCCACTTCAAAAAATTCAACTTGCACTTATCTCTTCCAACAATTTCAATAGAATATGCTATGTTAAGAGATTACACAAGCCAACATTGCAATAAAAAATGCAGAAAATGGCGCTTTCAGACTATACTGCAGAAAAGGAATGTTGCAAAAAAAATGTGCTCTATCAGTATTTTCCAAATTGGATAAAAAAGGCTAAATAAGAAACCCGTATGTGTTATAAAACACGTATGCATTCTATTTTAGGAACGTGTACGTGTTACCTTTACCCAATGAGTAAATAGACAACGTGTAGGAATTCTATTTAAATAACACATACACATTATTAAAATTTTGAATATTCAACCCACATGCAGCCTTGGTTTTAGGCTCAGGAAAGGCTTGGCAAACTGACCCTTAGCCTTTGAACTGCAACTAAAAAACTAAGGTAGATTTAAGAAAAATGTCCAACTTTGGCAATATGGTTGATGGAGTTTTTTTAATCAATCTATGAAATTAAAACACATTAGAGCACGATGTCAAATTTCCAAATATATATTTTTTTATTAATATTGGATTATATTTGTTGTTTTTAAATTAATTTATAAGCAAACTAGTCCATAAACTTGAAATATCAGGCTTTTTTTATTTTTTTATAACTTTTTCTTGGTTAATTTTCTTCTAAAAAAATTATATGGCATCAATATTCAGAAAATTCTCTACACAATGAAAAAAATATTAAAAAAATGTTTAATTTAGGTCCAATTATGTTGTTCATACATGCTGATTTTGAAAAAGAACAATTAAGGCCAATAAAATTAATCAAAAAATTACAAAAAAATATCCTCATCAATCTTCACTTTGTTAGCTATATTTTCCCAAAAGGAATTAGAAAAATACTTTTATTTGGGTAAAAAAGTGTTGTTTGTACACGTGCATTGTATGGCAAAAACAAAATGGCAATTAGAAAGTAGTTTTTATACATCCCTATCCAAATTTAATTTATATCATCTGGGTATTTGAATAAATTACATATTTGAAAACTAGATTCAAAATGATAAATTTTAGATTACTGAATTTTTGTAAGATTCATTGTGCAAGTGCTTCAAATTTTCAATCCAAGTGTGACAAATTCTAAAAAACAGAAAAAACACTTCCACTTTTTGAGCTTTTTGTGGACCCAACTTATTACATCGGCCCAACCTACATCACAATGTTGATCCAAAAACATGCATGATTCAAGAAGACTTTGATATGGAAATTGGATCTTGAATGCTGCAATAAAACTGATATATTTGGGTTTGAATTCCTTTGATCACAACTTTAGTTCTTGAAAACTTGCATGAAAACTCTTAGATCTTAAAAATTGTCAGTTAAACTCTTAGATGAAACATAGTGAAATAACCTTAAATTTATAGCTATGTATCCTTAATTTTTATAAATTCAAATATCACAAGCCAAAATTGAATTATAGATTTGAATATGTTAAAATACTACCAAAAGCATAAGTTAAATTTAGGTCAAGTCAAAGGAGGAGCCATTCACTCATGGGAAAATGGGTCCCAGGTCCCTAAACCTAGGACACACATTGCTCAATGAAAAGTGTTATGCTAAGGAATTAATGAATGTTAGGTTTCCCCCTTGGAAAATGTAATAAATAGGCTTAAAAAATGAACTAAAGGGCCAATTAAGGTATAATTAAGCTCAATTAATTAAAGGAGCCCTAAATAAGTGTGAAACTATAAATAAATACATTTTACAACACTAAATTAAGGCACAATTAAGTCCAAATTTAACTAGGAGGGCCCAAACAAGTGTGAAAATGTAAAGGGATACATTTTTCTACACTACATTTAGCCCCTACTTTAGTGAGAGGATGACCTTACGTCAAACTCACACTAAAGTAGATATTCAAAACATATGTATGCAAAAATGACAAGATACTCAATCATACAACATCAAAGACAAGATACTCAATCATACAACATCAAAGACTTAAAGAAAAGGTAAAAATAAAAAGGGTGGATCAAGCCTCAATTGTCCAACACGATGTGGAAGATGCCTCAGTTGGTTGTCAATAAATGTTCACAAGAAAAATATAGTTGTCCACTATGCAAACAACACACATGCTCACATGGGCTAATGGAACTCTAGTTGTCCACTAGATGAGCCCCCAAGGGTGGAAAATGAGAATCTTATTAGGCTCCCATACTATGTCAAAGCTATCCCTTTGATAACTTCAATAAGGCACCACAAAACAAAACAAAACATTTAAAAGGGGTGGAAAAATTAGAATCTTATTAGGCTCCCATACCATACCAAAGTTATATCTCTAATAACTTTAGTAAGGCACGACAAAACAAAACAAAAAAATCGAGCTTCATAAGGCTTAACAAGTTGTGTTATGCTAAGCACCTATGAACAAACAAGGCAAGGCCTGATTGGAAAGAAATGTGTGTTATGCTTGGTGGCCTTGAAAAGGGGTTCGAGCTTCACAAGGTTAGCAAGTTGTTTTATGCTAAGCATTTATGAAAAAAAATGAAAATAAACATGTTCAAAGGGATTTCACTTAGTTTGTGTAATGTCTCCTCTTAGGGAACATCATGCCTAATGTCTAAGGACAATTAAAGCATAAAAGATTCATAACTTAGGGAATGCAACATGTAGCATCACCACTAAGAGGAAAGTTGTATGCCAAAAAAGATCACCCTCTCATAGAACATCAAACTCAATGACACCACCAAGAAAAATATGCACTGCAAGAAGTAAGAAAATCACACAATGAAACATAAGGAATGTCAAAAAAAATTAAAATAATAAGCCACAATATTCCCCCACTTTAAATAAATTGCTAACACCATTGTTGTGAGCAATTACTTTAAAGTAGCAAACAATCAATATTAAGAATAAAGAAGACATGAGAGCTTATTCAGAAAGCCCTATGTCGTTATACGTTTCCAAATGAAGCTATGTCATGAAAAAGAGAGGAAGGAGAGGGATTTCCCTCAAAATGAAATCTCAAACGCATAAGGGATCTATGTATTTGGGGTCAGTATGTCTTTTCTACAATGATATTATAGAGCACGAAAATGTCATCATTCCCAAATACTCATAGAACTAGAAGAATGACACATAGAGAGAAAAAATAGAAAAATATTTTGGTTCAACAAGGAAGAGACCTAAATTTATTGACCTCTTACA
This sequence comes from Sequoiadendron giganteum, assembly GCA_007115665.2. Taxonomy (NCBI): domain Eukaryota; kingdom Viridiplantae; phylum Streptophyta; class Pinopsida; order Cupressales; family Cupressaceae; genus Sequoiadendron; species Sequoiadendron giganteum. The sequence continues at coordinate 219,566,552 of CM021107.1, read as the reverse complement.
TCATCCCCAAAAGGAAAACACAAGACAAAGGAAAAGGTAAAGGGTTTATGACATATAGAAGAATGTGGATACAAATAGAGGAATGCACATGAAGGGATACATCAAATAAAATAGTGTGGGGGGATCACATTTCACACATGCAATCACATAAATAACATGAAAAAGAAATAAAATCTAAACTAATAAAACACATGTGAGTCAACCTATAGCAAGTCGTATGTATCCTAATATTCTTCAATATATACAGAAGGCGAGCAACTAGCCAAAGGGAGAACATCAAATGCAAAACTAGGGAAAGGCTATCTAACACCTTGCCCCCACTAAGTGCAAGGAAAGGATGAGAAAAGATAATCGAAGAGAGTGAGCTCCTTGCAATAAAGGAAATGATTTACAAGAATGTAAAGTATGCAATAGTGAGTATACAATGATCCTACAACTATTACATGGAAAGGAGAAAAATTCTTGTAATTTTTATCAACAGGGTTGTATCTATGTGTGAAAGAAAAGATGTTTTGCAATCCTATGTAACATTGGAAAACTTTCAGGTTGTGGGTGCCCTATGTCAAAATTTAACCTCTAGATTATAGGTCAGCTTCCTTTATGATTTTCTAATGATGGATTGTAAAATTTGATGGGAAAATGGAAAAAGGCTTGAATTGAATGCATAAGTTGAACTTTAAACTATTGGTGATGCACCTAAATGATGACAAAACTTGCATAACGATTCACAATTATTATCTAAAATCTATTTATGCAGTTCAGAAATGGCTTCACAAAAGTGTTTCTTAAGATGGCCAAATAGTTTGATACTTCAAAAAAGAAAATAAATTCTCATAATTTAAAGTTCAAAATGAAAAGAATGCACTACCTAAGACCCGTGAAAGATGTATGATAATGAATAAGACAAACTTAAAGGTTTTGATAATTAAAACACAATAACTTCATCAGAATAACAGGAAAATACTGCATAAAGACTCCAAAATTAACCTGTAAAAATTGTTGCATAATATATAAAAGTTTTGTCTGAAAAAAAAAATGAGTTACAAAATCAATTTATTCTTTGCATAAAATGCAAAGGAAAAACTATCAAGAACTGAGAAAAGACTAAGGCCTTCTCTCAATATATACAAAATATGGCACCAAGAGGTGGATCAAGCAAATAACTGGAAGTAAAAATATCTCCCCTAAGCCTCTCTCATGAGCAAAAGAGAAAGTGCATGAAAAGAGGGCTCATAACTGATGAAAACTACAAAAACAAGTGGTCAAACACCACCTCCCAAAGTGCATGATCAAAATATCCCGAGAACTAGCATGAAATTGAAGCTATGTCACAGGAATCTCCACCATTTACTCCATTTAGTATTTTCAAGATTAGTTGACTAAAAATAAACTGGAGTCACCACCTTCATACTTTGGATAATTTGATCTTTAGTTCACTTTACTTGTATTTTTGCATGATGTTGGTAAAAGAGATTTGTTTGGTTAAATATAAAAGATAATCAGTTTGATTATTTTAATATTTAATATGTTGCAATCCTCTTTTTATTCAAATACATATTAAATATTAGGATAATAAATATAATATTCCCTTTAATATTTAATCTCATTGTTGATTTTTGTGTCAATAATCATGCAAAATATAAGTGGAGTTTATCTTTACTTCAAATTTTCATGAAAATATTTCGAATTCTATCTCCAAAATTTATCATCAATTCATGGGCTTCATCAAAATCATTAGGTTTGTTGACTTAAAAATTCAATACCAAGGAGACAATTATTCAAAATTATTTAGTTAAAATAGGATTCAAAATACTCTCACTTGAATTAGGGTAGAAGGAAAGCTCGAACCCTAACTTCATTCTTCACTTTGCCTTTTCATTGAGAAAATTGAGCATCACCAATGGGTAGGGTTTTAACTCAATTCGAGAGTCTCTCGTTGTTCTAAATGATTTCTTTGATAATTTTTGGTAGGGAAGAATAAGTTAAGTTCTTCACACACAAGAATTTGAGTATTCTCTATTGATGTCAAAAAATGGCAAGGTAACAGCCCTTTGTGGGAAACTCGGTTAAAGGGGGAACCTATTGCATTAAAACTGAGTAACCTCCAGATTTTAGAGAAGCCATCTCTTCTATAACTGGGGTTTTGAATGGGAAAAGGAAGCAAATATAAAATAAAAGGATCTAACTAGGGTGATGCGCCAAGATCTAGATGTAAGGCATGATAGATCTATCTTGTAGATGCAATCTAAGGGCCCATTCAGCAATCTGTTATGTTCTAGAATGACAAAAAATAAAGATAGAAACCTGAATGACTCACCCAATAACATAAAATAATATCCATACACATTTACTGAAAAGAGGAGTCAAAGACATGATCTAAACCAACAAACTTGCATTAAATTTATAGAATTTCTGCAATGAAACATTTAGTACCACAATGGCACGGTAAAAATTTATCAAAAATCTTTAAAAAAATAGAAAGACCAAACAATGGCACAGTTTGCAAGTCTTTACAATAATCTAAAAGCGGTGAAGGCTTGGTTCTTTTACCAGATTTTCCTATCAAATTTTGAACACTTGCTTTGATGAAAAAATAAGTGTTTATATCGAAACCCAGCTCAGTGAGCCAATAATAGAAAAGATCTTCTGATTATGAGCTATGATGCATTTAGTAATGATTTATCCTTTTCATTGCAACCAAAAAGATTTGAGCCATGAACAAGGATTCCCTAGAGTCAGATGCATCCCCTGTGAATGATAGTAGTGGTCCCATCAGACCAGAGCATTGGCACGTGCTATCCACTCATGGCGGTAGTTACAAAACATGGTAGTTGGTGTGAGGTTGTCGCCTACTTAACTCCCCTTCATGATGAAGCCTTTAGAAGATCACATGGTAAGTATTCAGGGCCAACATTCGTCCTTCCCCTTAAGTGATGAAAAAATTGTGTTGCGAAGAAACGTGGAGGTCTCTAGGCACACTACATTGAAGGTGGGGTCCGCTAAGAAATGTGCATGAACTGATGCTACGTGGCACACAATCGAGGCCCAAAAGGAGAGTGATGGAAAGAGGCACTAAATATTGTGAACTGGTAACACGTGGAAGCATGGCACATGTTTTTTGAAGAAAGAGAGAAGGAAACCTTTCAAGGAGTGCTCGGCTGACAAGTGGTAGTATTCGCATAAGCTTTTATGAAAGGAGCCTAATATTGATTTTTAAAATAGATGAATGGTCGGTACTTAAGAAAATAAAAATCACCTGAAGGGAGCTTGGGAATTTTATGTTCACATATTTTGGTCTTATTAGGGGTTTTCGTCCATGAAATGAGGAACCCAGAAAATTTTGGCTTGTAGACCAAAGACTTATCCATCGGGCAGCACGATTAGAGCTTAGAGAAGGTAGTTTGAAGAGGCAACCATTCATCCTCAGATGGATTCAATATGTTGCATAGACTTTCTTGCACTCCATGTAGATCAATCACTTTTTTGTAACGCAACACTAACAATATACCGGCCCAGGACTCGAGTTAAAAAAGAAGTTGTGGGATCGGATGAGTGACGCTCTCAATATCTCCTGCAACAAGGGGTTAATTGAAACTCTGAAAGGAAAATGCTACATGTTGCTTCTCCTTAATCTTTGCCACAATATGCTCCATCGTGGCCACTGATTCATCTTAAAGAAATAGAGATAGTAAGCCCATTTGAGTCAGGTGACAAAACATGGCCTACATGCTATTCATGATTTGATCCAATTTGGTGGCACACTCATTGGCATGAAGGATATTTGTGTGGCAATGGATGAACCTATTATTTGTTTTAACAGTGGCCTTTCGGTCTTCAATCCCTGCACTTGCCAAGACTTCATCTAGGACCTGATATATCCTATCCAATAATTTCTTAGCCTCTAGAACACTTTCGACAATGGACTGAGGGAATTTTCTAATCACCTCATGAACCTCTCTACCCAGTCATGTTTCTTCCGCCATAAATCAGAGTGTTGGCTGTAGAGTTAGGCAGAAAGCCTTCACTCTTTCTCAATATGAAACATATAACTGTTGAGCTATTTGAAAAAGGTTTGTTTGATCGACAGGGGGTAAGGTGGAGCCCTTCAATAGGAAAATCTCTACATTCCTTTTCTCTATATCATGCGCTAGCTCCGCAACCTTTTGGTTTTCCATAGTGAGTTGTCCCTATAGGATCCGTGATTCTATGACCCAGTTAGCTTCGGCTCGCTCCCTTTTTGCTACTTCTTTCTCTAAGGAATATTTTATTTCTGCAATCTCATTCTCTAATCAAGCTCGACAAATCTTGAAATCTACATCTTTCTATTGTATTTGTTGCTCTAGTTGAACGTGTTGGTGATGAAACTCCTCATCCTTTTGACACACTTCTTGCCCCAAATTTTCTAACTGGTCTTGATATTCCTGGCTCTTCTCCTGTAGCTCAGTGACCAAGTTAGGATCGAGGGATTGAAACTTTGCAAGATCCTCTTAGAGCTTTTCTTGTTTTGTCTCCTTTTAATGGGACAAGTGCTTAAATTCAACCTCCCTAGATTTTTCCTTGGTGAGCAAGACCTTGACTCTATCCTTTATGCTTTTCAACTCTTCTTCCCTTTTCTTTAGCTAGCAACTAGACTTAAGAAAGTTGGTGGTTACCACCCGCTGCATTTCCTCCATGAGCTACACCTTATCTTCAAGCTGAGTTATCCTTAAATCGATCCCCACGACATAAATGTTGTAGTCATCTAGTTGCATTTCTTCTTGCGGCTTGTTGAAATCTGGGTACATAGTCGCAAAATGTAGCAATTGTTGAGCCTCATTAAAAATAGTTTGTACCCTCGGCTTCGTCAGCTTCTTAGCATTTTTAGCCTTTTTCCTTTGGGCTCTGATTTCTTGTGCCTGCCTAGTTTTATCACCTTCTAATAATAATTCAGAGGGCGGCCTGATGAGTCTGCCTACAAAAGGTGCACCGGAAGGAAGGGAAAAAGGGAATGAAAGGGTGGTGGTACTAAGAGACTTCTTCTTTGGTACACTAACTATCCGAGGTGAGAAAGGAGGGATACTCCAATACTCTAATTGCAAACCAGTAAGAGGACTTGAAGGAAGCGGAGTCATCGTGGTTTCCATCTGCTGGGAAGAGTGGATCAGGGAAAAGGTAGAGTGTGAGAGGCTTTGGGAAGTGGAATGGGCCAAGGAAAATGGTGTGAGGTTCTACAGAGGGGTAAGGGAAAATGGGGTCACCTAAGAGAATTGTGAAAACCCCCCGCGATCATTGAAGCAGAGGCTGAAATACATTGGTCAATGCATGAAACAAGAGGTTTTGCAGACGCAATAGGGGAAACTAAGGTTTGTTAAACCAGAGAAGAGGGAGTGAAATATACCTATGGTGTGGATGATTGTGGTCCTTGGTATGTTCTTGGTTCTTTGCTTGCCTATAGGTCCTGCGAACACGCTCTAGATGGTTCCTCGGTTCACTGTCACTTTGTTGGTCGTGATTTGTCTACCACTATAGTTTCAGATTCTTGTAGTTAGGTTGCTCTAGTCCTCATTGTAGTCCAGGTGTGAGTTAGTGAGGACCTCACACATGATATGTTAACCCACACATTAGAGGAAACCTTTTTGGGTTGCTTCATGGATTTTCCCTTTTGTTGCATTGGGGAGTCTTGTGTCTCTATTTCTATTTCCACTCCTTCGTCTGACTTTGACTAGGCTTCCTCCAAACTAGAGTATTTTTCATCACTCTCATCAAAATCTAGATACTCATTGTTCCATAATTTTTTGAACTTTCCATCCATCTCGGTATCATAAAGGGCCTCAGTGCGTCGAGTCTCCTGACAATATATCCAAAAATCATTGACCTTCTCTTTTGTCCATTTATAGTTCTTTATCAAATTGTTGCAAAGAGTAGTCCCCATCTTTCTTGTCTTATCATACTTCCCAATCGGGTAGTAGAATCCCGGCTAGGGAGGTCGACCACCTTTATTAGGTATATAAGCTAGGTTGACAATAAATTCATCTACATCTGACACTGAATTTTGGCGCTTCTCCTAGTAAGCTCGAGGGTAGTGTGTCACTTTAATATATTTTTTTGGAAAGTCATCATCGGGGCTGTAATTCCATTTATCTCAAATCCACACCAACGCCAGATGAGCTAGCTTTTCCTCCAGTATGTCATGATCCTTCTTCTTGGACATGATTACAGTTTTGAATCTCATCAAGCAGTTGAAAAATCCCTTCTTCTTTTCTTTCCCGTTGCAAAAGCTAATGTTGATAATTGATACCTAGCAAAATACTTCAAGTGCTAGTATCTTGTCTGTAAGACATGCTAAAAGCCAGAACAGCTCCCCAGTGAAGCCACGCAATCGAACGAACATGAAGTCTTTGCCCAGAAACTAGTCACACGTTAAAGTGAAGTTATGCATTAACTTAGTTTGGTCTGAGTTGAACTGTAAGATAGTGTTGTCTCCTCTTAAATCTTGGAAAATTGAATAATAAGAAATAATCCAAAAATGCGTAATAGTCAAATGTCACAAAGAGAAGGAGTGTCCACATGGAAACTGGCTTCCTCCTCTTATTTTCATCAAAATTTGAGAAACCTAGACACTTCTGGAAGAGGTCAAGATTTTGATGCAAGAACATATGTGCGAGAAAGGATGGGAACCTGAACCTTCATTGAAGATAGTATTCTTTTATTTGGTTAAGCATCTCCTGCACGAGAAATTTTATTGAAATCATACCAGAAAAGAAAATTTTGCCTATGTAATTGAAAACCCAAATCGAGTTTAAAATCCTAGACCTCTTTGTCGATGTCTAGGTCGCAAAAAAAATGCCATTATTGAGAAAGCATCCTTTATATCATCCTTGAAACCCTTATGCATCAATGGGATCTTCTTTGGCCTATTCTGAGCTTCTCTAGGTCTTTGAGTCTTCATGTTATAAAAATTCAGCGCAAGGTCTCTAGTCCTCCAATAGATCTCTCCTTTTGCTGGAGTGAATTACTCTATTTGAGGCACTTTAGAGCTTCACTCCAGGATATAGATCATATTCCAGATAGCCTCCTTGCAGATAACCGCGCTCACCTCCTAACCCTCAATGGTGTTGGTATCCGGGTTAAATTGTTTGATGGCCTCATCGACCAATTGAGGGCAATAGTGTACGAATAGGACCATATATTGTGGAAGCCCACTATACCAACATTTCTGCACCAAGGAATTTGGGTCACTATTCCTTTACATCCTTTCATAGACTGCCTACCTAAGTGATTCAGGGTTCTTTGTAATAATGGGGTCATGAATATTTTCCCATTCTTCTTTAATTCATTTCTTGTATTTGTGAGGGCTCTTCTTCTCTGCAACCCATGTATTTACCCACGTTGGCTTTTCTAGAATTCCAAGTGAAGCATAAGAGAAATCCTTGAAGATGTAGGTGGCTAGTGCTATGTTCATGATATTAAATAAATTTTGGGCCCCTCCTTCTTGCATCTCTTCTTGAGAAATTTGAATATTTTCCATCCTTCTGTGAATCCTCTACCTAGAAACCACATTGAAATGGTATGAATATCACCCAAAACACAACGCAAAGCTCTGAATTCACAACTAGATGGCCTTTAATTCACACCGGAGTAGTTAATTCTCTACAATTACCTTTGTGTTTAGCTCCTTTGCTAAAAATTGCACCACCTAGTTCTTTTAACAATTCTATTTTTCTAAGTCCTTTTGTGTGCTCAAGAAGTTTTATGCTCTGTCTGATTTTTGCATGCGATGCTTAGTTTTTCTTTGATTTCTCGCCTTCAACTAGTAGACAACCGTTTCCTTTTTGCATTTAATTCAACATGTACCACCAACTCCTATGTCCATGCAAAATGAACTACTTTCCCCTTTTGAAAAGATAAGAATTCATAAATACGTTAGCGATAACGTCCCTTTAGCATGATTTTCATTGAAAATTGAGCTATCGACTTCTTGATTTTCATCTTCCCGCATGCCTTCACCATTAATATCCCTGAAAGCATCATTGAGTTGATGTCATAATGAGTACCTTAGAAAGATTCACACTCAACCTTGGAGTTTGAAATAGTATGTATCATGACACCTAATCACCTATTTGTATGAGCCATTGCCTGAGCTTACCACCAATTTGCATTAATTGATTATCACTCCTTAATCCTGGACACAGCTATTCATATTTGCAAACGCAATCGGGTTTGAAATTTGAGCTGGCCTTTTGGGTGGGATTTGTGAGCTAAACTCGATTATCACCATGCTTGGGATATAGGCTACCTCAAATATTTCTATAAATGGGCCTTATCATAGTAGCAGAACTACACTTAGCAATTAGCAAAAGTATTGAGCAATTTAGATAGAATTATCGCTTAGGTAGTTGAGTAGGCTTTAAATTTGCATAGCACTAGACTTAGGTGTTTTGAGTAGAGGTTGACATAATGAACACTTTAATTAGGCTAGTGTGCAACAAGTCTCAAATAGATTTTTTGGGAGAGATCTCTAATAGGTGTCTGAAACATATGACCAAAAACAAACTCACTTGCTATTATAACCATGAAATTGGTTTTGGGAAGAGATTGGATTGAGTATGAAGATAAATATCAGGTGAACACCAATATATGCTCCCATTTTGTTGCTTCGCTGCTCGACATTTAGGCTCCAAAATCCATGATACTTCGCTTGATGCTCCAGATTTTCCCAAAGAGGTATCTTGGAGGCCTTGGTGAAGCAATAACCAATGTAGTGTATGGCCTGGGCCTTCCGGTCGTGAGCAACTTGTAGAGGCATATCGAAGAAGATGTGGTGGTACAATGGGTGCCATTTTTTAGCGATTTTTGGCTCCATTCGCTTGTTGAGCAATGTGAGAGAGCCACCCATGGATGCCACTTTTTGCTACACTACTACAATATAGTGTTATTATATGGCATGGATTGGTACACCCACTTCAGGAACCTTGTGCTCCCTCCACCACTCATTCTGGGTGTTGGTGTTGCTTCTTCAGGTCCCATTGTTGTTGATAACCCTCTTGTTGCCTCCAACAATATTCCTATTGATGGAGTTAATGCTCATGCTAATGAAGACAATGCTCATACCCCTATGACTTGAAGATCAACACACCTTTTTTCCTTTTGTATATATATACCTGAAAGAGGGCTTGCATATACATATATATAAGGAAGCCACATGTATAGCCATATTTTTGAGTGCATGGCCACAGAGCCATTTTGTCAATGTTTCTACCAAAGCATATATATATAGTGAATATACTTGCTATCTTCAACTCTTTGCCTTTATCTTGTGCTCTCTGCAACTTTTATTGAATTCTTTGCATATGAACTTAATTTATGCAATATGAGTAATATAGTCTTTCTTTGTTCTTGTAATAATGGGTCTCATGAATTTTCCTTCTTCTTGTATCTATGAAAATGTTGGAAAGAACCGGCTGATAAAACATGAAAGGGAAAATAATTATATTAATCACATATTTACACCTATATGAAGTATCTGAATCTTAATTGAACAACTTTAGGTGAATTCCATTAATTAGAATTCCCAGTGATTTTTGTTCCTTTTTTTCTAATTTGAATGCATTATTTTGTTTGCACTAAATTATTTTGAAAGGGCCTTTCCATAGTTTGTCAGATTTTCCATTCTAGTTAGGCTTGGTGGATCTTTCATTGAACTTTAGTACCAAGTCCCCGCATTTTAGATATTGGTCTAAAGCTTTCTTGTCGAACCACATTTTAACCACCTTTTGGAGGTTAGTCATGGCTATTTGGGCTTTCTCCCTTTTTCCTTGTACCTCCAAAAAGTCGGGCAACCAAACTTCCATAGCTTTATTTTCTTCAATCTCTAGAGACTTGAGTAGTTGTAATGTAGGTATCTCTATAGAGATTGGTAATAGTGCCTCCTACCCATATACTAGCTGATACGGTGAAGTCTTTAGGGCTTTATTAGGAGTTATGCAGTCTGCCCATAATGTTGTTCAGATATTCTTATGTCATTTCTTCTCATGATCCAAACTAATCCTTTTAATGAGTCAGACTAGATTCTTGTTAGTTGACTCAGCTAGGTCGTTTCCTTGCGGGTAGTAGTTTGAGGAGTTTTTAAAAATATGTAATTTTATAATGTGAAGTGACATGCCTTGGAGCCTAAGAAAGCTTTGGCATTGTCTAAGATGATAATCTTTGGTGCATCCAATCTCGTTACCAGCCCTTTAAGAAAATCAACATTTTTTGCTTATGTCACATTCTTCATGGGTAGGGCTTTGGTCCATCTTGTGAAGTAATTTTTGGTTGTTAGGACCCACTTGTGTCCATTGTTCGAGGCAGGCTTGAACATCCTAATGAAATTTAGTCCCCATTATGCAAATGGTTCATCCACTACTATCGTATTGAGAGGCATGGTGGAATTTTTCCTTCTCCCTACATAGAATTGACATTCCTTGTAGTATTTTATCATTTTGTAGGAGTCATTAAACAATGTAGGCTAGAAGTACCCAGTGCATAAAATTTTGATGGTGGTGGTCTTCATATAGAAATGTTCACCTTCTAGGCTACTTTGGAAGGTGTTGAGAATTTTCTCTCCTTGCTCCATGGTGACGCATTGCAGTAAGATGTCGTTAAAATTCCTTTTAAAAGGGATCCCTTCAATGTACCCACTATTTTGCAGCCGGTAGAATCTTCTTATTTGAGATAGAAGTTCTAATGGATAATTTTTGATGTGCATAAATCTTACCCTATCTACCAACTAGCAGCTTTCAAGTTCAGACTCATTTGTTAGGACTATCTCTGCTTGCTCTTCCTTAATTTCCATTTCTTTGCCATGTGCCAAATATTCGCACAGCCCTCTTCCTTTGAGATTCTTCGTAGGCCTGACTCAATTTCATATTCTAGGATATTAGTGATCTAGTTGGCCCTTTTATCGGTGATTTCTCCCTCCATGATGTACTCATGCACACCGGAATGTGCGACATAAAAAATTACCTTAGTGCAAGCTATAAGGTGTCAAAACTTCTTGAGTACCTTTACAATTTTGAAAGCTTTTCTTTCAATGAAGTTATAGTTTGTCTTGTACTCCTTCAAGGTTTGGGAATGGAAATATTATAGGATGCTCTCCCTTTCCATCATCATCCTTCTGAATCAGAACAGTGGTGATGCTTGTCTTGCTGCTAAAAACATATATTATGAAGTCTTTTGACAAGTCAGGATTTGCCAACATAGGAGCCAAATAAATAGAATCTTTCACCTTCTCAAAGGCTTCCCTCGCTTCTTTTGTCCATTTGAACAATTGGTCCTTTTTTACAATCAAGGTGATTGGTCTAATTATTCCTATAAAATCAGAAATAAACTTTCTCACAAAGTTAAACTTTCCCAAAAAAGATTGGAATCCTTTCTTGTTTACCAAAAGAAGTTCTCTAATTAATTTTACCCTTTCGGGGTCAATAGAGATTCCCTCTTGGGACACTACATGCCCCAACAATTTTCCTTGTGATACTCTAAAAACACATGCACTAATTCAGAAACTCTGAACACCACTAATTGTTTGATACCCGTGTGTTCCACAAGGCTTAGTCCTTGCACAAGAGCCTCATATTCGGCTTCATTGTTTGAGAAAGAAAACTGGAAGTGGAATGACCTGAATATTTTCTCATTGGATGGAGACATTAAGCATATCTCGGCACCAGCACCAATCTTGCATCTCGCATCGTCGAAGTGTAATGTCCAGAGCTTTGAAGCTTGTTTGGTCTTGGAGTCTTTTAATACCCTCGGGAACTCTTGATCTTCATCATATATGACATAGATGCCCAAATCGATAGCATGATAATTTTGGAAAGGATTGGTTCCTACATACTTGGTCAAGAGACTTTTTCTCGATCGACTCTGTCTTCGGTTGCCTGCTCATTTTCCAACAACTTTCTACCACTGGCTTCTTCTTTGGTGACAGAGGTATCAATGTCTTTGAAGTTGACCATGGCTTCATCAGCTATATATTCTACATGCAGAGGTTCTAATATTATCTTCATTTTAGACCCATGCTTAGTTTTGAGAATTAGGTGGGACCAATCCAAAGAAAGGTATTTGTCTATCTTTGTGGTAAATTCCCAAGACAAGTAGAGGTTGAAAATGGGAGGGACGTAAATGATCATGGTGTCTTGCAGCACTGTTATTCTAGGACAAGAAAAAAAACTTAAGGGGAGGTCTTTAATGAGGCCTACAGTTTTGACCATGTTCCCATCCAGCTACATAAATCCTCTCTTTAAGGGCTCGTAGCTAAGCCCTAAAGCTTCAGCTATCTATTTGGGAATTGACTGTAGTGTTGGCACCGGAGTCAATCATGGAGTTCTACAGTAGTTTCTTCCCTACAATGAGAGTCAAGAAAAAAGGTTTTGGTTTTGGTTTTTCCCCTTTGGCTTTGGGTGGAGCCTCCTCTCCAGTATTCATAAGAACTTTGGCTGGAGGTGATGAGTTTGTTGTTCTTTTGGGAGTTTTTCCTATTGATTGTTCAACCGTATATTTTGGAATGGCCTTCTATAGTAATGAATTTTGTTCTGGAATGGCTAAGATATCCCAAAGGGATATATTAGCGGAAGATTTCTTCAATTGTTCCACCACGTTGAAGGGTGGTGGATTTGGAGGCTTCTGTCGCTTGGATATGGTGATGATAATCTCCTTATGTAGCTGCAACTGCAGAGTAATTATGGAAGGGCCAGAGGGTTGGTCCAGGACATTTTTGGGTTGTGGAGTGATCGATTCACCTGTGAATCTCCTCTTCGATAGAGTGTTGTAGTCAGACTGTACTTGCGGGGTTGCAATGTAGATGCTTCATAAGTGAACACTACTTCATCCCTTTCAATCCATGAGAGGAGAGCATGGTCAGGAGCCATGTCATTTGCTTTCTCTAAGAGAATGCCCTACATCTGTGTGGTGAGAACTACATTCTCCATTTGGGGAGAGGCCTATGTATATCCTGAATTCGTCGCCATGCCTAGGCTACGCTTCTTTGCAAATTTTTGTTGCAAATTTCCATGTAGACAATTTTGAGGCATATGAGCATCGCCATGGGGATAACCCCAAGGATTAAAAACTTTGGCGAGATTTTTTTGCCTTGTATTCATCTCTCTACTTTTACTAGTTTGAGCAACCCCTAGCGGAATCAGTACTGGCACTATTTAGTTATTTGTCTCAGTCAATGGATTTGTGCGTGTAGCTCCTTGATGTTGGTTATGTTGGTAGGAGGGTCTTCCATTTTGATAGCCCTAGTAGGATGGTCTCGGGGGAGCATCCTGGTTGCACTTGATAGTGGTTACTTCATTTGTTAAGTTTTGTAACATCTCCCTTATGTCGCTCATCTCATCCTTTGAGGCACAATATGTAGAAGCAACTTTTTGTGGCGTACTCGGATATGTATACATAGATAGGGGTGGCGCAGGTATGCTTGTAGTTGGTATCTTCTAAGCAGAAGCCAATATTTTGGGGAATATTGGCATAATGGGTCAAGGTGGAAACTTCTCGCTGTCATTTAGGTTGTTATCTGCCTTTACTACTATGTTGTATGCATTTGATAATGTGGTTCCACTGAGTGGGTGGATCATCATGGAGATTTCGGTATTGATGGACCTTAAGTAGAACATAAATGCTAACTTGAATGGTGGTTGGATGGTATTTTGGATCCTCTGCCAAGTTGTAAGGAATCAAGCATTGAAATCGGTCGTGGCTTCAAATGGAGCCAAATCTATTATTGATAGCTGGTGATATAGTGAAGACCTATCTCTGTTATTGGAAAATATTTCATAGAAAGGATCCCCAAGCTCATCCCAAGTACTGATAGTATTAGTTGGCAAAGTGTGATACCAATCTAGTGCTCTTCCTTGCAAAGAAGCAGCAAGCAGTCTCAGTGCTATGTTCTAATCTATAAATCCATGCACTAGACACACATCTGCAACATCTTGCAGATGTTCAGATGGTGTTCTTGAGCCATCTCTAATAAACTATGGAATAGTTTTGAGAGGAGAGACCAGGATAGAGGCCCATACTATAGGTGCAATTGGGGCTACAAAGGGACTTTCGGCATCCAAAGCCACATAATTTTTGGTTTGCAATCAACATTATGGTTGGGATCCAAAATCTCTACTAGGTGAGTTTGGGTATGTGTTGTTACTAGTGGAGGCACTAACAAGCCAATATTTTTTGTGGTTCGTGACCTAGTAACAGGTTAATGAATTATACTCTTTTGATTTGGTATATTTAAGTGGTCCCATCAAGCGTGCTAGGAAAAATAAAAAACTGTTGATGCCAAAAAATGACAAGTTAACATCCCTATGTGGGAAATGTAATTAAAGGGGAGACCTATTGCACTAAATTGATTAACCTCCAGATTTTAAAGAATTCAGTTCTTCTATAATTGGGTTTTTGAATGGGAAAAGGAAGAAAATATAAAATAAAAAGATCTGACTAGGGCGATGCGCCAAGATCTAGATGTAAGGCATGATAGATCTATCTTGTAGATGCAATCTAAGGGCCCGTTCAGCAATCTTCTATGTTCCAAAATGAGAAAAAATAAAGATAGAAACCTAAATGATTCACCCAATGACATAAAATAATATTCATATGCATTTACTGAAAAGAGGAGTCAAAGACATGATCTAAACTAGAAAACTTGGATTAAATTTATAGAAGTTCTGCAATGAAACATTTAGTACCATAATGGCACAGTAAAACTTTATCAAAAACCTGTAAGAAAACAGAAAGGTTGAACAATGGCACAATCTGCAAGTCTTCACAATAATCTAAAAGTGATAAAGGCTTAGTTCTTTTACCAATTTTTCCTATCAAAATTTGACACTTGCTTCGATGGAAGAAGCAGTATTTATATTGAAACCTAGCTCAATGAGCCAATAACATAAATGATCCTTTGGTTATGAGCAATGATGCATTTAGCAATGATTTACCCTTGTCATTACAACTGAAAATATTTGAGCCATGAACGAGGATGCTCTAGAGTCGTATGCATCCCCTATGAATGATGGTAGTTGTCCCAGCAAACCAAAGCATCAACACATGTTATCCACTCATGGCGACAGTTACAAAACATGACAGTTGGTGTGAGTTTGTCACCTACTTAACTCCCCTTTGCAATGAATCCTTTAGAAGATCACGTGGCAAGCGATCGGGGCCGACGTTTTTCCTTCCCATTAAGCAATGAAAAACTTGTGTTGCAAAGACACATGGAGGTCTCCACGTACACTACGCTAAAGGTGGGGTCTTCCAAGAAATTTGTGTGGACTGATGCTACATGGCACGCAGTTGGAGCCTGAAAGGAGAGCAATGGAAAGAGGCACTAAAGATTGTGAATTGATGACACATGGAAGAATTGCGCAAGTTTTTTTAAAAGTGTGAGAAGGAAACCTTGCAAGGAGCACTCAGCTAACAAGTGGTAGTATTCACATAATCCTTTTGTGAAAGGAGCCCGATATTGGTTTATAAAATAGGCGAGTGGTTGATACTTAAACAAAATAAAATCACCTTAAGGGAGCTTGGGAATTTTATGTTCACATTCTCCTCTATATTATCCATTTTTATTCTTTTTTGGCACAAATTTTTAGGTTATTAAGGTTGCAGCTTGACATATTTTTTGATGTATTCTTTTGTGTCGTGAATTTTCATCTCTTTGGCCGCCATCTGAAGATTTTTTACTCTGACTTTGAGAGGGAAAACTAAAGAAATCTCATGGTCTTTCATGGCTCTTTCCACAATAGGAATGAAGGTAGCTTTTATCTCCTTTGAATCTTTGATTGTTTTATTCATTTTCCCAAAATAATGGTCATGGTTGTGAGAGTTGTTCTTGGGTATTTGCTTCTCCTCTGTAGGTTTGTGATTTTTTTTCCTGGATTATGAATGGAATCTCCTCATTTTTTAGTGATAAAACTTGTATATTCTATGCTTATAATTTTCTTAGTTTAAAAAAAAAAACCTCATGGCCGCAACTACTAAACAATTTATGATTCCTTCCTTCATCTAAATGAGCTAAAACTCCTCCATTATTTTGCATTTGATGCAAAAATTTGACGTAAACTCCAAGTGGGCTTTAGCCATTTGTAATAAAATTTATCTCTCATGTCACAGGATGTAGAACACAAATTGGGTTCTCTTCATTTTCTTTTGCGTTTTGGGTTATTGAAGGCATAGTGATTTCCTTATCTTACTATCAATAAGTTAAGATAGTATTTGAATCCTTCCATTGTATGTTTGCATTGGACATGACAGCATCATTACTGTGAAAGAATAGAATATGAACATAAAGCCATTTCTGATAAAAGATGTCACTCATAAATTTGTGAGACCTTTCACTTTGTGACTATCTTATTTCATTTTTATCAACTTTGTGGTTGTCACTTTATGAATTGCATGTGCCTTCATGAGTGATGTTGCATTTAGTTTGTGCATAGTGAAATTCTATTGTACTCCATATATATTTTTCATTGGCTTCAAGACATAATGGTTATCATCAATGTAGTAGTTGTCCCATGAATTTTCAAGCATTCAAAACATGATTGTGACTTCATTTATGAAAGATGCCTTCTACTACCCTTTACAATGTTCTATGACTTGTCACCTTGATCCATAAAATCATAGTATTTATCTGAAAACTTCATAATTTTAGATGCTCATTTTCTTCTACACTTGAATGTTACTTTTTTACTATTGGCTTTCACAAACAATGGATTACTTGTAACCCCTATAGTAATGTTGAAGTTGTATTGTTATTCCATTGAAAATGATTATCATTTGTTGCTCCTATTGAAGCTACATGAACACTGTGATTTAATTTCCTTTTCATGCTTCTTATGTTATTGCAATGGCTATCTTCTCATTAATATATAATGATATAATTCAAGTTATTGTGAGCCTTTTCCATTATACATTAAAAAAATGCAAGAGAGTATGGATTTTTTCATTATTTCCATTAGTATTCTTGTAACTCATAGATAAATGCATGGAAACAAATGTCAAAATATGCATTGGATTATTGTTTCCCTAATGATTTATGAAATCAATCTCATGTGTTAATGTATATTGGTATGATGAAAATAGTAAAGATGATGCTAAGATAGCATTAAATGATAAGAGACATGATGTGAATGATGTAGTTTTATTCAATCTTGCATATTAATAACATTCTGAAAAAACCATTGTTGATTTGTGTCTTTCAATTTGAAGAACTGCTTCATGCATCTTTGACTTGATTTCTATGAATGATCAATGTTTAAAACTCTTGTAGACTCTTTGTGAGTTGCTCCTTTAGCTGAAATGTTTATTTTTAGCATATTGGGCTCAACCCTTCTAGGAGCCATAGTTTACACCACATGCCAAAATTATGTACCAGTAATGAAATTTGTACCTATACTTGCACACTAAACAAACAAGTTAGATGAAATAGTGATACTCAATATTCTTTCGAATGATGATTTCATCTTTTCTTGATGATTTGATCTTAATTCTTTTGTTTAATTAGATATGGCTAAATTGGATTGATATCTTATAGGTTTAAGTTATTCAATTGTTGATGACCATATGATGAAATTTTATGTCTTGAGCTCTGATAAACCTCTTAACATCTTGTAGGTACACCTAAACTTGGGGAAAGAAGGACTAAAAATAGGAGGAAATTTGATCAGATAGATTTGAAGATGCACATCGACACATCATTGAATAGTCAATGAAGGATATGATGTTTCATTATATGCTTTAATTTTCTTATCTTCAGTTGAATAGCTTAGTTCCTAAGTTTTATCAATGTGGTTCAGTCATTCCCACGTCTTGTGTGGGACTTTTAAACACTCATTTTCCCTTAAGCATGAAACGACAATTTTTATGCAATCTTGTATGTTCCTTCATTTAAAAATGAATAAAATACAGCACTAAGCAATTTTGATAAATCTGCTATGTTATGTGAATTTTTCATAATAAACTGAATCTTATTTTAAATCCTTCATCTACAAATGAACTATCAGCATAGAATGAATGTACCTTACACCTTAAATGTAAAAAAAAAATCCAGCTCCACCAAAATGAGTTGAAGGTAGAAATTTTGGTAACATTCTAGCGATTTATGTTGGATGCTTGCCTACTAAGAATGCCATATTACTTGCCTTGATAATCCATGGGTGTTGGAGTCACTTTTTCCCTCTCTTAAACCTTGAAAATTTTTGTAACTCAATGCTCAGGAGAAAAAAAAAACTGAAATAAACTATTATGACTCTGTTTAGGACAGGGTCAGAAAACATGTGCATCTACACTTATTAAAAAACAAAACAAAATTGAAATGAAATGTGCCATGGGAACTTATTGGTTGAAAACTTGACCTTAGTAGCAAGGCTTGAGGTGGATCTTATTTATAGGGATATAAAACACCTTTCCATCTAATTTTGCAAGCTAGAATGCATTATCTTGCTTGCATTCAGTAATGATATATGGGCCATCCCACATGGCATCAAACTTTGTGTGTTTACCAAGTCTACTCTTGAGCTCATCCCATTTGAAAACTAGATCTCCCTCCTTGAATATCCTATGAACTACTTTTCTTTTAAATGTCCTTTTCATTTGAGCTTGATAAATTTCTAGGTTCCTTAATGCTTCCTTCCTTATTTCTTCCAACTTCATTAGTTGTGCAAGCCTAATCTCCATAGATTCTTCATCAAGCAAGTCTAGTTCTTTGATCATAGTCAATGTAGGTAGCTCAACTAATATAGGAATCTTAGCCTCCTTACCATAAGTCAGAACGTAAGGTTAATTACCATTTTCTCTCTTAGGTGTTATCCTATCAACCCAAAAGATTAATATCAATTTATTATGCTAGGTCCTCTAATTGTCTTGAATTGTTTTCTTTATGATCTTAATAAAGTTCTTATTGGTGGACTCTTCTTGTCCATTACCCTGAGGGTAATAGTTTGAAGAATTATTCAGATAAATATTATGCTTTACTAACCAATATAAAAATTTTAAACCTATGAATGTTAAGGCATTATCAGAAATTATTGAATCTAGTTTACCAAACTTGGAAACTAAGTCTTGATAAAAATTCAAGTCGGATGTTTCATTTGCATCCTTCAGTGAAATTGCTTCAATCCACTTTGTGAATTAGTTTGTTGTTGTTCATTGTTAGGAAAATATTAAGTGCACAACAAACTCTCCTAATGTCAAAACTCGAAGGAGAATGGAGATATGTATTTAAATTTTACAATTACAATCCATCAAGGTGCGCTGGAAAGAAATAACAGAATAGAGAAATAAAACACATACACAAATGGATACAAAATTTATGTGGGAAAACCCTTGTGGGAGAAAAACCCACCACACCAAATAAATCCTCTTTGTATTACAGTAAACTAATTTATATACAGAGTTACAAACTCAACTTTTAGATGTCAATTGTACAACAACAACAATTCCATGATCAACCTCATACAGAACATCACTATTACAATGCTTCCAAAAGTATACAATAAAAATTCACACACTTCGTTATGTCTTACTATTACAATGCTCATTCAGCATACAGTTTTAAAACAATAATTGATCATTCAACAGCACAAACGATTCATCAAACCATCGAACTCATAATAGTTACCATACATTACAATGTATAGTAACCATCATTATTGAAAATGCTTCTTCACACAATCGCTTCAGTTTTTAGTTTCCTCACGTTGAGCAACTGTCAAACTTTTCCAATCATTTGAACAGCCACCTCCAAGTTAGCAACATCCTCCACTATTTGGCATACACCTTAGCATTCAATCAAGTCTATGTTTTTTACACATGGTCTTACTACTGCACTACTGCTAGACAATTCAAATACTCCCACGTGGCGGCAGTATACTGCTCCACCGCTCATCAATCTAAAAGCTTCCACGAGGTGGCAGTATACCGCACCACCTCTAGATGGCTAGAGGTTTCCTGCATTATGGACGGGTACACCATGCTACCGCCAAAGTGTACTTGATGAAGAACTCATTGAACCCTTTTCAATACATGAAGTCAATGAATATCCTGAACCCCAAGGCCCATCTAATTTGTACACCACCTAAACTTATCCATGCTAACTAGATTTTTCAATGCATCAAAAACATTCTTTAGAGTATTATTCACCTTTTCTAAATAGACCTTTCCATCCTCCACCATATCTCATACAAAGTGATACTGCATATCAATATGTTTCGTCCTAGCATGGAAAGTTAGATTTTTCGTAGACAAATGGCACTCTAACTGTCACAGCAAATAATAATCTTCCCTACATCAAAACCAATAGTGGATAGGTGTGTGTTGCTGCCATTTATTCTTCCTCTGTAGTGGACAAGCGACTACATCCTGCTGCTTGCTCATCCAACAAATTGCACCACCATTCAACATGAAAGTATATCCATTGGTGGACCTTCTTCTATCAATATCCCCTACCTAATTAGAATCCACATTACCTTGAATATTGATAGATCTTTGTGATCCAACTGAGTTACCATGATAACACAAAGTGTACTGAGACATTCCTTTTAAATATTTAAACACTCTTTTCACAACATCCCAATGTGGCCTTCCTAGATTTTCCACAAATCGGCTAAGAACTCCCACTACTTGGGCAATGTCTGGCCTTGTACAAACCATTGCATACATTAAACCACCAACTACACTTGCATAAGGCACCTTGGTCATGTCCTCAACCTCAGTAGGAGATGTTGGACAATCTTCAACATATAGCTTTATTCCCTACAAAATGGAACAACTAGTTGCTTGCAATCATTCATACCAAACCTCTCCAAAATAGTGTTAATATATTTACTTTGGTTGAGCCAGAGTTTTTTGCTCTTTTTGTCCCTAGTTATTTCCATCCCCATAATATATGTTGTTGCACCAAGATCTTTCATTTTGAACTTTGTAGACAATTGTGACTGTAGATCAAAAATCATTAACTTACGATTCCCTAGGAACAACATATCATCAATTTAAAGGACAACAATAAGAACACAATCATTTTCAGTCTTGTAGTACACACAATGATCTGATTTTGATCTTATAAATCCCAAAGACAAAACAAATGTGTCAAATTTCTGGTACCGCATTCTAGGTGACTATTTTAAACCATACAAAGATTTCTTTAACTTGCAAACCAAAATTTCTTTAGTTTTTTCCACAAAGTGCTCAGGCTGGGACATATAAATTTCTTCTTCAAGATCACCATGAAGAAATTTTTTCTTCACATCCATCTACTCAATCTCCAAGTCATATGTTGTTGTAAATAACAAAATAAATCTGATAGATGTTAGCTACTATCGGAGAAAAAATTTCCTCATAATCAATTTCCTCTATCTGGGAATAACCCTTTGCAACCAACCTCGCTTTATAATTTTTAACACAGCCATCCAGACCAATTTTCTTTTTAAATACCCATTTGCAGCCCACAGGCTTCCTGCCTTTAGGCAATGGGACCAAATCCCAAGTATCATTTTTCTTTAACGATGCCATTTCTTCATTCATGGCTTCCAACTAGGAATCTGAATCGGACATTTTAGTTGCCTCTTTTACAGTCCTAGTCTCATCAGTATTAGTATTCAAAGTATAGGCACAAGTAGAATCCAACATAGAGAACACATACCTATCAGGTTGCTTCTAATCATGTGTAGACCTCCACACAGGCTGAAGTTGAGGTTGTGGATCTTCTTCAGAACTCTCAGAGTTGCTCGAACTCTCCTTGGTTTCAAGTACACTATCAGTGTGTTGTTTCTCTTTTTCTGGAGTTAGAGGTATTTCAACAACATCATTCTCCATTTCATATTCTTTCATCCCTGATTGTAAATCCACTAAAGAAGGTTTCAGTTCCTGAAATATTACACTTATTTTGTACAATTCCCTCTCACTCATATGATTCCAAAGCTTGTATCCTTTCACACCAAGGCCATACCCAATGAAGATACATTTTTCAGCTTTGTATTCCAATTTAGATCTCTTCACATCCAACACATAAACATATGCTTCTCATCCAAAGACACGAATATGTCTCAGAGAGGGATTCTTACCAGACCAAGCTTCCATAGGTGTTTTGTCAACAAGTGTTGATGAAGGAGACAAATTTAACAAGTAACATGTTGTAGCCACAGCCTCAGCACAAAACTTTTTCTCTAGACTAGCATTGCTTAACATATACTTCTTTCCTTCTCCATCAACGTCTTGTTCAACCTTTCAGCAACTCTATTTTTCTCTAGAGTGTAAGGTGTTATTTTATGCCTTTTAATTCCATGGTCTTTACAATACCTTTCAAACTCATCAAAACAAAACTCACCGCCATTTTCAGTTCTTAAACACTTTATTTTTCTTCCAGATTGGTTTTCCACAAGGTTTTTAAATTCCTTAAAACCACTGAACACTTCTGATTTATTTATTTTTAGATACACAAATTCCCTTCTCGAATAATCATCAATAAAAGAAGTTACATAATACTTATATTTTGATAACAAAGGAACATCCACTAGACCACACACATCAAATTAAATATAATCTAGAACACAAATATTTATGAGGACTCGAATAAAATGAAACATGGTGTTGCTTTCCATATATACAGTGTTCACAAAATTCAAATTCCAAGTTACAATCATCAAGCCCCTCAACCAAGCTTTTATTTTTCAAGGCTTTCAAAAATTATTCACCAATGTGACCGAGCCTTTGATGCCAAAGAATAGTCTTCTCTATTGGAAGTTTAACTTAAAAGGAGTTTTCCCCGATAGGACATTTTCATTCTTCTCTTTACGAACAACCTTTTGTGACTTTGTAGAGACACTATTGCATTGAACAGCCAGTGCGTCTTGCTTGTACAAAGTACCAATTCAGGCACCCCTTTCCAAGACCATCGAGCCTCTAGTCATTTTACATCCATTGCTTGAGAATGAGACTTGCACTCCAATATTGTTCAGCTTGCTTACATAAAGTAATTTTGAGCTAGACCCAGTATATGCATTACGCCATCAATTCCATTAATTCTTCCATCAGGAAACTGAATTTTGACTCTTCCACAGCTAAATATTTCAAGAGATGAATCGCTTGCCAAATAGACCTTTCCACCATTGTATTCTTCATACTTTGTGAGTCAGTCTCTATGAGATGTCATGTGGAATGATTCTCCAGAATCGATCAACCAAACATCATCTGATACCTGAGTTTCCAAGGCTATAATGAAGGCATTTGCATCACTCTGAGAAGAAACATTATCGAAAGAGTTCTTCTTCTTCTTCTTCTTTTTCTCCTCTTTGCATTCCTTTCGAATATGACTAGGCTGCCCACAGTTCCAACATTTCACCTTGGACTTCTTGCTAGCAGACTTTGATCTCCCTTCTGATTTCAATTTGGACTTCTTGTCCTTCTTTCCTTTTTCTTTCGATCTACCTCAAACAGCCAAAGCCTCCTTCACCATCTCAGAATATTTCCTTCTCATCTCTTTTGATAACAAATAAGCAACCACATCTTCCATCTTGAAAGTGGTTGGCGTGCTCCCAATTGCCATCACTAAGTGATCCCATAAATCTGGAAAAGAACATAACAATAGCATACACTGATCTTCATCATCAATCTTTACACCCACAAATAATAACTAAGAAATCAACATGTTAAAGGTATTGTAATGACTACTCCTTCCTGAATTTTCAAAGAGTACAACTTCTTCCTCAAGAACAACTTATTCACCAAGGACTTGCCTTGATAAATATCTCCCAATATTTTCCATAAAGAAGATGCAATCTTTTCTTCATGGACATTTAGAAGAATAGAGTCTGCCAAACAAAGCCTTATCAGCCCCTTTTTTTCAATCTACCAATTCCCATTCTTCTTACTTCATGCCTGAAGGTTTCGTTCCAGACATAGCAACACATAGATCATGATCAACCAATAGATCTTCCATTTTGAGTTTCCACAACTCAAAATTGTTGCCATTGAATTTCTCAATTTCAATCCTTCCTAATGTACTTGCCATCTTAATCTATAATTTAAATTACCAGATCTCTACAAGACTCGCACTGAATAGAATTGACACAAAAAGCCCAACCTACCCACAAGGATAACACAAATGGCCATGCTTTGATACCACTTGTTAAGAAAAGCTTAAGTGTGAAACAAACTCCCCTAATGTCAAAACTCAGAGGATAATGGAGATATATCTTTAAATTTCACAATTGTTGTCCATTAAAGTGCACTAGAAAGAAATAATAGAATAGAGAAATAAAACATGTACACAAATGGATGCCAGATTTATGTGGGAAAACCATTACAAGAGAAAAATCACCACACCAAGTAAAGCCTCTTTGTATTACAATAAAAAAAATTACATACAAAGTTACAGACTCAACTTTCAGATGTCAATTGTACAGCAACAACAATTCCCTGATCAAACTCGTATAGAACATCACTGTTATAATGCTTCCAAAAGCATACAATGAAAATTCACACACTTTGTTATGTCTTATTGTTACAATGCTTATTCAGCATACAGTTAAAAAACAATAACTAATCATTCAACAACACAATTGATTCGTTGAACCATCGATCTCATAACAATCACCCTACATTACAATGTATAGCAACCATCATTAATCAAAAACGCTTCTCTATACAATTGGTTCAATTTTTAGTTTCCTCATGTTGAGCAACTGTCCAACTTTTCCAGTCATTCGAACAACCACCTCCAAGTCAGCGACGTCCTCCACTCTTTGTCATACACCTCAGCAGTCAACCAAGTTTGTGTTGTTCACCCATGGTCTTACTACTGCACTACTACTAGATAGTTCAAAGACTCTCACAGGGTGGTGGTATACCACTCCACCGCTCATCAGTCTAAAATCTTTCATAGAGTGGCAGTATACCGCACCACCACTAGATGGCTAGAGGGTTCTTGCGGTATGGCGAGGTACACTGCGCTACCACCAGAGTGTTAATAGGCCTTTGCGGTATGGCAGGATACTGCACTACCACGCCTCTCTCACAAGTAGCTAGCAGTAAGGCGGTGCAAGCATCTAAGTGACACATGCCATTTTGATTTGATTAGAGACAGAACTAGGGTTATACCAATGATTTTGAGACACATTTTCTCAACATTAATATCCACTTATGCCCAGCACTCAAAGGTGGATTAATGGGACCAATGAAATCAAGTCCCCACTTGCCAAAAGGCTACTCCACTTGAATTGGATGTAAAGGTAGAGCTGTAATCTTTTGCTTTCCTGCAAATACTACACATTTGTTATATTTTTGACCCAAAAATGAGCATCCTTAAACATATCTAGCTAACAATATCCATCTCTCATGATCTTCAGCATTGTTGTTCTTGGTGCAAAATGGCCTCCAATGGGCCCATCATGAAATTCTTGCATGACTTTTTCAATTTGTTATGGTCCAACACATCTTAATAAAATGCCATGAAAATCCCTTTTATATAAAATTCAATCAATTATAGCATAAGGGATGGCTTGAAGCTTGTAATACCTTCGTTTTGACCTTTCCAAACCTTCAGGACAGCTGCCTGTGTGCAGATAATGGATCATTTGTTGAATCCAATTTACTGATGAAATTGGAACAACGGCTTGTTCGTTGTTGAGAACTGTTTCAAGTTGTTGATTAGCTATTTGGATATTTTCTTCATTAACATAAAGTTATTCACATAAACCTTTTCCTCTAACCAACTTTGTGACTTTGATTTTAATGTCATATTCCATCACTTTTGTGATCCAATTGTCTCTCTTATCGTTGATGTCTTTGTTGAGCAGAAAATCTTTATCTGTTGGATGAGTGAACAGCAGCTGTATTTTGTTATTTGATAGCATATGCCTAATTTTTTTAAGGATTCTTACTACATTTATACTTTATTTTCAAAAAATGAATATCTAGCTTCATAATCATGCAAAACTTGACTAAAGAAAGCGATGGGTTTCTCTAATCCCTCTTCATTTTGCTGACAGAGCATGGTTGAATTGTATCAACATTCTCGAATGCGTATAATATGAAATCCTTATTAAAATTTTGATTCATAAGTTTCAGGGCTGTTGCAAGTGCCTCTTTAATTTCTTCAAATAAATTCCTACCTTCCTTAGTCCAATGAAATGGAATTTTCTTTTTCAGCATAGTTGTAAGCGGTTGTAATAAGGTTGCAATGTTAGGAATGAATCTCCTAATGAAGTTAATCCTACCTAGAAAACTCTACAAGCCTTTCTTATGTGCATGCAATGGTAAAGACAAAATTACAATGATTATTTTTGGATCAATGGTAATATTGTGCTTTGAAACAATATGACCCAGAAGCTTTCCTTCATGGACTGCAAAAATTATCTTCTTGGGGTTTAATGACACCCCGTACTCGCTGCATCTTTCAAAGATCTGTCTAAGATGAGAAAAATGTCTATCATCTTTCTTTGAAAATATAGTTATATCATCTAAGTACACAAGAACAAATTTATTAATAAGGCCTTGAAAGGCCATATTCATCGATCTTTGAAAGGTTTCCCCTGCATTGGAAAAATGAAACGGCATCTTTTTGTAAGCCATAGTGGTGGTAAAGGTTGTTTTGTATTGGTCTTCTTCCTTAACCAAAATCTAGTTGTACCCTGAATAACCATCTAGCAATGAGAATATTTTTGAGCCTAAAAAGACCTGCAATATCTGCTCCATTGAAGGTAGCGGATAGTGATCTTTGAGTGAAGCTCTATTTAGATCACAGAAATCAACACACAACCTTATCTCTCCATTCTTCTTCCTAAAAACACCAAGTTAGAAACCCAAGAGGTTTGTTTTTATCGGAAAGATAATACTACCTTCAATCAACTTGTTCAATTCTATTTTCATAGGGTGCTCCAACTTCAGATTTAGAGGCCTTTGCTTCTACCTCACTGGTTTCGCATTAGGTTTTAGCTCAATAGTGTGTTGAGTTGATTCAGGGTTAAAACCATTTAAGTCTCCATACTCCCAAGCAAATACATCACTGAATTCTTGGCACAGCAAAACAAAGGCTCGTTGTTCCTCTCTGGTATAGACTTTACCAAGCTTAAGATGCTTGTCTCTGAATATTGCAATTGGCTCGTAGTGCTCCTGCTTCACTGTGATGTTGGATTTGTCTTTTCTAACTTGATCATCAGTGTTAAAAATTGATTCAAGGGTCACCAATCCCTTAAGGTAGCTTATTGGACTTTAATTACAGAATCTGGCTATCATATTGTTGCTCAAGCTTATGTTGGTTTCTAGTAGAAAATTTTGCTTCTTCTATCAGGAAGCTAATAATTTGTTCATCCCTATCAAAAACCTACCAACTAACATTGTTATCTGGTATATATGGTCTCACTACCACCTTTACATATTTCTATACCCAAACATTATGAATATCATTTGGTATGTCATATTGTGAACCTATGGAAGCAAGCTTATCTGCATCTTTATTCAAACCTCTAGGAATAGACAGCAAATTAAAAGCATTGAATTCTTTAATTAAATCCCAAAATTTTTGCCTATATAGCTTTAACAAATCATTCTTAGTTACATTTAGGTTTCTCACCTAATTTTTTATCAACTCTAAATCACCAAACACTTGCAAACATTTAACTCCTTTCTTTTTGGCCCATTCTAGGCCATGAATTAATGCTTCATACTCAATTGTATTGATTGAACAACTATAGGAAAGTGAAGTGTTGAAAAATAATTCTCTCCTTCAGGTGAAATTAGTATAGCTCCTCCACCAACACCTACTTTACTTCTTGAACCATCATAGTGCAGCTTCCAAAGATGATTAACCTGTTGTTTTAGTTGTTTTCCTCTTTGACCAGATTTGGAATGATCACATCAGGCTCCTTAATCATATTAATGTTGAAACCTACTTCATCCATGTGACTGAATGAATCAACCTTGTGATTCTTGGCTGCCCACTCATCTAATTTTATGTCAGTTATGCCTTCAATGGGTACATCGGGGTTAAGGGTCATGGATTGATCATCATACTCATGGATGGCTAGGTTTTCATTTATAATATTTGCAACATAAGGTTCAATGTCGTCTTTAGCCTATGATTATGATTTGAAATTCATTATAGTACCATATCCGGTCCTGAAACACATATGTGACCAATTTGATG
Organism: Sequoiadendron giganteum; assembly: GCA_007115665.2. Lineage (NCBI taxonomy): Eukaryota > Viridiplantae > Streptophyta > Pinopsida > Cupressales > Cupressaceae > Sequoiadendron > Sequoiadendron giganteum. The sequence goes on along the minus strand of CM021107.1, from coordinate 219,538,405 downwards.
ATAGATAACCACCTAAATTTGTTGTAAATTCTCTAGAAAGGAAAATGGCAAAGAATAGTGGCAAATCAATGGCATAGATATCATGCAGAATTGAAAAGTTTGGATAGGTGTGTAAGGTAAGGGGCAGGCTTTTAATAATTCAAAAATATTTAATGGTTGTACCATTTAACTAGACTACCCCTTTTGACAATGGCTCATAAGCCAATCTTAACTTATCCACTAGCTGCTTGGGAATAACAGAGCTACTTGCTTCTGAATCTATCATACAATTGTGCAATATACTATCACCAATAATCAGGTTGGCATAAAAAGGTGGTGGCTTTACCTCTTGAGCTAGCTATTCAGTCTTCACCTTTGGACTATTTGCAAGAACTCTAGCCTACTGCTTAGCGGATTCATCAAAAATTGATATCTTAGCTAAATCCTCTTGCAGGCTCTCTTTCTACCCAATAAGATGTAAAGAATATAACATAGTCATGCTAATTGTTGCTTTCCTCATATGCTCAACAATATTAAAATCAGTTCCACTAACCTTTTGTTTCACTTTTGGAACAACAAGCTCATTTTATGGTTGTGACTGAATATTTGGCTAGTCTTTAGCAGTTGTAGCTTGTTATCTTGGAAAAATTTGAACATTCTAAGAGGTAGAGGGTTGATCCATACTCTATTTTGGTGTAGAAGTATTATCCTTATCTTTATCATGTTGTTGGCCTTTATCGATCTGCTGTGAGTTTTTATCAGCTTGTTTTCTTAATTCAACAGCCCTCTTTTTGGACCTTGTATTAGCTACAATAGAAGTAGATGACTGGTTTTGTCCATGGTTTATACCACATAACTCATTTCCTTGCCAGCTCTTCATGGAAATATCAAGATCATTATGCTTCATTTTTTGATCTTGTTGATCACTACTCGCTTTCGTTGTATTCTCAGAAGTAGGATTATTTTATGCCATAAGAGCTTGATTGACCACTTCATTCAGACATGTAGCCTAATTATGAGGTCGATTACATGGATAACACCACACATAATCCTGAACCAGATTATTCTACATAGGTACAAGCTCTTTAGAAGAGCTGACGAAATTAAAAGGTGGCCTAGGAATTAAATTTCTTTGTTGTCCCTGATTATCTGCTTGATAAGGTGGTTTGTTAGGTTGGAATGGTGCTTGATAAGTTCAGAAAATTTGATCTTGTTGTCTCTTTAAGCTTATTAAATCATTTCTAACATTTTGCAATAGTTTTTCCATTTCCTGTTAAGTACCCTTAAGCTAATGCAAATTTGAATGTGTAGGAATAGCACTATTTTGAATAGTTGGCTGATAGCCGAAGGCTGGATCAACTGGAAGTGGGGCAATGGAAGGTATATGAATGGGCATCAGAGGATGAATATCTGGAAAAATTTGCATAAGAGGCCTTGGTGCAATCTTACCAGCCTAAATAAGGTTGCTTTCAGCTCTAATAGTTATGTCAAATGCTCCTGGTAAGGTTACTCCACCCATTGATTGTATCATTAAAGCAATATTGTTATTTAAAGCTCTGAGATAATATACAAATGCATGGTCAGGTGAAGGTCTTACCATTGTTGGAATCATGTTCCAAGTTTTTGGGAATTGGAAGTTGAAGTCTAGCATATGTTCTTATGGAGCTCTCTTAATAGTCGTCATTTGTTCAACTAGAGATAGATGATCAGACTTGTATTGAAACTACTTGTTCAGTTTATCTCCATAGTCATCTCATGTCGCAATGGAATTCACAGCTAAACCCCTGAACCATTGAAGAGATTTACCTTTTAATGACACTACAAGAAGTTTGATTGCAACAGTCTCCTTTGTAACATGATGAACTACACACAACAAGGCCACATCTCTTATGTGTTCAATAGGTGTAGTTTGGTCTTCGCCAGTGAAAAATGATAAGCTTTTGAGTGCGGAAACTAGAATATCATTATGTTGAGCCAAATTTAATGGGCTACCCCAATTGAATGGTACAAACACATGAATCTAGCTATTTGAACTACTGGAACTTTGAGATTTAGAGCTTGAAGTATTGGCATAGGAAGTACCGGAATTAATGGAACATAAACTATGGTTTCTCCTGTTGAGTGTCTTGATGGTGAAACAAATATTTTGAAGCTAGGAGAAGTTGAATGTGAATCTGGTTGCCTCGTTGATGGTCTTCCTCTTCTTCTAGGTGATGAAACTAGTGATTCTATTCTAAAACCAGAAGATGTCGCTTGATTCCTTGAAGGTCGATCGGGTGTCCTTTTCGCTATCCTCCCTCTTCTCTTTGGTGATGATAGCTGCAAGTATTCAAATGGAGAGGAGCTTCTTCTTGTCTAAATTTTTCTCATAGGCTATTTGCACTTCATTTGCTTCAAAAAACTAAGATAGGAGTCACCAGGTATAGATTGTTACCCCTGAAAGGATGAAATACTGTTGAATATAATAGCATAGTAGCTTACAATTTGAATTATCTCTCTGAAACGAGTTTCAGAGTCCCATCAGGCATGCCAAAAATTGTTATCAAAAATGTTGCACCCATGTGTGAAAACGAATATGCTTTGCAATCCTATGTAACATTGGAAAAAATTTAGGTTGTGGGTACCCTATGTTGAAAGTTAACTTCTAGATTATAGGTCGGCTTCCTTTATGATTTTCTAATGATGGACTATAAACTTTGATGTAAAAAGGGAAAAAGCCTTGAATTGAATGCATAAACTAAACTTTAATTTATCTATGATCCACCTAAATGATGATAAAACTTGTAGAATGATTCACAATTATTCTCTAAAATTTGATTACATAGTTCAGAAATGGCTTCACAAAAGTGTTTCTTAAGATGTACAAATAGTTTGATACTTCAAAAAGGAAAATAAATTCTCACAATTTGAAGTTCGAAATGAAAATAATGCACTTCCTAAGATCTGTGAAGGATGTATGATAATGAATAAGATAAACTTAAAGGTTTTGATAATTCAAACACAATAACTTCATCAGATTATTCATAAAGATACTTTTCATTATTTTTGAAAAGGTAAAATTATGGATTCTAAAATAGAATAATAGGAAAATACTACATAAAGACTTCAAAATTAGCCTGTAAAAACTGTTGCATAATATTAACTATTTATAAAAAAAAACATTTTGAGTTACAAAATCAAATTCATTTTTGTAGAAAATGCAAAGGCAAAACTATCAAGAACTAAGAAAATACTAAGGCCTTCTCTCAATATATACAAAAGATGGCACCAAGAGGTGGATCAAGCAGATAACTAGAAGTGAAAAAATCTCCCTAAAGCCTCTTTCATGAGCAAAAGAGAAAATGCATGAAAAGAGGGCCCATAACTGATGAAAATTGGAAAAACAAGTGGTCAAACTCCACCTCCCAAAGTGCATAATCAAAATATCCTGAGAACTGGCATGAAACTGAAGCTATGTCGTAGGAATCTCCACCATTTACTCCATTTAGTCTTTGCAAGATTAGTTGATTGAAAATAAACTGGAGTCACCACCTTCATACTTTAGATACTTCATACTTTGGATAATTTTATCTTCAATTCACTTTGGATATTTTGATCATGCACTTTGGGAGGTGGAGTTTGACCACTTGTTTTGTAGTTTTCATTAGTTATGACCCCTCTTTTCATCCATTTTCTCTTTTTCTCGTGAGAGAAGATTTGAGGAGATTTTTTCAATTCCAATTATCTACTTGATCCACCTCTTGGTGTCATATTTTGTATATATTGAGAGAAGGCCTTAGTCTTTTCTCAGTTCTTGATAGTTTTGCCTTTGCATTTTCTGCAAAGAATAAATTGATTTTGTAACTCAAGATGTTTTTTTTACATAATTAATATTATGCGGCAGTTTTTACAGGTTAACTTTGGAGTCTTTATGCAGCATTTTCTTGTTATTCTCTTTTAGAATCCATAATTAGATTACCTCTTCATATATAATGAAAAGTATCTTTATGAATAATTTGATGAGGTTATTGTGTTTTAATTATCAAAACCTTTAATTTTGTCTTATTCACCTTTCTTAAGTATCAAACTATTTGGCCATCTTAAGAAACACTTTTGTGAAGCTATTTCTGAATTGTGTAAATAGATTTTAGAGAATAATTGTGAATCGTTTTGTAAGTTTTATCATCATTCAGGTGCATCACCGATAATTTAAAGTTCAATTTATTCATTCAATTCAAGCCTTTTTCCCTTTTCCCATCATATTTTACAATCCATCATAATAAAATCATAAAGGAAGCCAGCCTATAATCTGGAGGTTAACTTTCGACATAGGGTACCCACAACCTGAAGTTTTTCCAATGTTACACAATATTGCAAAGCATCTTTGCTTTCACACATGGGTGCAACCCTATTGATGATAGTAATGTAGTTAAGTTGGATCCCTAGGGTATTTAAATTTATTCAACAATTCATTTAAACTGTGATAATTAAATCTATGTGATGTCCAAAAAATCTAAGATAGGCACAATATGGTTCATTTTGATCACTTTGTTGTGGTATTAATTATTCGTGTCTAGGTGGTAGCTTAATTAATCCCCAATGTAAAAGAGTATAGAAATTATTCTTAGTCTTGGATATCTTCAATAGGCCCTCAAGCGGATCAAACTTCTTTTGTTTCTTGGTTTTGTAAATTTGATGCAGTTTCTTCTTTGGTTTGATATTTGATTGATTTGAAGGTGAAGGATCTTGTTGTGCAATTTTTGAACACACACCCCATTGAAACTGGGGACTCTCTTTATTTGGTCTTTTGGTTCTTCTTTGTGTCTTGGTGCTTTGAGTCTAGATTTGAGCGTGTGGAGGGTCTATGATTTAATTAGGGATACTCCCTTGGTTCTAATAGAGCCCTCAAAATGCTTGACATTTTGAATCTTTTATGCTTGATTTTTCATTTGTCGATTGCTTTCCATCAATATGGTGCAAGGGTTTTACTTGCTTGGCGTTGTTTTCAGTTGGTTTGTTTCTTGTCCTTTGGGGTTCTAATCTCGTGTTGACTGGTTATCCTAGTTTTTAGTCTTATTAGTTTCCTTTTAAGCCATCGGTATACATTCATTACCGGCCCTTGACCCTATGATTGTTGGTCATTTTAATTTACCCTTGCACTTGATTTTAATCTCTGATTTATGTATGACTTAAGTCTAAGTCATTGACTCATGAGGGTGTGTTCTCTTCGGCCTAGTCAGGGCCCCCTTTTATGAATGACTTTGATTTATGTGCAAGTTAAGTGATTTCAGGATCGTGGGGTTTCATCTGAACCATTCCCCATTGGCCTGTTCATTTGAACTGAGCATACTTTAAATGTTGTGAGACCTGTGAGATGTTGCCACATATAAACAGGGCCCACCTGTTGTGTCCCATTTTTAGCGCCTGGAGCCTAAAGATCAATGGTGCCAATCGGATGAGGAAGTGATCACCACTGTTCCCCGTCAGCTCGCAGAAATAAGATGTGTGTTCTTTAAGGATGGTGAGACCCATGAGATGTCACCACATCAAAAGAGGGTCTACTTGTTGTGTCCCATTTCAGTGCTTGGAGCTTAAAGATCGATGGTGCCAATTAGATGAGGAAGTGATCACCATTGTTCCCCACCAGCTCGTGGAAATAAGATGCATGTTCTTTAAGGATGGCGAGACCCGCGAGAATTCGCCACGTACACTTTGCAGCTATAGGCGAGTGGAACCCACTCATACATAGGGAAGGTTTTTTTAGAAAATGATCATTGTCCATTCATTTGAGTTGGATGTATCAAGGAAAATTCAAGAAATTTTGACTCAATCAAAGTCGTTCAAGATGCCCAGCTCAGCTACCAATCAGTGACCCATATTCAAAGCTACATAGTACACCCGTTGCAATTCTTTTGCTTCGCGTAAGTGAATTTGTGCTTCCCACTATTTCTTCTCCAACCTTTGCATGCATTGGATCGAGTTATACAAAGATCCCAGGCCAACCTGGAAAAGAATATTGACCATTTAATGCAGTATTATATTTTATTTTGGGAGTTTTATTTTCTTTGGCCAACCTGTTTTATCTCCGACCTTCTTTGTAACCCTAATTGGGATGACATTCTCTATAAGTATGGCATTTGGCCCCATTTGTAAGGCTAGAAGATTAGATTTTGAAGAAAGTTAAGCAATAGAGAAGAAAGCTATAATTAGGAGTTAGTTTATTTTGAAGAATATGTTGTAACACAGAATATTGGAATTGTTGTTATTATTGGTGATTCAATACAAGTGAAGACATTGTTCTTTGGTGGCCTCTCTTGGACTGATTTATCTTGCATGGTTCTTATTATATCTTTGAAATTGCTTGGAAATATTTGAATGTATTTTATATTTATAATTAAGTGATTTGATGGTATTTATGATTTGATATTTGAAGTGTTGTAGCGATTCCTGACCCACACTTTTAGTAGCCTATTGATTATGGGTTCCTATGCAAAGTTAGTCTAGATCTTACATTTGTGTGCTTAGTTCAATTATGGACATTTATTCATTTCAATTGCAAATAAGGGTTGGCTTGAATAAATGTTCATGATCTGAAAATCTTGAATTCCTTAGAAGATTGCACTGTTTCTGTAAGATTGCAGGTTAAGCTTGGGTTAAGCAGAAATTTTTGATTCAAGTGTTTTATCATTAGTATTTTTGATCTTAGGAGTAATTTTAATCTTAGGATCTCTCTTAAACCCTTTTCTTTTTCTATTTCTTTGAATCTGGGTTAGATTTAGGAATTTTGAGTATCATTCTATTGCAAAATTTGATAAGTCTAGAAGTTCCAGTATTTGTTTTGTAAGGTCCCTTTGTGATTACTAGCATTTTCACACTACCTCTGAGTTGTTTCACTACATTTTTCAAGACCTAACATTAGAGACCTTGGGGTTATCTCTTTGTTGATAGAGATCTACCTTTCAAGAGAGATAGGATATCATACTTTGTCTAAGTTGTTGTTGTGCAGAAAACACCATTAATAGATCTAAGATAACCGTAGGATCATTATAAGGCATTGGTTGGTCTTCAGAAATGATCTTGTGGAATAAATAAAATTTCCTATTGAGATCAGTGTGATTGTGATTATGGTTAACAGTTGGATGTTCTAATATCGTTCCTTTCCCTTTTTTAGGAAGGGGTGTATTAGGAATTGTGTATTCTTTTATTGAGTCTCTTTTATGCATAGGAAAGGTATTGAAGGCTATTTGGGGAGAGGGAAAAATATTTAATGATATGGACCATGCTACATATAAACTCTATTCCTTGTTCATGTTTAAGTAGATTTCTCATGTTCCCTATGACAGGAATGGTATTACTATAAATATGTTTGGTTCTCACAAAGTCTTGCAAATATTTCAATTCTTCATTGATCTTCCTTATGTTATCTTGAGAGGCATTAGAAACCATTGTTTAGATATCATGGACATGATTTGTGGGTAGGGAAGCCATTGAAAATGAAGTGTTAATGGTATGATCCATAAAGGGTTGTCTAGTTTCAATACTATGAGTGAAAGAGTTAGAAAACCCAAGATCCATGGTGAATGGTGTATCATGGGATGGCATGAGTCTTGAACTACATCTCACAATAGTATTGGAAATTGGACACCAATTTGTGAAGCTCATACAAGTTTCACAAACTCAATATGCAGCCAAAATGGATAAAAGGTAAAATGCAATAACCTAGAATGTCAAGTGCAATACAAATATGTAAAAGCAATATTAAGATTTCAAACAAGATATTTTTCTGATTATGCTATGTAAAAATCTGAAAGTTATGTTTTGTATTTAATAAAATTTTGGATTCATACAATATATTGAATTTATCAAATGAAGCTTAATATGATCAATTTTAGGTAATAGAAATTCGGTAAACTATAATAGAAAACAAAAAATAGCAAAGCAGAATATATAAACGTGGATTTTAATGCCCAGAAATGTAGGAAAAATCCCCAATCAAGGACCCGTGGGTGAATGGGTCCTAGCTGAGAGTTTTCAAAAATGAAGTTACAAGTTTCTGAGTTGATTCCAATGGCTTTCAGATTCTGGACTAAGATAGATGGTTACAATTTCAATTTTCTGTAAATTTAAGTCTAAATGAAAATTCTAAATAATGCTAAATAACAAACTAGAAGACCTAATTTGATGTGAAATTTTGATTCAATTTTGTAATTCAAATGAATGATGATGCAATCCTATGTAAATTCTTTGCAAAATGACTGATTTTTTTATATTTTTCAGATTTTAAGAGATGCAAACATGCAATCCTAAAACCCTAAATGAGATGCAAACTAATACAAGTTAAGAAAACCTAAATGAGATTTAATTCAATGAAATAAAATATAAATGAATTCAAATTTTAGATCTAGGGCTGAAATAGACTCCAAAATTGAAAAGATACAATGCTCAAAGGTTGAGTTCACCAAGATGAAAAGGTTGAAAATATAGGTTGGGTAGTCAAACTGGATTGATGAACCACTTAGGGACCTATTTCTCACTCATTTCATTAGGAAATGAGATCCACACAAATAATTTACTTACAACCCTTAGGTGAGTCAACTCAACGTGTGAATCTACATATTTCCTTGTGACTAAAGGATGGGGTTCAAGGTAAAACAACATTTTGGGGAGAAAACTAAAAAATAGTAAACTAACACCAAAATGCAATCTAACACTTGAAATTGGAAGATTAAACTCAATACTAATAGAACCTACAATCAAATTGCAGATCAAAGAAGGAAATATCTAAGTGTACCTTTCACCAAAATTTAATTTTTGAAGTTGATTTGGGACTCATTCGCCCAGGGGTGAATGGGTTCACTGTTAGGGTTTTTCTGCAACTTTTGAGAGCCTCTGACACAGATTTGAATCCTTCATTTTTTTCAAGTGGCAGTGTTAGAATGTTGGAAATAAATTATGTAAATGAGTTTCCATGAGATACAACTTTTTCATTTTTGTCAACTTCAATTTTTCTCTACAATAGATCTTCAAGATTTCTTCCACCTAGATTTGCAAACATAACATGGGAGGCGAAAAAAATTGGTGAATGAGGGTCCACCTTGGTCAAACCCCGTTTCAATAATCAAATCTTGAAATGAATAAAATCGTGAAAGTGTGAATGAACAATGAACAATGTTATATGTTACCACTCAACAAACCCTTGAATAAATCTTGAAATGAAAGTCTGCAACTTACATGAAATGACTTGAATGGATCTGGACATTGACACTTTGAATATTTCTTGAAATAGTGCTTTGAATGCTTGATTGGATCATGAAACCTACATCACAATCTTAGCTCCAAAAACATGCATGATGCAAGAATACTTTGATATGGCAATTGGATCTTGAATGTTGCAATAAAACTCTCATAAATTTGCGCATTTGAATGCCTTTGATCACAACTTTAGCTCTTGAAAAATTAAATGAAAACTCTTAGATCTTGAAAATTTCTAGTAAAATTCTTAGATGAAACATACTGAAATAAGCTTATATTTATAAGTATGTATCCTTAATTTCCCGAAATTCAAATATCACAAGTTGAAATTGAATTATAGATTTGAATATGTTAAAATACCACCAAAAACATAATTTAAATTTAGGTGCTAAGGTCAAGTGAAGACACATTCTCCCGTGGGTGAATGGGTCCCAAGTCCCTAAAACTAGGACACACATTGCTTAGTGAGAAGTGTTGTGTTAAGGCATTAATGACATTTGTTGGGTTTCCCCTTCGAAAAATATAATAAATAGGCTTGGAAAATGAGTTAAAGGGCCAATTAAGGCATAATTAAATAAGTGTAAAAGTGAAAATAAATACATTTTTCAACACTAAATCAAGGGACTTGATTAAGTCCAAATTTAACTAGGAGGGCCCAAAGAAGTGTGAAAATGTAAACATATACATTTTTCTACACTACAACATTATATGTGCTATAGTTTATAAATTCAAAACACTTTTGAATACACAATACAATATATTATATATATTGTAATTCTTGTAATTTATATAATTAATATATATATATATATTTATTTATTTATTTATTTATTTATTTATTTATTTATTTATATTCACATGATTTATTAAATGTACAATTTGTCAATCAAATATATATAAACATATATATTAAAATAATTATATATATTTATATTAATATAAGTATATTAAAATGTATGTATATACATTTACATTAACGTAATTTGTATACATATATATTAATAGATATTATTTATAAAATTATTTTAATATCCATACTTAAACATATATTTACATGTTCATTGATTCATGCATATATACAAAATGTGTGTGTGTGTATATATATGTCATGTATGTCCAATTGATACTCCCATGCATATGATATATTTGTACATGAATCTGTGTAAGTACGTCTACCTACGTATACACATGCACATATATCTTCATATGTATGAATTATCATCTAAACATATACATATATACATTCTATGTATATACCCATCAATTAATATATAAACATGAATACACAAAAAAAGAACTTATATTTATCACAAAGACTTAATTAAAATTCTTGCTACTAAAGTACAAAGTTATAATTGAAATCTAATATTAACTATAAAAAATGTTTATAATGATTCCTAATCAAGGACAACCCCTGTTTTGACTTCATGGAACCAAAACTTTTGTTTGCACCAAAAAAGATCTCTTACAGAGAAGAGAAATGAAGGAAAACAAAAAAATATTTTCCAAGTACAGTTTGCAAGCACAAATAATGGCATTTTTTGTCTATGAGCACAAGCATAAGGAACTAAACAAAAATAGTAAGCATTCAATGAAACTCAACAATGCCTTAGAAGAATATAAGCGAAATTCAAAACTGAAACACATATAGATGTACTAACTAACCATCCCTAACTGAATTGCTAGAAAGTTGCATCACTATTTATATCAACATAAGAAATAACAAAACAAAGTAGAAAAAACTTGGAGGCTTTAGGGAAAGAGGTTGATGTTGAAAAATACCTAGAGACAAAGCTCAAAACTACAACTTCAACTATGGAAAAGTTGCAACAAGAATTGTGCTTGGCAAAAGAGTTAGCATCCATACTTTCCAAGGTTGTTGTTGATGCTACTCAAAGTCAAGATGATTTGAAGTTGATGATTAGGCAAGTAGATTCTAATGTTGCAACCTCTTTAATATCTATATCGATAGAGCTTGAGGAGGAAAAGGGGAATCTAAAGAGGGTAACAAAAGACTAGAACACTTTGCACTATTCAGCAAAAAATTTGAAGGTATAACTAGAACAATTATGGAAGGAGATGAATGATTCAAAGGAAAGAGAGGTAGAGCTAAGGTTTCAATAGAAGTGTTGAATGCAGAACTTCATCAAAGCAAATATTAAAGCTATAAAAATCAAAATGAGGGCCAAAGAAGGTGATGAAGAACTATTAAGCAAACTAGAAATAGCTAAGAAATAAATTATGGAAATGAATTTGGCATTAGAGTGCAAGCATCCCAAAGGGTAGATAAGGCAGAGATGGAAAGAAAATTAGTTGAGCATGAAATAAGTGGCCCAAGAGGGCTTATACTGCAGGTTATGGAGCCCAAAAATAATAGCCAATTCAAAAAATAACATTACTCCAAAGCCATTTATAGCAGTGATTATGCCCTTCATGTTGAGCCCCTCAATAAGTTTCTTAACATAAAGATACAGTCTCTTGAAGAGTTACAACTTAGCTCCCATTCTAATTCAAATACTACTGCTAATGATTTTTCTCAAAGGAAGAAGAATTGGATGATTACTAATATTATCAAGAAGAAAACCTAAATCGGGTTGATGGGATACCTCTTTCCATCCAACCTCATTCCTCGTTTCCACCATGACATTGCACTTGGAAACTTCATGATAGCATCTTCTACTTAAATGGTGATGACCTCAATTCAATGTGTCTTAGCTACTTACTAAATATGTTCTTGTTGTGTATCAAATAGCTTTCAGCTTCCGTCTGCAATGTGGTGGTTGTTTTGTTTTCAATTGATGGGATGTCTACAGAAAATGAAAGTAACCATACTACACTACATATTTGACATTGAGAAGGACATATATGTACATTACTTCCTTCCATATACCCTTCACATGTAAGATGCCTATATTGAGAATTTTAATCGCAAGTTAAGATTTCATCCTCCCCTATAGTTCCCTGGAAGGAACTAATAATCCTTTATACACACAATTTGGCTACATATGAACTTAGGAAATGGATCAACTATGGAATGTGAACCAAAATTTACAAATTAACAAACACGAGCACCCCAAAAATAGGCCAAATAGGATGAATAGGCCAAATTTTCTATAAAATTATAATTATCGACCCAAAAGGGAAAATGATGAGAGGGAAATTTAGCCCTTTGCTAAAAAAAATTTAAAATATATATATATATATATATATAAATAGTAAGTGATCAAAAAGTTCAAAAAAATAAAAAATTATCAAATTTGACAAAATAAAAGGTATTTATTTGTTTCTCAAGCCATCCATATGCAATGGTGTTTGTTTGTCTCCATGATTCTATAATAATAGCCTAGATATGTACAGGACTCACATTGATGTGTGAAGGAATGTGCTCTCATGACTCTAGTACCATGTTGGAGAATGACAAGGTCCCAAAGTGTGAATTCATAACCTTCAACAAGTGAAACACTAAACATAATAGGATATCTATCATATAATATGAATATTGTACATATAATACAATGATGAAGCCTTGCATATATAAGCAAGGATGTGGAGGTAGGAAGGTAGGACTAAACAACTGACTAACCCTCCAAATGTGCAACACTTGTGAGCTCACTTAACAAGTGTATGAGAAAATGTAAGTTATGCATGCAATAGGTGTCTCAAATGATGGCATGTGTCTCTAACATATGAGGTGAAATAAAAAGTATGAAATAGCTTAAGTGAACTTAATCTATGTGTGAATAGTTCAATCCTAGAAGGGTGATATTCTAACTAGACATGTAAAGACACTATTTACACTAACAATATATATTAATTAATCCATCATAGAATTTTTACCATAAATACCCCTGAATTAATTATGTGTCTCACCTACTTCATTTTGGGTCTTCTATATTTTTATGTACCCATTTACATTAAGGGTCCCTCTTCCTACATTGTTGCATTGTTAATGCCATAATTTTATCGTGATTGCCACCTTATAAACTACAATCCTAGGATATAATTGCCAGGTTCTTATTTTTTTAAGAAAGTGTTTTATTTTTTTGTTGGATTTTATGTTAATTGTTTTGTTAGAAAATATTTTTATTTTAAGACTTTTATGTTGTTAAAAGAACAACATTTAATACTTGTAAAACAAATTTATCATCCCTTTACATAATTATACATGTTAAAAAATTAAATGGAAGTGATAAAAGATTGGATTCATTTTAAAACTTTGGTGTATGGATTTCCCAAGGTATTCATGTTTCTATCATGAATATCTACTAGTTTGGGTATTATGAATTTTTTTCGGATTAAGCATATTTATTTATCTACCCTGACTTGAAATTTTGGTAACTTCTTGAATTAATTTTCTTTGAGATTTTATAAACTTGATATGAATGGAAATACAACCAAATTTTTTGGTCTCCCTATTTTCACCATTCCATCTTGTTGGAGTGCATGGGTAACTACTCACTACAAATACTAAGTAGAAAAATGCTAAATATTGAATTCACTTTGCAAATCATTATATTCTCAAAATATTTGTTACCGTTTGAATTGCAACTAATATACATCATTTATTCCATCATAACACTTTTTTTCCAAAATGACCCCCTAAATCATATAATTATGGGTCTCACCTACTTCATTTTGGGTCTTATAGCTTGTTATGTACCCATTTATATTAAGGGTCCCTCATCAAACATTGTTATATTTTCATCACATTTTTATCATGATCATCACCTTATAAATATTAATATTAGAATATCATTGTCAAGCTCTTATTTGTTTGATGTGTTCTCATGAAAACATGTTTATTTCAAGACTTCTATGTCGTTAAAATAAAAATATTATACAAGTAAAAAAGGTAATCAAATGAATTTTAAAAAATTTGTGTATTCATATACAACAACAAACAATATGTCAATGAATTCTACACATAGTGGATACCTCAAATCATTCAATTTCTTCAAAATTTATTGCTCCTCCTTTGATAAATTGGCAACCAATATGTGCACAAAGACGTATGTGTTGACTTTCCTATACAAGTGAATTCAATGTAGTTTTGCATCAATCACAGTTGACATATTGCGGTACACATTAAATGGAATAGCTATGAGGCCTTTTCCTCCACATGCCATCAAAATAAATACTTCAAACCACAACTTATCCACGAGACATCACTAACAATTAGAGTCGGTGACTATTTTAATGTATATAGAACTAATATACATATCTTAAATATATCTATCTAAGAAATACCAAAAGTTATCAATTTGAAGCTATTTTATTTTACATTAGAATAATTTTATTTGTTATGTAATCTGATCTACATTGTTTAAAATTGTATTTGTGTTTTCATCTATATTTTTAGTTTGGTTAATTATGTAAAGATTATTTCTTCATACAGTTTGTGGCTAATCGATTTTCAACTATAATTAACAAATTTTTAAAAATCTCTTGAAATCAACAAATCAAACTTTTTTGGCTCAATTTTTTTTCAAAAGTTGATTAACCCTTAAATTTAAACTTAAATTTATAGACATTTCCTTTCATTTAATATACATATCTTTGTTTTATGTACCTATTTATTTTTAAAATATTTAATTTATTATTAAATAATAATATTTTGACATGCAAATGGTAATTAAAATTAAGATAAATTGTGAGTGTTTTTGTTAACGCAATCATGCACACTCCACCCCTTTAGTACTATTGTAAAATACTTCTATACATTAATAATGTTTTGTATTACACTTTAATCTAAATATACCACCAATCTAAATAAACATATATTATACCTATATACTACCATTCAACAATCACTAAAATAAATATTTAATGAAGTAAAATTGAAAACAAAAATTTCTAGCATTAAATTTTAAAAAAAAATATACTTTGATTCATTTTATATTATCAAAATTTACAGTAGTTTTTTAAAAAGAGAGTCGATAAAATATGAAAATTCAGAAGAAAAAAAATTAATAACTTCAAAAACTAAAATAGTAGATTTACTAATGTTCAGAGTTATAGGTGGCGAAAATCACGCGACGTTGAAATTCTATTATTTGTTTCACTAAACGCACGGCAAGTAAATCCTTCTTAAAATATTCATTCATTAATATGTCTGAAGATTTATCTTTGTTCTTTAAAAATCACAAGCCTTCTAAAATGATGCGAGATGATTTTGTGCAGAGCGACCATTAGACTGATCATCTCCCGAATTCATATTTCAAATTAAGGTTAGTAACACAGAATTTACAGGTCAATACTTTTGGGGAGTTCTTACATGCTCGTTTTTATTTTGTATTTTTCTGTAAATTTCTTAGAATAAATTTGAAACTAGTTGGTTTTGGTCTGGTTCACAAGTTGAAACTATATGTTCATGAATTTGTAATGATTTTGGAGAAACTGTGCAGTAATTGTTAGGAGGGAAGTATCCCTCCTTTTTCACCATAATGTCTCAACCTCTCACTTTCCTCTCCCCTGCGTATCCTGAGGAAACCCACTTGTAATGGCGTCCTGAGCTTTAGTTATGTGTTACTAGATTATGCAGTTACTATTGTGGAAGTTATTCTAGTGATGGATCAGGCAGTGTGATTGGGAATGTATCTGTAGATGCTAAATTGACTACACATTTTCTCTAAAAGCATTAGAAGTTCTTTAATATGGATAGTGGAAACCTGTTCTGCATTGATTGTAGAGTAGAGCCCTCTCTCCCCCACATTTTGGTAGTCTCATGAAGATATATGCTGATTCTGTACCTTTTAGGGTTGGATTTGATGGCACAATCAGAGGCTTGACCTTTCTAAAAAAAATTTTTGAAGGTTAATGCCAAACCGATAGAGAACAGAAACAAATTGATATTGATTCTTCTGTAAGTGTTGGTCAGTTTTTTTGACAACAGAAAACTTTCATGCAACAAGGACTCCCTCCTTCTCATTGTAGAACCCTTTTCTTGATTCCATTCCTTATACCTTTGTTTATCAGTAGCTCAAGAGTCACCCCAAGGGCATGATGATTCACAAGAAACTTAATGCTACTTGTTCTTTATTTCTGTTTGGTAAAACCAATTTTTTATCAGATTCAAGGGACTTAGAAATTTTCTCGTAATAAATAAGCATCTCTTAATCATTAGTCAAATGAACATTACAACCAGGATTCCTTAGCAAGTGGTCTCTGTAAGAAGCAACCAACTCTCCTTGCAAATTCCATACATAAACAGTCCCACTTTGAAATGTCAATAATAATCGTTTCTCATACAAGAAAATAAATGAACAAGGCTTCTTCTTGAACTCTTTTTTGCTCACTTCAATCATCTTTTCATTCTCTTGTAACAAAATCAATCCTTATATTGGGTAGTAGTGCATGATTGATAGATTTCAAAACAGTCCCATCCTCTACAGATAATATCTTTACAGGAAGAATGCTTCCACAAGCAGATCTTTTTGATATTAAGAGGATTATACCAACAGCGGTCTTTATCTCTTCAATTTCTCTGTCAGATATGGAGTACAAGAGTGTATAGTTCTTCGAATCAAATACCTTGTAAGTACGATCATGAGCTGAAAAAGTAAAAAGTTTCCCATTTATATCATCAAACTCTTATAAAGAAAAACCACTATCTGGTTGAGCTCTTCTAATGTATTCAAGTGGGGTTGTTTTGTACTTCATTGAGAATCCATCTGAAGTATTAACTAATATTGTAATGAGAGAATTATTTATCTTGTTTTTGAGCATGCTTTGAATTAGTTTCCGTGGACTTAAATTCAAGTAACAAAGCCTTTTATTTGTGTTTCTATCAAATGTAGCACAGAGGCCTGACTGTGTCAAAGCAAATATAATACCGTGAGCTGTTACTATTTCTTCAATCTTGGATGTTTCATCTCTACACTGATAAAAAATATCAAACTCCTCCTGCAACTGAAAATTTCGGAACTTTATCTAAGGATGAGCATTTCTCAAGGCCAACTTCTTACCATTCTCACGGCTTTGAAGTTTGTGGGCAATGTTGGAAATTTCTGAACAACGCTTCATTTTCTCTTCTATTGTAGTATCAAAAAAATCTATAAAAAATAAAAAATTTATTTTTCCTCTTTGCTTGTTTCCTAGATTTTTATGGTTAACGTATAATTGAAGTGTTTAAAATATTGTCTAATTGTTTAAATTTTAATTTTACTTATAAAGAAGTTTACTTAGAAAGAAGTTTAATAATCGTGAGCATGCTCTTTATCTTTATAAATTTATATACATTAATTGCAATTTAAAATTCATTACAAAATAAATTAAGTATGAAAACTTTATTGATTATCTATACATTGATTAGTTTTTTCAATGTTAGAGTTATGTCTCAAAAATTAAAATAAAGTAAGTCTAAAGAGGATATGATGACCATGGTAGGGGAAGAGAGATTAGGAGTAGTTTACACATGGATGTAAGAATAGTTTAAATTTTGTTGAAGGAGGTCTTTACAATTAGTGCTATTTAAGTAAAGTAAGAGTTGACTCATATTCAAGAAAACTGTTTTCATAAGAGTTGATAAAGAAGTTTAGGTTAGATTGAGATGATTATTTTTATCAAAATTATATTTCGGGTGTATAGAGTAAGGAGTAGAACTACTACATGTTATCAAGTAATGAAAATGGAAGATTATTATGGTATATATGATAATCTTTTTAGTGAAGTTCTAGACATAATTCCTTTTCATAAGTTTGTATTTAGAGACTAATATTTCAATGTAAGATTATGATAAAATACTAATCATTGGAAGAGAACTTAAAACATAGAATGATAAAAGAAGAGAGAGATACACCATTTATGTATATTAGGGTTACAATATTGAACTCTCTCTTTTCATCTAATCAAGAAAAATATACATTAATGTTGGCGGTAGATTTATATTTAATCTTCAAAATAAACATTATAACCTAAAAATATGATGTTTTGTGTTTGTGTTTATGATTTAACCAATTTCTTTTATGTTTAGCTTATCCATGTTCTAATTCAAGTTTAATGGTTAATAACATGTACCTTTCATTGGATTATTCAAATTTTTACATTGTTAAGTTTTTTTTTTTGTCAATTTTCTCAACATTTGAC
This sequence comes from Sequoiadendron giganteum, assembly GCA_007115665.2. Classification (NCBI taxonomy): domain Eukaryota; kingdom Viridiplantae; phylum Streptophyta; class Pinopsida; order Cupressales; family Cupressaceae; genus Sequoiadendron; species Sequoiadendron giganteum. The sequence goes on along the minus strand of CM021107.1, from coordinate 219,520,111 downwards.
ATGAGAAAATGAGAGAGGTATGACTTCTAAAAAGTGTTGTAAGATATTTTATTTGAGTAGGAGTGTTTAATTTAGAGGGATTTGCAAATCCATTGTGTTTGAATCTATGGCTAGCACAACTTATTCATAAATTAACAATTTTGTGTCACATCCCTGTAAAAAAGGACCCTTTCATGTCAACATTGGGTGGACAATAAAATTAATAAATAAAATAGCATGTCAATCAAAAGCATAGGGAGATAAATTTGGATGAACTTTTGGGTATTGTGTGAATGTTTTAGGAACTTCAAGCAAATGTGGTGGCCCTCGATTGTTGCCATCATCCTCTCTGCCTACATGGAAAAGGGAATACAAAGTATGGTGTGAGGAAGAGGAATTTTGTAGAAGAGGGTAAAGCAACAAAGGAGAAAGAAAGAAATTCCACAAGAAGGTAAAGACTGAAAACACAAGATTTTGGAGAGAGAGAGAGAGAGAGAGAGAAATAAAGGGCATGGAAAGCAATGATCGTAAGCATGACAAGTAATTTTTTGTTGCATTAGATTTCATGACAATGGTGGATCTTTGTATACGTGATGTTGGTGTGAAAGCTCAATCAACAATGTCTTTGGTACCAACACTAAAGATAATTACATTCCTTCATATTTTCTATTTAAATATGTTTACTTCTGAATTAGTTACACAATCAAAGGTGATCAAGTTAGGTCAACCCTTTCTCCTGATTACTATTATAAGTAAGGTTATTAAAATTTTGGAGGTGTTTGGGCCTACAATCACTAGTTGCCTTTATTTAAGAGTTTTTGAGGCCCTTGCACCAACCACTTGAACTTACTTTGCAAATAAGAAATTTCATGAGACCTTTTTTCTTCAAGTTATTTTAATGATCTTGGGTAAACCCACAATAGTGGGTTATAATTTTTTCCATGAAGAAAAATTAGAAATTCCCATCAAAAAATTTAAAATGGCTTACCCCTTCTAATGAAGGGGGTTTTGGGGCCTTCTAATGAACCCCCACTTGCACCATATAGGGGGATTCAAACCCCCCTTCTAATGAACCCCCCTTTTTTCACCTCCCCCTCCACCATTTCAAAATTTATGCATTTTTTGACTATTGAAGCCCAGGAAGGAGGCGAAAATGGATTCAACTTGATAAACCAAGGAGGAGTATTGTAGTGATATAAACATGCTATCCAACAACTATAAATTTAATATATTTTCTTTTTATTTTATTTTTTAGTTTTTAGTTTTACTAAACATAGGTTTTTCATCAAACATCCAGTTCGATGAAAAATCATTGTGGAAAAATAGTAAATTTTTTTTAAAAAAATTGAAAAATATATACTCAATAGGTATTGATGTCCTCATTCCAACAAAAAAAAAAAAAAAATTGAATTTCAATACATACCAAAAAATTTATGTGAGCCGAAGTGCACCTATGTCTAAATTGTAATTATTTTGACTTCAAAACTTAATTAAAAGAAAATTATTGAACAAAACATTATGAAACAAAAGGAAAGCACTAGATACTAGTGTTACCAACCTAAATTCAAAAGAATTAGATTTTAATCCCTTCTAGAAAAAAATTTATGCAAGTCAAAGTACATGCCACTTTTTAAAAATGTTGTTTACTATTAAAAACTAGTTATCAAAGGAGATATAAAAGAAATTATAATTTAATTTTAATTTTTTTTTTTTAAAATACATTTAAAATGTACAGACAAAATATCACAAATCACTAGTTTACATAATTTTCAAGTTTTTAATAGTTTACCTACTATAGGTGTTAGAAAGTGAAGTTTTTTTTTTAATTTTGATTTCAATAACCCATTATTGTGGGATGACCCTCTTAGAACCACATAAATGTATCAAGGCATTGTTGGATAATGATTTTATTATGGATTCTTAACCTTGAGCTACCCAAAAAATACTAAAATTTAGGATATTGTGTTCTTATGAATGAATTTCTCAAATAATATTTAAGGTTAAATTATTTATTTGTAATGTAACAAATTTTAATTACTCCTATGTGTTTGAATGACACTATATTTTTACTCCATAATCTTAGTAATAGACCTCGTCCTAGACATCCTAGAGATAGCTATACGTTATGGCTAAGAGATTGTCTCCTTGAAATCTATATTTCTCATAAGGTAAAAGAACCCTATATCATAGAATGAACTATAAATTTAGTATAAGAAGGTATGTTATACTCAAATTTCACACTTTATGTATGTATGTTTTAGAATCATATATAAATTATTAATAAACTATGATATTCTAAGGATATTCTTAGGTAAATCTAGAGGAAGGATCTGTAAACATGTAATGTTTCATTCCCATCATATTAGCTCTTAAATAAAGTTATACACCCAATTGTGGTTAGGTACTTAAGAAAGGGCTCAATTACTACATTGGTCAGCCTCATTGACATCAATTATTGAGTTTACATCTAGTCTCATACTAGATATTCAATATTTAGTTAACCACTTAGTGAATTCATTTAACGTGTGAATAATTTGCTATAAGTTGGGACCTTATGAGAAATTATTGATCTATCTTCTGTTAATTGGACATAAATTATGTAAGATGCCAAGTTACATAACATGTGATCTAAGTCACTGTATTAGTAAGGGATAATCATATGCTAGTTCTTACATGCTTATTCAAGATATAGTAAAAATGTAACTATGATGTACCAAATTGAGTGAGTTCTTATACTTTAAAATTAAAATGTGTTGAGACATCTTAATACATAATTTGTAGTACAACAATAAGATATGTATAAGTGACCTAGTCTTAAGGGAAGTATGCCAAAATCTATCTAATAAATAGTAGGATGCACATACATTCCTATCATATGATATAACTTACGACTAACTATTGAGACCATAATTAATATAAATGAAAAGTACAAACATTATCTAGACCTTGAACTAGACTAATATAAGAGTATTGGATTGTGCCATAATGTAAATGAGATTGAAGTGTTATAAATATTAATATTTAAATTATTGAAGGTACATCTCAATAAGAAGATATCAAGGATATATAGTGATATCTATTGGTTTTAAGTATAACTCAAAGGTTGATTATGTTTAGAGAAAGTTTGCAATTATGGCCAGTTAAGTGATAAGGATAATTGTTCATTTTTTCTCATTCTAGCCAATAACCCAATTAGACTTTGGAATTTTGTATAATGGTTGCATTATAAATAATAAAGTTGTTGAGGCCTAATTAGAGATCCCAATTTCAAATTACAGTTTAGGCTTTATAAATTGGGAATTGTGTTGCAATTCTTGGAGCTTGTTATTAAGCGCTATTAAATATAGGGGATCATTAAAGGAAATGTGTTGGAGTGTGACATAGTAATTAATGAAACCTTGATCATGGGAAAACCCATGTGTAGGTCTTTTGAGAGGCCTTGTGAGGAGAAATATGTGTGAATTTGATCTATTTGGAAGTGGGTATGTAGGTAGTCCTTGGGTGAAGTATTCCATAAGGGGGGTCTAGGGGGTGATAACTCCTATATTTTGGAGCTTTTCCTAATTAGTTTGACCTTCTCTCTTCATTGGGCTTCAAATGAGGTTGAAATAGGTATTAGATGGTTATGGAAAAGATTAAAAAATTCTGATTACTTGTATTTAATATGTGATGTGTTCTAAGTAGTAAGCTAAATGAAGAGAATGAATTTGACTAGTTGAATGTGGTTACATTTTGAGTTGAGCTCAATGTCTCATGTTGGTTCTAAGTGATTTATTTTATTTGTTGTGAATATTAACCTCAAACTTATATGACTATGTATAGGCTCCTAAATCAATCAATTGTGGTCTACTTATCCTAATTTAGCAACCTATCATCCAATTATAGTGCTAAGCATGAACCAAGGAGCAATACTATGATGCTTGAGATTGGCAGTATTCAAGGAGAAGTGTTATGATGCTCGAGATTGGTAGTATTCAAGGAGTGGTACTATGGTGCTTCATATTGACAATAGTCAAGGAGTAGTACTATAATGCTTGAGATTGATAGTAGTCAAGGAGTAGTACTATGATGCCCGAAATTGATAGTAGTCAAGGAGCAGTAATATGATACTCAAGATTGATAGTAGTCAACCTAATCAATACTATGATGCTCGAGATTGATAGAAGTCAAGGAGAATTATTATGAGGCTCAATATTGATAATAGTCAAGGAGCATGTTATGGTAGTGATGGATTTCCTTAGTTTCTTAGTCATCTGATGGACTACAAGGAAGAGGTTTCTAATGAAGAATAGGAAGGTAATAGTTGGACCAACCTCATATTATAGTTTTGGTCTATCCCGATGTGGAAATGGTATCTTAGATTATTAGAGGTGGGTAGCATCTTAGGATCATGAAGTGATATGAACATCTATATAATTGAGTGTTTGTATACACTAATTCCTCCCTAAGTACTTGTGTAAATGGCCTAGGTTTGTGTGCGTTGATATATCAATGCCTTTGCTAGTGACGACATTAAGTAGTGCATGGGATGCTTGATTGTTATCATAATAGGCTTGTGTAATTTTGAATTATTTCTAGTGGGTTAATTGTGAATCCAAGGTGCATGGAAAATTCCTTGTTATTGAGGACCCCACTCTCAACTCTAAAAAAAGTGTTTCCTTCTCTAACCCCAATCCCATATCTACCTCTAGTTTTGATAATCTAGAGAACTTGAATGATGAGTCTCATAAACCTACCCCTAACAACTTCAATGTTGGCTCCCCTACCCATTAATATGTGTCCAAGGTTTCCAAATCCCCCTGGCCATTAATCCTCCCAACCCTCAAATATCCCCCAACCTATGTATTCACTTGGATGGTGCCTCGGAATAGCCCAAATTGGATAATGGTGTTTGTGCTTCTTGTGTTCCCTTGAAGCAAAAGTTGAATGATATCTCAATAGTTGTCAATATTCATAATGATATTATTAAGTGGTTACTGGCCCAACTCATTACAACCAAAGATAAAATCCAAGTGTTGGAGGAGAAGGTGAACTAGTCGAGTGAGGTCGAGGATGATGGGTGTTTGGGTCTATTATACTCCCTCACTAAGTTATTTGATAAATGGGTGAATTAGGAAAGTGAGGTGGAAGAGCTCAGAGCATTGGCGGGTACAAAGGATGATAAGATGAAGTTGTAGGAGGAAATTTTCACCATGCATAGTAACCATGATAAAACCCTAAAGTGTCTTCGAGAAATTGTGAATTACAACAAGGAGATTGTCAAGAATACCACGGTCGCTATACTGGAATTTCAATAAGAGCTCCACAACATATATGGTAAAAGGGTGGTTGAGGATAATCGTGATGTTGATCACTCAAAGAAAAAAAGGCAAGAAAGAGGATAGTTTTGCTCTACCCAATACTGAGGAGATCTATCCTACACACAAGGGGCCCTTGTCCTTTGATGATAAACTCCACTTCCTGACTAAGGAGTGTCGATCCATTAGTGGTCTTAAGCTTCTAGTAGACCAGTAGTTGGTCTAGTCCCTTGGTAGTTTCATGTGCTTTGTTTTGTTTTTTTTGGTTATTCTATTACTTGATGTTCCTTTTTTACTTTGCGAGTGTCTCATCTCTTGTGAGCCCCCCCATTGGGCCTCTATAGCCATTTTGTAATGGGTATGAACCCTTCCCGTCTTTAGTCTAATCAAAACATAGATGATGTGATATGATCATCATGAACCATAATGTGACTATGTGTTTATTGAATAAACAATTATGTGATATCTTACATGCCCATAATTTTATATTTTAATATATCAATTTAAATCGATATTACTTCAACTATATTTTTTTAGATGAGAATTGATGTGCACATTGAGTGTACAAAAATTTAATAATTATTAGTCAACCAAAGGCATGTACATAAGGTATAACCATGGATCACCTTTTGTACCATCTCATTCCATCTTATGGATGAATGAGACTATTATCATGCTTGTGATCACTTGTGGTTGTATCTCCATAGTTTAGTTATCTTTTTTTTAATGTTTTGAATTCCACATTTACTTTAAAAGGGTTAGAATTCATTGATTTGATTGAATATAGTTTGGTATTGAAATTTTATTCTCTTTTTTAATTTTATTTTATTTCATTTGCTTCAGATTTTGGAGTTTGAGTTCCAATCACTCCATCTTTTTTTAACATTTATATATGTGTATGCACAAGGCTTGTTGAAAATAATTTATTTTAAAAATTAATTGTATTCATCTTATTGGTGATTTGGATTTTTCTTATTTATGGTGTTATGAATTATAATATTTATATTTTTTTTTGCACTCTTTTGAGAGTTATAATTTAAGTTTCTTTTTGTATTGGGTTTCCTTGAGAGAAAATAGACACATGCCACCAATTAATTGGCAAGGACATGTAAGTATTAGGGTTGATTCATTTAACATTTTTTCTTCATTTTATCTTGAGGGATATTCCTCCCTTTGTTTCATTAATTCATTTTAGGAATGGAATTTTGGGAGCAAAATCTTGGGAAGAGCTTTAAAAAAATTGGAGGGATCGGAAGTTCATGAGAACATTGGAATTTTAATCTTTTGTGTTTTTTTATTCTAATTCAAGTACATAGGTACTCTTCCAATGGTTGGTGATGATTCCCATATATTTGGGAATGGGTTTTTGGAGCTTTTGGGAGCTCTCTTTGGTGATTAATAAATGATTTCCTCTTTAGGGCTGATTTAGAGCTTGATTGAGCTCATATGGTGGTTTTTGGACATTATTTAAATGCTTGAAAGGATTGAAAGGTGTCTCTTCCTTATCTTGATGATCTTTTGAAGCAAAGGAAGATATTATTATTATTTTACTTAGTTTTATTTGGTATCTTTTATCATAAGAAAATATGAATTGAAATGAGGTGTGTGATTCCTTCATTGCTAGCTTATGCAATATATGTGTATTTATACATTTTTTATCTTGTTAATATCCTTTCTTTCTTTTTTTTAAAGAAATATTATGTTGATTATTTTGCCTTTGTCTTTATTTAAACCCTTATTGACCTTCTTTGTACATTTTGTTAAACCATTTTGTTTTCAAACCCTTGTTTAATTTTTAACCATTTTATGTTGAGCTCTCTTGGTACAAGCATGTGCATCACTATTGAAGAATTTATAATAACTCCATTGTGTAAAAGCGCTTCTCCTTACCTTTTTGGTAAGTTAAGAGTACTTTGTTTCTGAGATTCTTGAGAGGAGCTTGTAAGAGAAATTAGAAATCATTTTGTGAGGACTATGATGGACCTTGACTAGATTCTTATGTCTTTTTGTAGACCTTTGAGTATGCTTCAAAGTAAAACTTAGGTGTTCCAAATCTATGGTTTCTTCTTTCTAGCTTAGGGGTTGACTAGAGTGTCATGGACCTCCATTGATGCTTAATGATGCTAATAAAATTGAGAGGTATCTCTCTTTTTATTTTCCTTGGGTGGATTTTGATTTGATCTCATTTATGACATAAAAGGAAATTATTCTTTTACTTCACTCAAATTTTATTAAAATGTATTGACTATGTACTCTATGGAATCATCATGGAAACTATAAACAATCTTAAAGTGTATGATGTTGGGGAAAAATGATTATTGAATGGATTAAACCATTTGACTAACCAATATAAATTCCATGAATAATTGAATCTCTTAAAATTATATTTTTAGTTCATGAATGTTTTGTTGGATAATTCTTGATTAAATGAGCCTATGAGTAGACCTTAAGGATGTCAAAATTTATATTTATCCATCAAATTATGAATTAATCCTTTATCCCATTGTTCAAGTTAACATTTTTCTTATATTTTCATTTAATGATGTTCCAATTTATTTATGAAAAAGAGAGTGTTGTATAATCTTTGAACCAAAATTATAAAAAATATGGTTTGTAGGTTATCATGTAGGTCAAGGGCACCCATGAGAACTAACTATTGGATAGGAGAACCTAGAGGCACTAGTTCCTTGGGTAGGAGCACCCTAGGGGGGTTCTAGTGCCACTAGGAGCACCACAGGTGTCACTAGAGCTAGCGACAATGCTCTAAGACCATTGGTTTGTAGCTCCCAATTTTTCCCTTAATGGATTTACTTAATAAATAATGACATAGCACATGCATTCATAGAGTACTAAAAAATACCCCTAATCTCATTTCTATCATTCAAAAAATTATGTCTTTAATCTCCATAAATACATACATTTTTGTGTCCCCGAATCATTTATATTGCTCGTATTTTACACAGAAATAACCAACCACAAACCCTAATTCCTCATAAGTAGAACATTTTTTTCTTCTAGACCTCTTTTTAATATTTTTTCTATTAAAAGTGTTGCTCTAAAGCCCACCCTTCCGCCCACCGGTGCCTCTCCCCCTTCGAATAAATTCCGTATTTAAAGACTATCTAAAAAAAATCTATAAGAAAATTATCACCAAAGAGGGTCAATTTCGAAACTGACGGTCGGCAAATTAGTTCTAAGATTGCACTCAATTTATCAAAGCAATATAAAAGTAAGAATTGAGAACACCTTGTTAATAAATTTATATTCGAAATAGATTTCTAAAATTCTTTGCAACATAATAATAGCGAATATAGTTTCTGAAGAGTTAGTAGAGAAGCTTGTATTAGAGGCAGCATTGATTCTCTAATTATTATCGATTTTTTATAGGACAATGGAAGAGAAAGGGAAGCGTTGTTCAGAATTTTACAACATTGCCCACAAACTTCAGAGGCGTGAGATTGGTAACAGGTTGGCCTTCAGAAATGCTCATTCTCAGATAAAGTTCCGCAATTTTCAGTTGCAGGAAGAATTTGATACGAGTTCTCAGAGTAGAAGTCAAAAATCCAAGATTGTAGAAATAGTTACAGGTCGCAGTATTATATTTGCTTTGGCACAATCAGGTCTTTGTGTTGCATTTGATAGAGACACAAATAAAAGGCTTTGCTGCTTGAATTTAAGTCCACATGAACTAATTCGAAGGCTGTTCTATAACAAGCTAAATAATTCTCTCATCACAATATCAGCTTATGCTTCGGATAGATTCTCAATTAACTGCAGAACAACCCCACTTGAGTACATTAGAAGAGCTCAACCAGATGCTGGCTTTGCTTTATTTGAGGGTCAGAAGCTGGAATGGCCTGGCTTCGTAGAATTTGATGATAAGAATGGGAAAGCTATTACTTTTTCAGCTCAAGATCATATTTGCAAGGTGTTCGATTTGAAGAACTATACACTCTTGTACTCCATATCTGACAAAGAAATTGAAGAAATAAAGATTACTCCAGGTACGATAGTCTTAATATCAAAAAGAACTGCTTGTGGAAGTATTCTTCATCTGAAGATCTTACCTATTGAGGATGGCAAAGTCTTGAAATACTTTAATCATGCAGTACTACCCTATAAAAAGGTAGATTTTGTTGAGCTGTTCCATGACAAGCTACTCCTACAACAAGAGAATGAATGCTTGCAAATGATTGATGTTCGGAGTGAAAATACGATTGAATTGAGCAAATTTAAGAAGCCTTCAATATTTATTTTCTTGTATGGGAGACGATTATTCTTGACATTTCACAGAGAGACTGTTTCTGTATGGAATTTGCAAGGAGAACTGGTTGCACATTACAGAAACCATTTGCTACGGCTTTCTGGTTGTTACAAAAGTAACGTGCAGTTGATTCATGATGAAGAGATGCTCCTTTCTTACAACAATGTTCATAAGTCCCTCGAAGCTGATAAAACAAATGGCTCAATAAAAATTAGCAACAACTTGACTGGAAATTGCTCTGCTAAGATTGATGGAGATGATCCGGATGTGGGTACAAGTTGCAGGAATCGATCTAATCTATCAGTAATCCAGAGCACTTTTCAAGACGCTCTTGAAGACATTACTGCATTGTTCTATGACGAGGAAAGACATGAAATTTATACAGGCAATAAATGGGGGTTTGTACATGTCTGGTCAAACTGAATATTAATGGGAAAGTGATGATTATTTTGAATTATAAGAAGTAAAACATGGTTGGATTCTCCCCTGTTTGGAAGAGCTTGTCGTTGTAACTTTGGATTTTTTTAATAAAAATTTGTAAAAATTTCCATTACATTCATATGTGCTTGTTGAAAAGTGATGCATGCACTCACCGTGCCTTTCTTGCATAGACTACATGCAACTCACCTTTGCCTTTCATGCGTAGATTGGTAGTTTTAGAAACCTATCAGTTTAGTCTTAGTTTGCTTTTGTTTACTTCAGTTACTTGAGTTTCCCCGCTTTGCTGTCAGTGCAGTGGATTATGCATGTATAGTTCATGTTAGTTATTTAGTTTTTTAAGCTATTTTTAGATGCACAGAACTGCGATCTGTGCAGCTTTATAGTAGTTTTTTATAAAAGCATCATCAATAAAGACATTAATTAAGTCTGCAAATAAAGAATTGCTCTTTTTTTTTCTGTGTTATCTCTGCTGCAATACTGTTTTATTTCTGTTGTTATTGTTTTCATAGCCTGCAAGATTGAACTTTTTAGAAGTGCGGTAATGAAAACCAAAATCTAGAGTGCCTCTCACATGCCTCAAAATTCTCTTGGCTGCCTTCATATGTATTTCAGATGATTCTGACAAGTGAAACTGAATAAGCAATATCAGATCTTGTCTCAGTTAGAAACATCATACTTCTAACAATACTCCTATAAGCTATCTCATCAATTATTTCAGCACCATCATCTCTGTACAACAGAATTCCATGAACAACTAGAGTGGAGCAGGGTTTACAATCAACCATATCAAATTTCTTCAACATATCTTTGGCATACTTTGTTGGACAAATGAAAATTTCATTCTCACTTTGATGAATCTTCATTCCTAAAAAAATATTTCATGAGACCTAAATCTTTATCTCAAATTCATTCATCGTAACAACTTTGAATTCATCTTTCACCTTAGAACTGCTACCTATATACAACAAATCATCAACATACAAACTTACAATAAAAATACCATTCTTGAATATCATGTTTGTAGTAAAAAGTAGGTTCACTCTTCTTTAAAAACCATTCTTCTGAGAATCCATCAATCCTAACATACCACACTGGCGATGCTTGCTTGAAGCCATATAAAGCCTTCTCCAACTTGTAGACACGATGTTCTTTCCCTTGCACTTCAAAACCTTGTGGCTGTTCCACATACACTTCTTCTTCTAAGTACCCACTAATGAAAGGAAGCGAAGCTATTTTACCTACTGGTTTCTTAGAGCGGGTGAGAGATAGGGGTTGCATAGTCTTGTGGGCACCACAGTTAGAGGTGTTATCTCATCCTTCCATAGCATGTTTTGTGACACACTGTGGATGGAACTCTATACAGGAAAGCTTCACCATGGGCGTGCCCATGCTTTGTTGGCCTTATTTTGCAGACCAGTTTCTTAACCGTACGTATATTGTGGATGTGTGGAAATCGGGTCTGCCATTGAATGCGAATAGCCAAGGACTTCTAGAGAAGGAGTAGTTTATGAAAGGTGTAGAGATTTTGCTGGGGTCGAAACAAGGCCTGGAGATCATATTAGCAGCGAAAAAATGTTAGTGAGCTGCTCATCATCAATTTCATCAACAATACCATCATTCAAAACAGATTTTGACATCTTACCATGACCTTTTTGATGACCATACTTGTCCAGATGACTTTCATGATAGTCTCCAGGAATTGGAATCAAAACATCAACCAAAAAACATCTGAATATCTGTATTAATTCGTCTCAGATGTAAGAAACGCTAATTAATCTATTAGAATTAGCCATCATTCAGTGATAGCGTAAGTAAAATAATTTATTTTGTTATGATTTTAAAATATTGAAATCTTGATTGTTTAATTTATAAACTGAAATCTAAAATTTTAAAGATAGATTAGGAAGGTTTGATTCCACCATGGAATGCCACGGAGTGCAAACAACTAGCCTGGAGTAAATACTCAGTATTTTGTACAATATAATTGAAGGGAAATTTAACCTAATTTGGAGACAAATGTTTTGCCTCAATCGCACCGTATTGCAACCAATGTATTTTCGGAATTTAACAAAAATCTCCCTTCCATGATGCTTTGATGGATGTCCATACCCTGTTCCAGAGCTCCCATCTTGGCAGAGGCACCGCATTGCAACCAATGTATTTTCAACATTTAAGAAAGGTCCTCGAGTCTGGCTTTCACCTGCCAATTGCATTATGCTTGAAAGTTTCTACAGACTTTTCAGCAAATCTATTCTGTGCATATCCTGCAATCATTGCAGTCCATGAGACCAAATCTTTTTCAGGCATTTTGTCAAACAATTCACCTGCCTTTCTGTGCTTCCACATTTTGCATACACGTCTACCAGGGCAGTTGTAACTATAGCATCTGACACAATTTCTCTATCCTTTATGCTTTGATAGAAGTCTGTTCCCTGTTCCAAAGCCTTTGCTGGTAAAGGTTGTGGAATTTGGCTTTACACCTGCTAATTGCAATTGCTAGAAATTTCCTAAAGCCTTTTCAACAAATCCATTTTGTGCATATCCTGCATCATTGTAGTGGACGAGGACACATCACTTTTGAGGCATTCTGTCAAACAGTTCACATGCCTTGTCTATGCATCCATATTTTGCATACGTCTACCTTTGGACATTATTTTGGCAGGTCATGCATTAGAAAACGGCTTGACCAGAGTCGCGTGAAAACTTACAATGTGTTAATTTGTCTCATAGTTATGTACTGTGTCCACTCTGCTTTAAGAAGGTTCAACTAAGATACACCAGACTTCACTATAAATAGCTGTAATTGTGGAGTTCAACAAGTAATTCCCTTCTAAAAGAAAGACTTAAACATACAAAAAATTGTAAAGCAGGTTATTTTGGAATGTTATGTCATTGCGGTAATCCAATTGATTGCTGGAGCAAAGAAAAGCAGTAGAGTTCTGATCAATATGATTTAAGTAAAGGAAGAATTACGAATGTTTGGGTAAATACAAAACAACCAAGACATGGAAATTACGCATTTCGAAGGGCAGAATATCAGCAAAGAAAAGATTCAGCATGGCAATAGAATAGCCCATATGCTGTGCAAAACTTGGTTGCAACACCTAAAACCTTGTTAATGGACAACCCTTCCCTCATTCCTTCTTACTTGAATCAAAAGCATGTCAATTTCAAAAAAAAAAAAACAGTATTCATAACCATCTAATCTAATCCTTGGTGATGAGCCCTTCATATTACTAGTTGCATTGATTTAGATCATGGTGATGACATTCACAAAAATAGTAAATCAAAAGCAAAGAAAATGAAGTTGAAAATTAAAAACATGCAAAAATCTTGAAAGATGAATTTCAAAAGTTATATCAAAGAAACTCTAAGTCATTATTTGTCCGCTATGATCCATTCTATGATGAGCCCTAAGTTAGGATCTACTCTTTTTTTCCCATTCCATTGGTACCCATGATTTGAGAAGTTTGTGTCCACAAAATTATATTCCTATCCGCATTTCCAACTCTTGATCCCCACGTGATTGATTATTTCCACAATCCCTCAATGTCCAAAGCACACTTACAACTTGAAATAATTCACACCAAACTATCACTATGTCCCATATCACTTCTACACGTAACATATCCCACAACATTCCATTCCATCCATAAAGCTAGCAAACAATGAATATTAGACCCATCAAACTCCTTAATCAACCTAATGCATTAACATTGGAAGTTACTTTGAACTCCACTGATCCAACATTATTGATCCTAAATGCCTAGAAAGAACGTCTTAACATTTGTTATGTTTTATTATTTTTGACCATTTATGCCTTTTTTCCTTTTTTTTGTTATGATTGTTACCTTTTTCCATCATCAGTGTTCTTGTCATCCATTTCCACCATGTTATCATTGTTTCTATTATCGTGTTTTTGAAGCACAATCCTCTACCATGAGTTGGAGAATGATGATCCAAATTTAATCACCATAACACATACTACTATTAATATTGAATCCAACCAAGGTAACAAGATGAAGTTCATTTTTATTATTTTTTAATACCTTGACCATGTGCTTTGTATCTTGATTTTGTAACTTTGATATGTTTGTTCTCTTATGCATCCTTGATCATATCTTATGAGCATTCCATATCATTATATGGCATCTTCTTTGGACCTTATCTTAGCTATCATTTGAGACTATACATGTTGGTGTTATTTACCCTTTGTGTTCTTTAGGTCTTATTTTCTATTACCCATGACAAACACTTGTTCACCACAACACCCTCTTTTACTATCATCACTGATCCATATTTCTATATCCTAATTATTTACCATTTATACCACCCTTGGGTGTATGAGCATATAATTCCCCTCTATTTTTACCTCATTATCCACCAATTTTCAAGTTTTTCTCCATTATCTAGTTGACTCATTACATGTTTGATCCTTAATTATTATCATATCCTCTTATCCATATCTTATCTTTAGAGATTTACAATTCAATATTATATTATCTATATCTTATCCTTTGATCCTTACCAAATGTACCACATCCAATTGGTTCATCTCATCTTTTGAGCCTGGCCACTACTATATCCAAACGATCAATTGTTGGTGTTTCATATTTATCATTCATGTATATTGATCATTACAACTTATGACCACTCTTGGGGGCATAACAATGATGTTCCCCTTTCCGTTGATTCATTGTGTCATCATTTGGGAGCATGTGGCACTAGTCTCCTGTATGAATCCATTGAGGAAAAAACCATGACCCTCACTATTATCAATCATCTTTACCTTCAAAAACCTAATTATCATTTTGCCTTATGTTTATTGGCTCTATTTGGTAAGCCCTTTCACTTGTTAACTCAATTTAGCATATATCCTATGTCATCCACTATTTCTTTGTCATTAATTAGATCAATTCCTTTGATCACAATAATAATCAAGCTTTTCTAGACCATACAACTTATCCATGCCTATTGTAAGTTGCATTGAAATTCATAAAATAGAAACAAAATGAACTTGAAAGCATAAATAAAAACAAATTAAAGTACTACTACCAATCTCATTGCAAACCTCAAAAAAGATAATTGTTAATTCACCTGTTGAAATGTGGATGCGACTCAATAGTATTTCACTTTGATTGACATGATAGATTTTGAATAATAGTATATTTTAACATACTAGACTTGCATAAGATGTGAGATATCAAATTCAAGAATGAATGATCTTATTTTCTAAGGAAAAATCAAATAAGAGATAAGGGTAAGAATGATGATAATGTGTTAACTAAAGAGGTTAGTCAACTCAAATATTGAATAGAATGGCACTCTCATTGGGATTCAAACCAATCACTTTGTTGAAGCTACGATAGCTTATAACAGTTTAAAATTAGCTTATGGCAAAGGGTATAAGAAGGTTTGGTTGGAGGGAGACTCTAAAAACATTATAAAATGTCTTAATAATGATCATAGGTCCCTAGTTGTTTTATCGACACTTTCATCTTAGACTCCCTAAATATAATCAAATCCTTTGATAAAATCAAGATTACACATGATTATCATGGGAAATAAATTTGCAGATATCTTTGCTAATGAAGGCATGAAAAAAGAATCGTTAAAAATATGGGAATGGTACTCCTCTATACCCATTGAAGCTCTAGCCATTAAAAATAATGAATGCCAGCATGGATTCTGAGAATTGATGGGGTGTGGGATTATGAGACCCACACTCCTCACATATTTTTTAGGTAATAAGGAGGTCCCTTTCCCTTTTATTATATGCCAAAATTTATGAATCAACATATGTGGTTTATTTATCAGACTGATTTCTATTACTATGGAAAGTGAGAGAAGACGTGTGGAGCCCTTATCCTACAATGGGATCCATAGGAATCAAAAATTATGGAGAATTATGGAAGAGGAGGGCATGGCTCCCTACCTGGAGAGGCTTCATGGTCATGACCCAAAAGCTTCCAAGATTTTTATCAAAGGCTGGAAGAACAAGGTGTTGAATGTGAATGGAAAGGAAATTTCCATTAGTGAGGAGGTGATTGCTAATATTATAGGGATTTCATTATAAGGTAGGAATTTATTTTGAGATAGAAAAGCTAACAATGAATCCCTATAAAATTATTAAGGGTAATTAGTGTGGGAAGTTGGTGAAACTATCCTCCTAGGGCTAGGATTGTCTATCCATAAAACCCATCTAGGCGAAAGCGGTCAAGATCATCATGCGGTATATCACTTTGGATGGTAGGTTCACTGTAATTTGTGGTGTTCACTTAATTTTCTTAAACCACTTTAGGTATAATTTATTGGTTTTATTTCCCTAATTTTTGTTAGCCTTTTTGGATTATGTTGCTAAGGAACACATGAAAAACCCTAAACTGCCTATTTTACATGAGGAATTAATCCTCTTGATTATGGAATATGTTAAAAATCAAACCCTATGTTGAGTTTAAAGGGGAAGGGGAATGTAAAGAAAAACAACAACTAATGGTTGTTCACTATTGTGATATGAGTTCATATTCTAGTGAGGATGAGGATAAGGATAATGAGGATTAGAGGGAGGAAGATGGAGAAGATTCTTTGGAAGTGTTCTTTGCGCTACCATCTAAGGGAGAGGATCAAAGGAAAAGGAAGACTGTTGGTAAGAAGAACTCCCCTAAAAATAAAGTGAAGAGGAATATCTCTTGGTCCAAGGTCTCACAAACAAGGGAGGAGGAGGAAGGGGATAAAACTCAAACGAAGGGGAAGAAAAATTTAAATTCTATAGGGGAAGCATCGTGTGAAGGTAAGAAGAAAGTGGTAATGGCTATTGGGATCCAGTCTCTGAAGAAAGGCATTGGGAAAGATAACCATGAAGTTGTTGGCTTTCCATATCTATCTGAAGACTTCACTTATCTGCACACTAATAGAGAGGAGATTTATGACATATTGAGGCTTGCTAGGGAAGGGGCTACTAACCAATTTAAACTGTCAAAATGGTTCTTTCTAGAAATCAACAAAATTAATATCAAAGTTTGTACCTTGTAGGATAAAATTACCAATGAGGACTAGGATTAGCCTAGGGTTGGGAAAAAAGAGATAAATAATAGGGTTGATTGCCTTTAGGATTCTATAAATGTTTTAAAGATGGATTTTGAAAGATGAATGGATGACTTGGAAGAGAAAGTTTGGGGGAATAATAGAAATATAGAGAATGTTTTAAAGACTAACCAATGCTCTATAAAAAATATTATTGAGGGGATTAGGATTCTTACTGAGAAGCTCAAAAAATTGAGAGAGGAGTAGATTACTAATGGGACTCCTGAGGAGAGTAGAAGGAAAGAGCAGTCAATCAAAGACAAAGGGAAGAAATAGGTGCAGGTCGATTCGAAGGGGCCAATTCGAAGACAAGGGGGAGCAAAAAGAATCTTTCAAGGAGGAAAAGAATGAGTTACTAGACTTGGTTAACCTTCATCAGAACTTCTACAACTAGGAGCTAGATATGGCAAATACTATTAAGAATATGAAATAGTCTTGTGGTTGTCTTTTTCCTTTTAGTTCATTGTTGGTTGGTTGTTGGTTGGCTATGTTTTATTCTCATGGCGACATTTTGTTTGTAAAAATTTTGGGTCCCTTCAAAACCTATATTTCCTATTAATCAAAAACTATTGAATGGAAAATTTCCATTCAAATTCATGAAGAGATAATAATGAATTATTTAATTCAATAATTGGATAAATGTGCACTCGTAGTTTCTAATAGAAAATTGAGTTTCTAAACAAAGATGGAGTTAGTTGATGATGGAAGAAAGAGTTGACTAATGATTTGAAAAATGGAGATTAGTTCTCATTTAATTAAATAATAAAATATTATTTAATTAAATGGATAATGAGAATTTATTAAATAAATATTAATAATGATAAATGAATAAATGCTAAGCTTGGTATAAGAAAGGAATTAGATGTTTCAAAGACATACTATGTAATAATAAATTGAAAACATGGTCCTTACTCAGTACAAAGTTTGAATTGCCTCCAGCTCACTAGAGGACATACTCAATAATGAGGGAAGCTTGCAAATTGTACAAGTCTCTTATACTATATGATTCAAACAATGTTAACCTTGATAGATTTAATGGATAGATGGAATAGAATTACATAAAGTGAAACCCAAACTAGTATATAAATTATTAAATGAAACCCCAAACATAACCAAGCACCTAAACAAAAAATGGAATTTGGAAGCTTCAAATAAACAGTTGTTTAATATTTTTATGTTTTTATGGTCAAATATATTAAAACCTAAGAAAGCATGTTTGAAATGGTTGCTTGTTTTACAAAAATTTCCTTGTTCTATATCCTCCTCTAGTATGAACGTGTGAACTATCTATAAGAAACCAAAAACTTATTTTCATATATTTTTTTAATATTTTTATGCTAAGGAGGCATAGAACCTACTATGTGCTAACTTGGGGGTTGGGGGGATCTGGGTATGGTTAAATGGCAGGAAGCTCTTTTTGGTTTTATAGAAGGTTTATGTAATTCCTCTAGTCTTTTTTGGCTTTTATTATCTACTAAAATTTTATGGTTCTTATGGAAAGAAATGAATGAGGAATGGTTCCAAGGCAACAGAAGAGTGCTTACTGAGTCTGATAGAAGACTCATATATCATAACATTTCTATGCATGTTACAATTATGATGAAAATATCAAAGGAAAAGTTTCTCAAACTATTGAAGGCTGGTAAGACAAACATCAACAAAGAAGAAATCAAGTATGCAAGATATTGGACTTTCAATAAATAAGATAATATTCCTTTCTTAAAAGGGTACTTAGAATTACAGAAAACACAACAGCACAACAGGCAATTAGAGCCAACTTTTGCACCAGAATTAAGTGTATATGAGTACATGAATTGAACAATTTGGCTAGTGCCCAACTCGGCACAAACAAACATGGTCAGCTCACCATCAAATTTAGAGTTGCGTTTCATGCCAGATTCAATGTTGACTTTAGCACTGAGACATCATAGTGCCTCTGTTGGTGCCTAAAAATTTCCAGCACAATATATAACTAAAACAAGTGAAAGTCAAATATGCCATTACATCAAAAACATGTCAAAATGATACATGTCCAACAGTCAACATAGGTGAAAATGATACATGTACAAATGATATAAATAAAATTGATAAATTATATAACTCAAATTGATACAAGTCAAGATGATACATGTCCAAATGATATAGTGTCAAAAATGATACATGTCAATATGATACAACTCAACAATATAGTATTGTAGGCCATGAAAATGATACATATGATAGTAACCATGAAAAGAGTCATCATAACGATATATCAGCAATGATCCATGATGTAGTCTATATGATCATGAATGTCACTAGTTACTATCACCAACTGTCTCATCATCATCATTGTCATCAGCCTAGGTGTCTTCCATATTTGCATCATCATCATCCTCTACCATGTGATCTGTACCAGCAGAACCAATATTTTATGGATCTATATCATGTTGAGGATCATCTTGATCTTCTGGAAGACTCGTGTTCTACAAAAAGAAAACATTTAAAAGGAAAATTTATTGTTTTTTTCATGCAATAATTTATTTTTCTATTATATATCTAATATTACAACATATGAGATGAAACCAAAATCATATTACATCATATCAAAGTGCACATACCATAATAAAATTTAAAAAAAGTTATAGCTAATACTGGTGAGTCAGGAGAAACTTCAGCTTTCAAAAACAAAGCCAATTAGGCTGGAAGACTTGTGGATCAAGCCAGCATTTGGTGGAAGAGGAAGAAAGATGACTGGAACTCTGGAGGCCCACCATAATGGATTTTGGTATTCAACCATGAGAGTAGAAGAGAGAGTTTATATCACGTATCAAAACATTAAGCATGCATTCTTCCAGCCAGCGGAGAAGGAGATGATTACTTTGCTTCATTAGGCTGGCAAATGTGTGGATTAGGCCAGCATTTGGTGGAAGAGGAAGAAAGATGACTGGAACTCTAGAGGCCCACCATAATGGATTTAGGTATTCAATCATGAGAGCAGAAGAGAGAGTTGATATCACGTATCAAAACATTAAGCATGCATTCTTCCAGCCAGCGGAGAAGGAGATGATTACTTTGCTTCATTTTCATTTGCATAACCATATCATGGTGTGGGAACCAAGAAGACCAAGGATGTCCGGTTTTATGTGGAGGTAATGGATGTGGTCCAAACTTTAGGAGGGGCAAGAAGGTCAATGTATGATCCTAATGAAATTGAGGAAGAACAACAAGAGAGGGACAGGACTATAGAAACACAAAAAATGTAAGAGAGCTAT
Source organism: Sequoiadendron giganteum (assembly GCA_007115665.2). Classification (NCBI taxonomy): domain Eukaryota; kingdom Viridiplantae; phylum Streptophyta; class Pinopsida; order Cupressales; family Cupressaceae; genus Sequoiadendron; species Sequoiadendron giganteum. The sequence goes on along the minus strand of CM021107.1, from coordinate 219,499,793 downwards.
GGGAGCAGTCTCATCTAAAAGATTAGATTACATAATCATGGACTACAAAAACACAAAACATGTAAAAAAGGAAAGATGCTAAAACTGCAGAATAATTATATCCCACAAATAAGATCATGCTATCCATAATGCACGCACTCATTTTAAGGCATTCAAAAAACAAATAGAGATATAATCTCCCCACTAAAATACAAGCATACATAGTAACCAAGGATTAAATTACTTTAACAGTTTTCTCAAAAACATATGATGATAAAACAATTAGCTTTGCATTAACAAGGATAAGGACATGAACTTACGATTGCCTCTAGATGTAGAAGGGTGCTTCACTTGAGCACCCCCCATGTAGCTCTCCTCTCTTCCTCTCTTCATTTATATGACCACCAGTCTCACCTCAAGTTGCTCTTGCAAAAAAAAATATATCATATTCATTACAATTAGTCTAGGTTTCTTGTTTCTACAACCCCCTCCTCCTCCTTCACTTATAATCACAAAAAGCATGAATCCTTCATAGACAAAATCCCAAATTCTCAATAGTCAAAATGGATATAAATTCAAAACCCAATAAAAACACAAAATACTCAAACACCAAAATTAAGATCAGGCTCCTCTAAAACCCAAGAAGAAAAATCAAAAAAGAATCACATAAAATTGAAGCTTCTGAAACAAAAGTATTCGACCACATATTTATGTTTAGAGGTCAAGAGATCGAGACTCGTGGAGCTAATTTCATTTTCACTACCTTGTCTCACATTTTTTTCTTTCTTTAATAGATCCTTGCAAGCTTAATGGAAAATTAAAAATAAATGCTTTCATTGAAACCCCAACTATTACTATTGCCTTCTTAAAAAGGAGCATCAATTTAAAACATATACATGCAAGGTCTGTCAGGGCTTAAATAGACTAGCCTCTGCACTAAACAATTTCCACAAACAAACAAAGGGCATTGCAATATAATACAAAATAAAACAAAAAACAAAAGTAAATTGTGAACTAAGATGAGCACCACAAACCTTGTTTTGAAGCACAAAAATCCATTGTTCAAAACAATTTGAACCTCCGATGATCGGCTGCAACAAAAATCAATCACAATTCCATCAAATCCATGAAATACTAAGGCAGAAACATATCCTCGTCCTCCTGCTGCTCCTCCTTAAATATTTTTCAAGTGAGTAAGAGAGCTATCGGAGCAGCCTCATCTAAAAGATTTTGAACTAGATTTTGATATACCATTTAGAGAGCTTGGTTTTCATGGAGTTCTCAAAAACATACGATGATAAAACAATTAGCTTTGAATTGTTTTACAAGGATAAGGACAAGAACTTACGATTGCCTCTAGATGTAGAAGGGCGCTTCACTTAAGCACCCCCATGTAGCTCTCCTCCATTCCTCTTCATTTATATGACCATCAGTCTCACCTCAAGCTGCTCTTGCAAAAAAAAAATATATCATATTCATTATAATTAGTCTAGGTTTCTTGTTTCTACAACCCCCTCCTCCTCCTTCCCTTACAATCACAAAAAAAATGAATCCTTCACAAACAGAACCCCAAATTCTCAACAGTCAAAATGGATATAAATTCAAAACCCAATAAAAACACAAAATACTCAAACACCAAAATTAAGATTAGGCTCCTCTAAAACCCAAGAAGAAAAATCAAAAAAGAATCACATAAAATTGAAGCTTCTAGAACAAAAGTATTTGACCACATATTTGTGTCCAGAGATCAGGAGATCGAGACAAGCGGAGCTTATTTCATTTTCACTACCTTCTCTCGCATTTTTTTCTTTCTTTAACAGATCCTTGCAAGCTTAATGACAAATTAAAAATAAATGCTTTCATTGAAACCCCAACTATTACTAAAGCCTTCTTAAAAAGGAGCATCAATTTAAAACATATACATGCAAGGCCTTTTAGGGCTTAAATAGACTAGCCTCTACACTAAACACTTTCCACAAACAAACAAAGGGCATTGCAATATAATACAAAATAAAATTTAAAAAAAAAGGTAAATTGTGAACCAAGATGAGCACCACAGACCTTGTTTTGAAGAATAGAAATCCGTTGTTCAAAAAAATTTGAACCTTCGTCGATCTGTTGCAACAAAAATCAATCACAATTCCATAAAATCCATGAAATACTCAGGCATAAACATATCCTCATCCTCCTGTTGCTCCTCCTCCTTAAAGATTTGTCAAGCAAGTAAGAGAGCTATGGGAGCAGCCTCATCTAAAATATTTTGAACTAGAGTTTGATATACCATTTAGAGGGCTTGGTTTTCATGGAGTTCTCAAAAACATACGATGATAAAACAATTAGCTTTGAATTAACAAGGATAAGGACAAGAACTTACGATTGCCACTAGATGTAGAAGGGTTCTTCACTTGAGCACCCCCCATGTAGCTCTCCTCCCTTCCTCTCTTCATTTATATGACCATCAATCTCACCTCAAGCTACTCTTGCAAAAAAAAACATATATCATATTCATTACAATTAGTCTAGGTTTCTTGTTTCTACAACCCCCTCCTCCTCCTTCCCTTACAATCACAAAAAGCATGAATCCTTCACAGACAAAATCCCAAATTCTCAACAATCAAAATGGATATAAATTCAAAACCCAATAAAAACACAAAATACTCAAACACCAAAATTAAGATCAGGCTCCTCTAAAACCCAAGAAGAAAAAGCAAAAAAAATCACATAAAATTGAAGCTTCTAGAACAAAAGTATTCGACCACATATTTATGTCTAGAGGTCAAGAGATCAAGACTCGCGGAGCTTATTTCATTTTCACTACCTTGTCTCACATTTTTTTCTTTCTTTAACAAATCCTTGCAAGCTTAATGGCAGATTAAAAATAAATGCTTTCATTGAAACCCCAACTATTACTAAAGCCTTCTTAAAAAGGAGCATCAATTTAAAACGTATACATGCAAGGCCTTTCAGGGCTTAAATAGACTAGCCTCTGCACTAAACACTTTCCACAAACAAATAGAGGGCATTGCAATATAATACAAAATAAAATTAAAAAACAAAAGTAAATTGTGAACCAAGATGAGAACCACAGACCTTGTTTTGAAGCACAGAAATCCGTTGTTCAAAAAAATTTGAACCTCTATCAATCCGCTGCAACAAAAATCAATCACAATTCCATAAAATCCATGAAATACTAAGGAATAAACATATCCTCGTCCTCTTGTTTCTCCTCCTCCTTAAAGATTTTTCAAGCGAGTAAGAGAGCTATGGGAGCAGCCTCATCTAAAAGATTTTGAACTAGAGTTTGATATACCATTTAGAGAGCTTGGTTTTCATGGAGTTCTCAAAAACATATGATGATAAAACAATTAGCTTTGAATTAACAAGGATAAGGACAAGAACTTACGATTGCCTCTAGATGTAGAAGGGTGCTTCACTTGAGCAGCCCCCATGTAGCTCTCCTCCCTTCCTCTCTTCATTTATATGACCACCAGTCTCACTTCAAGTTGCTCTTGCAAAAAAAATTGTATATCATATTCATTACAATTAGTATAGGTTTCTTGTTTCTACAACTCCCTCCTCCTCCTTCCCTTACAATCACAAAAAGCATGAATCCTTCACAGACAAAACCCCAAATTCTCGACAGTCAAAATGGATATAATTCAAAACCCAAAAAGACAAACCCAATAAAAACACAAAATACTCAAACACCAAAATTAAGATTGGGCTCCTCTAAAACCCAAGAAGAAAAAGAAAAAAAGAATCACATAAAATTGAAGCTTCCTAAACAAAAGTATTCGACCACATATTTATGTCCAAAGGTCAAGAGATCGAGACTCGTGGAGCTTATTTCATTTTCATTACCTTCTCTCGCATTTTTTTATTTCTTTAACAGATCCTTGCAAGCTTAATGGCAGATTAAAAATAAATGCTTTCATTGAAACCCCAACTATTACTAAAGGCTTCTTAAAAAGGAGCATCAATTTAAAACATATGTATGCAAGGCCTTTCAGGGCTTAAATAGAATAGCCTCTGCACTAAACACTTTCCACAAACAAACAAAGGGCATTGCAATATAATACAAAAGAAAATAGAAAACAAAAGTTAATTGTGAACCAAGATGAGCACCACAGACCTTGTTTTGAAGCACAAAAATTTGTTGTTCAAAAGAAATTGAACCTTCGTCGATCCACTGCAATGAAAATTAATCACAATTCCATCAAATCCATGAAATACTAAGGCATAAACATATCCTCATCCTCCTGCTACTCTTCCTCCTTAAGGATTTGTCAAGCGAGTAAGAGAGCTATGGGAGCAGCCTCATCTAAAATATTTTGAACTAGAGTTTGATATACCATTTAGAAAGCTTGGTTTTCATGGATTTCTTTTCAAAGCCTCTGCTTTTATTGTTCATATGGTAAACTATTTGGTAGAGTTGGTGGAATTACCTTTCTTAGTAATCACTATTAGTGAGATTGAGAATTGTTAACCTTGAGAGAGTAGGACTTGGGAAAAAGGCATTTGATATTGCTAATGTTTTCAAAGACTTCAAGTGGTATGTACGTCATTCCTCAATCTTCGTTTGATGGCATCAAGGAATGGTTGAACTCCATGGATATAAAGTATTATGAAAGCATAATGAACTTGAACTGGTGGCCAATTTTAAGGAAATTTCCTTTAGATGCAAGGATTCAAAGAACATCAACCACATGGTACAAATGATTAAATCCCAGAGAGGATTTGTAGCAATGAAAGAGTCTAAAAAGGAAAAGAGAGATACATTGGTGACTCAGGAGAAACTTCAGATTTCAAAAAAAAAGCCAATTAAGCTGGCAGACATGTGGATCAGGCCAGAATTTGGTGTAAGAGGAAGAAAGATGATTGGAACTTTGGAGGCCCACCATAATGGATTTCGGTATTCAACCATGAGATTAGAAGAGAGAGTTGATATCACGTATCAAAACATTAAGCGTGAATTCTTCTAGCCAATGGAGAAGGAGATGATTGGCCTCCATTCTTTAAGCCAACAAAAGGGTTCAATTATCTCCTCGAACGTAGAGTGAAATTGGCCTCCATTTCTTCTCTAGTACGCTAGCTTCCAAACTACCTCATACCATAGACCTGTTACATTCCTTGCCATTGCAAACCGAGAAGCATCAGATGAAATTTCGTGTGTGTCTTCAAAACACATCATATTATCAGCCCTCGCCATTAATGTCGAACGTGCGTCCAACACCGCCAACAATACCTTCATCAATGCTTCAAGTCCTTCGGGAATTTAAAACACATTCCTCTACTTGCTAGTGTTAACTCCTTCCTGCATTAATTACAATGGAAAAATTTCCTCCAAATGAATTCCACTAAAATCTTCTATTCTTATTGCCTCCACCTCTGCAAAAGATAGAACCCATTTCAATAGGGTATCTGCTTCAGCTATGTCTATGCAAGCAATAGATTTTTGATTTGACTGTATTTATTAATTAATTGAAAATAAAAAGTGCATTCACTTTTTATTTTCAATTAATTAATAAAACAGTCAAATCAATTAATGGTGGAATGTGTTGCCTGCATAGACAATACTTTTCCTAATCACACCCTGCAAATGCCAAGCATCAATTCCTCCTTTTATTATTGTTTGGATTACTTGGATGAATTGTTGGCAGAAAAAATTAGGATTGCTTGGATGCTTCTTCTATTCATTTTGTATCAACATATGTTCGTGAAGACACAAAAGTTAACAGCTCAATCAGGTAGAGCTTTTGTGATTTTCAAATGAAGAGTAAGGTACATTTTTATTTCTGCTACATTACATTCATGTGCATAAACAAAATCAGAAGATTACATTACTATATTGCACTTATGCAGATGCATATAATATAGAAAAGATTGCACAATCCTTTCAAAAATGTAGTCTTTATTGATAATGTAAATGTATGTTGTTCCACACAAGTCGTGGAACTGACTATTTGAATGCATATAATTGAAAACCTATGCATTTATAGATACAAAAGAGAAAAATGCACATAAAGAGAAAGGGGACACGTCATTTCCTCAATGACGAATCTCGGTTGCTTTGTTCTACATCATCTTCAGTCTTCTCACTTATCTAAGCCTCCAAGTTGATGTCTTCCTTGTTGCTCCTAGGTTTCTTGCATTTGAGTGAGAAGAGTGTTGTTAGAGCAATGAAGGATCACCAGTCAAAATATATGCATACACCTATAAACATATAATTTGATCATCATGTGCATTAAAATAACTTGCATACCATAGATGTCCAGGAAAACAAGAAAGTTATCAACATAGCCATGATTCTGACAAAAATGATCATCAAGGATTCCAAGATAGTTTTCATTAATAGTTTGGTTAAAAGTAAGCAACCCCAAGCATCATAACAGTCACAAGAATTGAACATGAGGGTCAGTCATGTAGATTAAAATTTTACACAGTAGTCATCACTTGCAAAGACAGAGACAACATGTTTCCAACATAACAAATTAAATTGAATGCATGAAAGGTACAATGATGAAGTCCATAATAGGGAATGTTGCTTATAAAGAGGGATTGAAGGACAACATTTTGTATCAAGGAGAACAAGGTAACCTCAAACTCTAGTGTACCTGAGTATGACAGTACCTAAGCTTCTTGTGTTTCTAGATGGGACCTATAGCGGAAAAGTGTAGTCTCCATTTGAAGGAACCATCTTCGGAGCTCTTCCCTGAAATGAGGGTTGAAAACATTAGAAGAAAAGAAATATCATTATTCTAAAGTAACAATTTGTATCAAGGCAAATGTCAGAAAGTATAACTAAAAAGATAAATCCTTACAATTGCACCTCAAATTGGACCAAACAGCAACATCAAATGTGCCTTGATAAATCTTGCAGATTTAAACATCTTGAAAAGACCACTTTGGAGATAGCAAAGCAATAAATAAGCATGAAAATCAACACAACAATTGAACACTGAAGATGGATTATGAGTTATAATGTATCTGCTCTATTATATTGCTCAAAATATAAACATACATAACATGAGTTCTTTTGATATGAATAAGTGGATGAGATAGTCTAGTATCTATTCTAATGGATTGAAATGATGATGATATGATGATCAAAATCAGACCTTGGTTTCCCTATTTGTATGAGAAGCAACAAGCTTCAGGTCCGTTCACAAAAGTTACATCGTTTCTTAACTAAAGCATAATTAACATAACATAGAAACTTAAAAATATAAGCCCATTCTAATTGTTGCCAAACATTAAATAATGCTTGCATTTGTTGATAGGTAGAATATTTTGATGAAACGCATACTAATACCCAAGATCCAACTGGGTTATTGAGATTTGGACGGGATCCAAACCATCCTTTAAACCATATTGGGGTGAAAAGAGAAAGATTAAAGAGAACACCCGAAAGTGTTTCACACTGGCTCAAGGTACAATCCAACCTGGTTATGACATTGATAGCAATCCAAATTTTCCTGAACCATCCATACCCAAACGTTGCATCACAATCTATTCTTCTTGCACATAAAAATGGCACATGTTAACCCCTTCTAAATAAAACTCAAAATACCATGAAACAATGAGTCCCCTATATTAGTAAGTAAGTAAGTAGTCTATAGGGCATAGTTTGATTTTATACAAGGATGCGCATGAAAGGAATATTCAAGTGACAGAGAGTGAGTTGTTTGAGATTGCAGCTGATGGTACAATATCTAGTCTTAAAGGTAGTTAGAAAAGCAGTAAATGTGCAAGAAAATTAAATTGTACACAACAAACAATTCACAATGTTATCTTGCATAATGCCTTAAGTTTGAAGACAAAAATCTCATTGTATCTTGATGAAATTAGTGACCTTAATGTTCAATCACTAGAAACCATGATTTTAAAACATGGTATTGTTCTTATGGAAGTAGCATTTTAAGCAAGGCGGTGAGTGTTGGTTTGGAACAATGGCAGGTATGAAGAACTTGCTTTATATGCATACTATGCAGTCTAGCTTAAGACAACATTCTTAGAAGAGATTGAAGGTGGATTAGGGAACTCAAGGGTTACCATGATAAATATTAAAGCAAAGACTGAGATCTATTTAAAATCCACTATCATGAAGATATTAAAGATGTCAAATGCAAAATCCTAGCAACTAGAGTAATGAACACAGTGTGAAAGAGGACAGTGGGCTAGGGCAGATTTAGGAGATCTCTATATGCATACTATGCAGTCTAGCTTAAGACAACATTCTTAGAAGAGATTGAAGGTGGATTAGGGAACTCAAGGGTTACCATGATAAAGATTAAAGTAAAGACTAAGATCTATTTAAAAGCCACTATCATGAAGATATTAAAGATGTCAAATGCAAAACCCTAGCAGCTGGAGTAATGAACATAGTGTGAAAGAGGACAGTGTGCTAGGGAAGATTTAGGAGATCTCCACATTATCTAATCACAGGAAAATACATCATTTATTTATTTTTTTAAATTAAAAGAAATTATTCTAAACCCTATATAGGACACATCGATACTTCAAAAGCATTTGATTTATTTTTTAAAATTAAAAGAAGTCATTCTAAACCATATATAGGATACATTGATACTTCAAAAGCATATAAAGGAATTTGAGATTATGCAAACATATGTCAATTAAATACTTGGATTAAAATCAGTAGCGCGAACATTGTAACACTTGTTGATCAAAGCTGGAATTGATAAACAACAATGAATCCTATGCCTCCTATCACACACATCTCCTTACCATTATTTGTCATTCTTTACTTAAACACTTCTCCATTTTGACGGGCTACGCCTGAAAATAAGGTTTCAACAAAGGTTTTATTGTATGTTTATTAAAATGAAAACTCCATTTTGGCGGGCTATGCTTGAAAATAAGATTTTGATGAAATTTTTAGAGTATGTTTATTAGATTTTTAGAGTATTTTGGCGAGCTATATTCTTGATTCAAATGGATTATGACTGACGTGATTTTCTACCATGATTACCATACTATCATCGTCTCCTATTATAACCTCTACGGTATGGTGGTGTTTTTCCCTTCCCTTCTGTTCTTTACCACACTACTGCCTTGCTCAAGGCTTCTTGTTGTAGGGTTGCAGTGTATACCACTCTACCGCATATGTTGCTAACCTTCCCGGTGGTATAGCGGTGTATACTTTTGATCATTACCTGAAGAGTGTCGATGAGACAATCTTTTGTGTCTTACCAATATCTCAATGTCTCATCGACATTAGATCTTATGTTCCTCTGATGTTGGTTGCTGATGTTAATGAGACAAGTTAATATCTCTTACCGATATGCCACTTTCTCATCAATATTTTCCTTCGATGTTATTTCTTTATACATCGGTGTAACTCTACCATGTTGGGGAGACTCATGATTATCGTTGTGGTATGGCGGTGTTTTACCCTTCCCTTCTATTGTTTACCACACTACTATCTTGCTCAAGGCTTCTTGTTGCGGGGTTGCGGTGTATACCGCTCTACTGCATATGTTTCTCACCTTCCCGACGATATAGCGGTGTATGCTTTTGATCATTACCTAAATAGTGTCGATGAGACAATCTTCTTTGTCTTACCGATATCTCAATGTCTCATCGACATTAGATCTTATGTTCCTCTGATGTTGTTTGTCGGTGTCAATGAGAAAAGTTAATATCTCTTGCTGATATGCCACTATCTCATCGATATTTTCCTTCGACGGTATTTCTTTATATATCGGTGTAACTCTACCATGTCGGGGAGACTCATGATTATCCCTACAGTATGGCGGTGTTTTTCCCTTCTCTTCAGTTGTTTACCGCACTACTACCTTTCTCAAGGCTTCTTACTGCAGGGTTGCGGTGTATACCGCTCTACCGCATATATTGCTCACCCTCTCGGTGGTCTAGCGGTGTATGTTTTTTATCATTACTTGAAGAGTGTCAATGAGACAATCTTATTTGTCTTATCGATATCTCAATGTCTCATCGACATTAGTTTGTTATATCCAAGAGTTGTGTTTCGCCGAGCACTTGTAGATATACCTTGTCGATGTGAGTAAGTGATTCTCTCCTTGATATGTCTGTATCTTGTTGACATTTCACTATTTTACATCGTCGATGAGATATATAAATAAGTCTCTTCGATATAGGGGTGTCTAAACCAGTGTTAAACCCGAAGCTAAACTCAAAGCTCAAGTCGTGAGAATAAATGTGGTGCTAAACTCGAAGCTAAACTCAAAGCCAAAGGCAGCACTAATGATAGTGCCACACTCGAAGTCAATATCGGCGCTAAAGGTGTTGATAATTTTGACATAAATTAGCATCGACTAGTCCTGATCGGCGTAAATAAATTCCAAAAATAGCGCCATCCCAATAAATAGCGCCGACGATTTCAAAAAATTGACAAAAATTACATTAAAACATTGGGTGGAAGCAAAAAATGGAGCAAATCACAAGGATTTGTTGTAGTGAAAAGTGTAACAAGAATTATGTAGTTGAAACATTATAGAGGGATCTAGGCTTCAAGGGAGGTCCAAAATTCTATGTAAACCACGAAGAAGACTTCACAATGGAGGTAGTAAGATCAAATGAATACTTTTCGGTAATTGATCCTCCAAATTTTGATGGAATGGAATGGATGAATATAATGAAATAATTAGTTTTTAAATTATGTTGTATAATAAAAATATAGATATGTAAATTTTCTAATAATTAATGGTTGTCATATACTTGCCTTGTTTAAGACCTTGTATAGTCAGGTCCAATACTCTATACAAATAATGCAAGATAGATAATGATATCATTTTGGAAACCCTGTGTGGTAACTAACTATATGATCTAATGAGATCATAAACAATGTTGTAATCCTGAAATATTGATAAACTATATACAATACAAAAAATGGATAAATGATTAATAAATGATAAATTGATTATGATTAATAAATGATTAATTAATAGATTTAATTAATGATTTATAGAATGATATGATGATAATTAGGGTCAATGATTAGGATGAATATTTTAGGTGTCTACACATACTTATATAATCAAACAATAAATAAATAATCTATATTTTCTAGAGCTAGTTAATATCTTTAGTTGTGGAGTTGCTCCTACCAAGTTTTCAAACTAGTTTCAAGTTTTAAATTTATAATTTTCTAGGTTAGATACTATCTTTAGTTGTGGGGTGGCTCCTATCAAGTTGTCAAACTAGTTTCAAGTTTCTAAATTCTAGGTTTTTCTACCATCTTTATCCACACTATAGATCCTAAGTTAAGTTGCCAAACTAGTTTCTAGTTTCTAAGGTCAGGTATCATATTTAGCTATACAGTGGCTCCTTCCTTTAGTATACTTCCTAATGTAGCACACCATTAGCCTACTAAATTGAGGGAGAAATTTAATAAGAAAATTTGCATGTGTTGCAACTTACTATATTTTATGTCCACTTTATCCCTTAGCCCATGTGTATACATTTTGTGTTGTATTAATCCTTTTTCCTAGTTTGTGTCACCCCTATAAATCTATATTATATTTCCAATGTTGGTACCAAATATTTTATTATTATTCCTATTTGTTCCGATTCATTTAAACTTTATTTCCATCACATGTCCTAAACTCACATTTAAATTCATGTTGATTTAGGCCCCTTTACCCCCTTTTCAAAACTTAAAATTTCGAGCCTAGCCCTATCTACATGTAAAACCCATCTTTCTCATCCTCAAACATGTCTAAACAAGTACAAAATTAATTATGATGTCTACCACTAGATGGCCCCCTTCAAGCTTGAGGTCCCATAGGACACTGAGTTAAAATTTCATTTATGAACAATGCCCACAATTTGGCACCTAATAGGGTGGCCTTGTATTTTTCTCACCCTACCACAATATTTTAATCTAACCTGTAATTTATTTATATGGATTCCTACCTACTAAATTTGTATCTTCAAAATCCCAAAGTGAGTTATTTAAAAATGGTCACCTTTGCCTCATTTTAATGGAGAAAAAAGGAAATTTTGAGTTGGTCAAAAGGATTTTGTTATTTATGCTCATGGATGACACCCCAACATCCCTTAAAAGTTCTAGGAGTTTTCTATCTTCATTCCAAAAGTATCCAGTAATTTTTATATTTCCATTGGACATTGCTACAACTAGATCACTAAGAAGACTAGATGGTTGTTTTCTAAGTATTCAACTAAATGAGGAATTTCCTTTTATAATATTTTTCATGAAAATAAAATTACCTTTATATTTTTAATATAGCTTGGATATCTTCTTATCTCTCTTCCATACCCTTCCAATACTTTATCATCCATTTCTATCAGTAGTTTGATCTATTTCCCCATCTACCCATTTCCTTTGTTTATGTATTTTTCATAGTCTTGAGCCATTTCCACTTGATTTTTTTGAACACTTCATCAACCCACTTTGTGATTAAAAATCATAGACCCTCAAAACCTCCTCTATCATTTTTTTACAGTCATCATAGATTAATCACATCATTGGTATATTTTCTATTGACCCTTTGTGAGTACAAGCCCCTTTACACCACATTTTAAAGTTGAAAACCATTACCATACCAAACCTATATTATAATGTTTCAAAATGAAGTTTTACCACTTCTATACTAATCCTCTTAAATACCCATAACCCTTTTTCAATGAACATAAATCTTCTTTTTAAAACCTTCCTCCCATCTTATTTGTTTGAGTGTGTTTGCATGAACACTCTACCCTAATGTTGAAGATTTTTATGTCTGTTGTGATTTAAACTTATTTTATTACATAGATCAATATTATGAATTATTATTTATTATATTTACAATGTGGATCCATGTTGGAAATCCCACAAGAGACTAATTAAGGAAAGATCCCCCTTTAACCTTTACTTTTACAAGGTTTTATTCACAAATATAATAATTCATTTTCAGAGAAGTATACAAAGTTTTTAAAAAACTATAGAAGAAAACTATGCCTTAAATTATGAATTCATCCTCCCCCAAAGTTCAAATATTTTCCTTACACATAGAAGGCCACCCTTAGAAATCAAAGCTACCCTATTGGATATCAAGAGTAAATAAGGTTGTGCTAAAGGATACCACTTATATATTTTAGGGCATATTTCACTTATTTTTAAGACCAATTTGATACGAGAGGTCCACGACATCTCTCTAAACCCATATAAGCTTAGAAATAAAGAAATTATTAGGTGAAGTTTCTTTATTTTGAGCATTCTATCTCATCTTTTGTCAATAATTAGAGCTTCTTGGTTTTCAATTTATTTCCATGTATCCACTACATATCATGACCTAAAAGATATTAGGATTCTCTTTCATCATTTCATTATTAACTCCTATCAATTCTAGATTAGCATTGAAATCCATTTTCCAAGTGAAACCACTTCAACTCTTCAACTTGCATGCATTTTTTCATTCATGTTTATTATGACATAATAATTTTTTTGTTAATTACATGTTTTATAGTGGTCACTAGCATGTTTTATGCACATTGTTGATAGGCTCCTTGACAATTTTTTAAGTATGTCAATTCTCTCTAGAGAAGGAAACCCCCTAGACAATATTATCATGTTGGTTGACATAACTAGAAAATATTGTCAAGTAGGACATTTTTCAAATGGAATTCATGTCCTTTAGGTCCACTCACCTCCAATCTTCATAGGAAAATGCATAAAACAATTCTAATCAACTTTCATAAAGCTCTTCTTTGCCATGTGAATTTGTTGCCACTTTTTCTTTAACTTCCACATTCAAAATTTAATATTTCCTATTTTTTGAGTCTTGCATGTGTCAAAGTTGTATAGGTTGTCAAGTTTTCACTCCATTTTTAATATTTGAATAAATTTGGGGGCTCATCAACAGAGGAAATGATAACTTGCACGGTTCTTAAATTTTCTTGAAAATGTGATTTTCAAATTTAGTTACATTGAATTTTGTGGGGTAAGTATTTTCCCTGTAGAAATAAGATTAGTTATCTTGTGGCAATGTTTTTGTCAGGATTGGACCTTATTTTATATGCCAAGGCTATTTTTTGATTGTTTGTCCTTATGGTTTAGGGAGTGAGGACTCTAGAGTAGCATGTGGAGTGGATTATCATCACCCATCTACTTGAAATGAAACTAAGGGATGTAGTAATTGAGAGGGTACAATGAAACAACTAGAATTGAATGGGATAAACATGAAACACATCAACAATATTCATCCAAATTTTAGCTTTGTACTCAATTATGGATATATTAAGTGATTGTGTGGGGTATTAATCTACAAATTTAGTTTCATATTCCATTACAAAAAATTTGAGTGATTGTGCAAGAAATTAACCCTATACTTAGAGATTGATGAAAAATATTGTTGGCAATCTTCTATAGTGAATGGGGGAACACTTCTCAAATCCACCAAGTTTGAAGCTAATGTGATAACACTACATCTTTCAAATTCTATGGTTTTCTTTCCATCCTTCTTGTTTCACTAAATAATTTATATACAATCATGTGTATGCATAAATTAGCATTAGTAGAACCCTCATGTATGATTTATTGGTATTTTATGTATTGTTGTGATAGCATGTGTGTGTATTGACTACTAATTATGCATCCCTCATGTATGATTTTGTTGGAAATTCTATTTATGAGATGTGATTGGTATGTTTGTATTATCAAACACTTTGTTTTGCATCAGTTTTCTTGGACTACCCAAGGGTTGGGTGGTGTTGATTATCATTGGGGCCAAATGGATCCTTATAGATTCTTGGAGAATATGCATGGTTCTCTTTGTAATTCAAGTTGTATAAGTGATATGGACTATCCTTGATTTGGGTTCCAATCCATCCATATTTAGGATGTAAGCTCCCTATTGTAATTGTGTATTGATCAAACTTGGGTTCAAATTTATATCATTAATTGAAATGGAATTATATCATGATATGCAAAATATTGATAATGATACTTGTTGATTTGAAATATTTTCATTGTGATTCTATGATTATGTTAGAATCAATTGTAGGATGTAATTTTTCATGTCTTATAGGTTAGATGTTATGGATGCATTCATGTGTTTCCATTTTTGCATTGAAAGGAAGAGTACATTAGTTATCAATAGAAATATTTTCTCAAATTGGATTAATGTCCTTTCTGGAATGATATTATGGAATATTATGGTTTTTTTTGTTGGAATTCAATGGATCAAATAATTCTCTGATAGAACTTAAATAAAATGGTATACAATTTTTTATTGTTAGATTGTTTAACGGCGCTAGACTAGCCACACTCTTGTTCTTTTGGTATTGAACTAGGTTCATGTGCTTAGAGATTGAACCTTTATTTTCAGGGTTAATTGTGTTAGTATTCCTATTGAGGCATCACTTGACACCTTAAAATATTTTTTATAGCCTTTAGAAACCCCTCTATGATTTCTAGGCATATTACATAGTAAAAGAGACAATTTGGATTGGAAAGGGGTAATCCTAAAATAGTAGGTAGTCACCAACCATTCATTGAAAAAATCATGATGGAAAGTTATTCCCTATGGTCTACCTTCAATTCCTATCATCTTAGTATGATGATATTTTATGTCCCTTGTGATTTTTCATTTATTTTGTGTTGAATTTCATGCCATAAAAATAAACAAGTAGTCTCTTGCAATCTAATAAGTTGAGATAATGATTCTCCTTACCATTCAACCTCCTAGATTGATATTCCTTGTGTTTGGATATCATTACCATATTGTTTAGGATGTGGCAATGTGTGTTGGATTATATCTTGGGATGAAAAAAAACTTAGATTTCTTGTGTCAATTCTCATTCATTCCTTTTTTTTTGTCAAAGATATCATGGTCTAGTACTTAGATACCATCATTAGAGGAAACTCCATCCTCTCATATGATCATCTTGTTGAGTTATTAATGCAATAGTGTGTAAATATTCCACTTACTTTGTTGTTTTTTGTTCATTGACATCCTACTCTATGAGTGTCAATGCTTTGTGTTGTTACATATCTACTACATAGGTGTGTATTCTGGCATATTTTTGTCATAATTTCATTGTAAATAATTGCGCATCTATTTTTTTACTATTGATATCTCGGGAAAAATAATGGGGAATTATGAAAGGAAATTTGTATCCACCCATGATAATTTTATATAACCTAAATAGAGAAATCTATGGAAACAAGTATTCAGAATCCATATACAAAATAATAGACAACATACCTCATAGATGACACAAGATATACCTTGGAAAAACCATCAAGAGGAAAAACCTAGCCTCCAAAAACATCCATCACTCATTTATTATTCAACAATAAACATTATAATACATCTTCAGAGTCCTTCATGAACACCTTTAAAACATAAAGCTCTCTACAAGCACTCAATATGAACAAGCATGTAACCACACATCCCATACAATACTTCAACCCTCACAAATGCTAACAAGAGATGCTCTCAACCAGCCAACTAACCTTAGACAACTACCCATGTGTTTTCTTTTTTAGAAATAAGCTCGCACAAAACCACCAAGTGGTATTATATAAAACCATGTGACTAATACCATGAGCTTCTAAAACCATTAACCCCCACATTTAATTTTGGTACTAAGTTTTCCCAACATTAAATATTTTCTCATCTACAACCCTACATTAAATATTTAATCCAATATTACATACAACATATAAAGTAGCCCCAAGAATGCTAACCCATGTGATGCACACATCCCTATATCCCCTAGATACACCACATAATAAATAAATATTATATTATAACATTATGCAAGGAGGAAAACACACATTTTCCTAACATTCTCCCACTTGTTGTATACATTTCATAAAGGTTAAACAAGTAAACTTGAACATGAACAAGGGAACAATCCCTCTAGCCACATATACCATCAAAGAATAAAAGTGCTTCATGTGCTCCATTAAGATGCCTACAATAAGAATCAAGGTGGCCACCATCTCAAGCATGAATTATCTCATCCTCCATCATGCCCACACACAAAGATAAAAAACCATCCAAAGATATACCACACTAACTATATCATAAAGAAGCATAAGTCCTACATCTAACTGATATCCCAATACACAAACACTCAATCCAAAGGTAATAAACATGTATCAATTATTTTCAAGATATAATCACCATGGCTAAAAATAAAACCCAAAATAAATGATAACACGTCCAACTATCCATACCTAAAATGTATACAAATCATAACAAGTGAACTTCATGCCATCAACATATACATCCCATAACATGTAATCACAAGCTCCAAGTTCCAAACTTTTTAAATAAGAACATACACAATTAGGAACATCCACTGCATAGGTAATGTCAAATCTAAAAATGATCAAAGCATCCGAGATCCACCAATAGAATCACATAGAATTGTAACCAATATCATGTAGTACCAAGTAACATCCACAATGATATGAAAAACTTGTAAACCAATATGATTATTAAATATCTCACCACAAGTCTCCATAGCTCTCCCAATTTCTTCACACCCAACAAAGGAAAAAGATAAAGGAACACCCATGTTGTCACCAAAGAATAATGAACAACACATGACCACAAGAATAGTGATCACCATAGCTCCAAATAGGATCTGAAATCCAATGTCATGTGAATACAAACATCCAAGAAGTAGAACAATACCAAAGAGAGAATGTGCAAATCAAAACTTGTAGCATGCCCTTCTACGCACACCTCTAAATGCTAAGCTATGATAAGTATGATCTTCATAAAAGCCCAAAGAGAATATCACTATCCACATCTAACCATAACCAAGATGTATGCATCTCAAACCAAAGGAAGATCAAACCAAATCCATTCCCAAACTAAGGGAATAAGCCCAATAACATCTCCTAAACTCAAAATCAATGAATAATCTCACAATGTATAAGGATATAAACATTCCAACATCCCTCAAAAGGACCTTCTAGAACTAGCAAACCATAGTGCAAGATCCATATTCTTGAGAAGAAAAGCATAAAACATAATGTATACAAACATAATAATGGGCAATACCTCTTAGATGATAAGTCATTAAGTAGAGCAAGAGTGGGGAATAAGAATGCTCCTCTAAGATGTCCAAGTCATCATGACTCATGTAAGAATAATCTCCTCATAGGTATATGTTGAACTCATGTCCAACCAAGATGTAGGCTCTTCGAACTTCCATCTGAAACCTCATCAATGAGTAACTATCCCAATAAATGTCTCTAATCCCAAGAGGTCTCATAGCCTCAAATATATCTCCAAGCATCCATGAGTACCTGTAACCAATCAATCCATGCCAAAATCCAAATACAACATCTAGTATCATCATGAATCTCACAAGCAAATAATCAAAGTACTCAAAACTAGGAGAACCAATTAGATCAATGGTAAAGCTCCAATCTCAAGAATCAAGAACACATCATGTGACATCATGATCTCACATCTCAAAAGAAGATCATATGCTCCAATGAACATATCATGTACATGTACCATACCAAAGCTATAATCAAGACTGCATCATGACATAATAACAAAACTATCCTATCAAAACAAGGATCGCATTTTAAATGACACCTCAACCAAAGACTAAAAAATTCCTTCATGGATAACCACGAGTCAACATCTCCATACCACATGCATATAAACATCTTTTGAAAATAAGATCATCCACCACCCAATTGTGAATCCACATCATCGCCACAATCTCTCATTGAACCATTATATCGAGCTCTCCATGGCATCATGATAACCATCCTCTAAATGAATATCATCTATGACCCTAACACAATCAAAGAGCTCCATACCAAGCTCCCAAAGGGAATACTACAAACCACAATCCCTAAATAAAGAAGATACAACACCACCAATTCCTATCCCAATGCTTCAAATCTCATGCAAATCCGTCCACAATTGCACTCCCAATTCCAAAAACAATATTTGGTTGGAAGAGGGTTTTTGGAGAAAATATCTAGTTTCTTCCAAAACAATAATGAATAACAAAAAGAAATGTTTTTGCCTATTTCAACCCTTTCTCAAAACACAAAATAAATTAATAAAATATATTTTCCTTTCCAATTAATTGAATCTAATCCCTGATTTCATCCAAGCCCAATTAAAAAATTTAAATACATTCCAATTTTCTATTTCACACTTAAATCACATTTTAAGTATATATAAAGCATATTTCCATATTACTTATGAAAACTAGGATTCAAATTAAATTAAATTAATACACATTATATTTGCATTATTCAATCTGAAACTCCCACAAATAACCCCCAAATCTGAAAAATTAATTAAATTCATTTCCCAATTATCATTTAACATATAATTTTACTCAAAATAAAAAGAAATCTGAAAGAATGGAACAAAAATTGTTTTGGTAACATTTTTCTTTATAAAAATCCTTTGAGGTTCAGCTCAGACAAGTTCAAAAGGATTTGGATGGTATGGGAGCTTCTAAGGACTCGGTTAATAAAGAAAATTCCATGTTAAGTGATTTGCATAATATTATTGAGAAAGAGGAAATTTATTGGAAACAACGTGCTAGAAACCAGTGAATAAGAGAGGGGGACAAGAACACCAAGTTTTTCACCTCTCTGCCTCCATGCACAGGAAGAGGAACGCTATTTCTAAATTTATTATCGTGGATGGTTCTATTCTAACTTCTGAGGAGGATATTGTACAATAAGGTGTCAATTTTTTCCATAACCTTCTCAATCTAGACAATGTTGACCTCCCTCTTCTACCAAACCACCTACTAGATGTGATTCCCTATTTTTGTCACTCGCCCAGAAATTTGTTTATGGAATGTAGAGCCTCAGATAAGGAAATTAGGGAGGTTTTTTTCTCCTTTAACCCTTCCAAGTCCCCTGCGCCTAATGGCTTTCCCCCTTTCTTCTTTCAAATCTTATGGGATCTTGTGGGATTGTATGTGATTATTTTTGTTAGAGAATTCCTCTCTTCTGGTAGCATTTTGAAGGAGTTAAATAATAATTTTATCATCCTCATTCCCAAAAAAACTAGATCCAATAAGTTGTCTAACTTGTGTTCTATTAGCCTATGTAATACCTTCTACAAAATTTGTTCTAAACTACTGGTTAACTGTATTAAACCTTCCCTTGATAAAATGATCCATTCAGCCTAGAAAGGTTTTATGTTGGGGTGTCAAATCATTGATGTTGTTATGATGGTCCATGAAACCCTTCATTCAATGAGAAAAAGAATAAGAAAATTATGGCCCTCAAGTTTAACATTTCCAAAGCTTATGATAAAATTTCTTGGAATTTTCTTTTTGAAGTCAATGCACAGATTCGGGTTCACAAGAAAAAATTTAAAACTAATTAAAGGTTGTGTTACTTCTCCTATATTTTTGGTGATCATAAATGGCACTCCTTTGGGTCACTTCTCGACTACTAGTGGTATCAAGAAAGGGGAACCCATGTCCCCCTATCTCTTCATTATGATGGAAAAGGACCTTGTCGCAACATTGCTAAAGGTATATTGCATGGAAATCTAGTTGGGTTTGCTCCTTCTTCCATCTCCCAACTTATTTTTCATCAACAATTTATTGATGATATAGTCCTTCTTGTGGAATCTACTATTATTGAGGCTAAGGGGTGGATAAATATTCTTTAAAAAAAATCTTCTACTTCTAGTCAATGTATTAATTTGGCTAAAAGCATAATTTTCTTTCTCAATTCCCCCCACTCCAAACCAAAATTTATATAATTCTTAACTACCAGATTCTTTCTCTCTCATCCACTTACTTAGGAATGCCTCTCACTATGGATAAGGCTGAAAATTTTATATGGTCTAACTTACTTGAAAGAGTTCAAATAAAACTTGTAGCTTGGAAGGGTGCCCTTCTTAGTAATGCTTGAAAAATACTCCTAAATTCCACTCTCTAAAGCACGACTGTCTATCCCATGTCCCTTTTTATTATGCCCTCTTCATGGTTTGATAAATTGGAACAAATTCAAAGAAGGTTCTCATGTTCAGGAACTGAAAAAAAAACCAACTTCTCTTTGGTTAATTGGGACACTATCTGCTCCAATAAATTGTACGATGGTATTAACTTAAGAAAGATTAGACAAATGAACACGGTGATTCTTACCAAAGTTAGTTGGAGACTGATAAACTAGCATGTTGAATGGATCTTTATTCTTAAAGATAAGTATCTAAATGGTGGGGAGGGAATTTATTTCCTTCATGATGTTCAAATCCTCTCCAGATCCTAGAATAACCTCCTCAAAACTAAGAATTTAATATCTCAGGGTGTCTTCTAGCATATCTGGGTTGGTGGCTTGGTAAGTTTTTGGGATGACTTGTGGATCTCAAAGCAAGCTCTTGGTCTCCATCTGATTTACTCGGCTATCAAATCAAATCTCTACTCTAGATTTTGTTCTAAGGTTTCAAATTATTTGGACCGATCCTTGGGTTCGCCTCTCTGGAAGATAGATCCTAAATGGTATGATCCCCCAATTTTCTTGGCTACCAATGAACTTCTCAAAATTCACCTCTCTGG
Organism: Sequoiadendron giganteum; assembly: GCA_007115665.2. NCBI lineage: Eukaryota > Viridiplantae > Streptophyta > Pinopsida > Cupressales > Cupressaceae > Sequoiadendron > Sequoiadendron giganteum. The sequence continues at coordinate 219,478,292 of CM021107.1, read as the reverse complement.
AAGTTAGATCCTAAATGGTATGATCCCTTAATTTTCTTGGCTACCAATGAACTTCTCGAAACCATTGGTAATCTAAACTTTTTACATTCATTGGTTTGGGCAGACTCAAAGGATGGTAACTATTCTGTTAAGTCGGGCTACAATATATTGTCCACTCTTTGGGTTCCTTGATTTAATTAGATGAAGATTTGGAGGAACAACTCTTTACCTAAGGTGTAATTCTTTTGGTGGATGGTCTACCATGAATTCTCATGTTGGATAATCTCCAAAAGAGGGGGAGGCATCTTGGTAATAGGTTCCTTTTGTGTGAGAAAGAATAAGAAAAAAATTCTCATCTTTTATTTCATTGCTCCTATTCTTAGCAAGTTCATCAAAACATTCAATCCTTGTTCAAAGTTAGCTGGATCTAGCATAAAGATACCCAAAAAGTGATGGAGGGGTGGTCCTCACCAATGCATCACCTTTTTCTTACTGAGTTATGGTGGCAAGCCATTCTTGTCATGGGTCGGGTTCTTTGGAAAGAGAGCAACAATAAGATTTTCAAGGATAAAAAATGCTCTTGGAAGTTTGTTGTGAATCAAACTATTAACCAAGTTATTGAGAATAATTAAATGACCTCTTGTAAGCCTAAAGGAATCCTACTAATCTAGAGTTTTATGTTGCCTCGTCTTGGAATTTATCTAAGATCCTTAATTCCTTGAGCTCAAGAATTCCTTTGGTTAGGAACAATACTCCTTGGTCCCCCTGATCCTGGTTGGCTAAAGCTCAACTCTGGTGACTTGGACAAAGGGAACCCAGGTTAGGCAAGTGGGGGTAACATATCTAAAACCACAGAGGGAATATGGTTCTCACTTATGCAGTCAACCTAGGTTTGCAAACATTCAATTATGTGGAAGTAGTGGTTTCCTATCATGGAATTCTTATTGCTAAGAAAAAGAGTGTTGAATCTAGCAATTGAAGGTGATTCGAGAAACAGAATCATGATGCTAAGTGGGAAGGAGACCCCTTTCTAAACTTTACAGGACTCCATCTTGATGGCTTGTCATGTCATAATGAACTTTGGGAGTTGTAGATTTTCTCATGTGTTCTGAGTTGGTAACAAAGTGGTGGATGCTTTGGAAAATTTGGGGGCCTATACGAAGAAGATCATAATTTGGGATGATTATTCAATGATCCCAGATAACATGTGTGAGATCTTAATTAATGATGAAAAAATACTCTAATTTTTTTATTAAGCTAAACTTCTATTTAGTTCATATTGACAACTCGCACGAGTTATGTATTAAGCAATATTTTCACCCTATCTCGTCTATTCATAAGTTAGCTTTGTCTTCAATTGTGCATAGTAACTAGTGCTTCCACATAATTCTCAACTTTCCTTTATCCATAGTACTTTTTGTGATGGATGGTTTTCTTGTCCAAGAGGAGCCTACCTCTTGTGAGGTTTGAAAGAAGGATAAGGATGTTTGCAAAATCCTTTAGTGGGGCAAGTTGGCCAATTATATCGAAGGTATCATGGGACATGACCCTAACATCTCCATGGAATTTTTTAACTCTTGGAAGGATGAAAATATGGTTGTCGAGGGCTACTCTTTCTCTATCAACATGGAGCTTATCACTGAGGTCAGTAGGATTTCCCTTGAAGGGTCATGTCTCCCTAGAAATCCTAAAGGCTACTATAAAAAAGAAATGGATAGATTTCTAAAAAAGGGGAGAAGATTAATCATCTACAAAATGACTTCAACAAAGATGATCTCCCAAGAATTTGGAGCAGTATGGTGGAATTACTGATGAGATGTCACACTAGAAAGTAGGTTTAAGTGCTTCCATGCCAACCTTTTTCCCATGCTTAATCACTTACATTATAATGTGAAAATAAATGTTGTGTTTTAGATAATGTCCTCTCCGGAGCAATCTATTAAGATTTTCCAAGATAAGGGGAAGAATTTACCCCTTCACTAAGGGTTAATTTTCAGGTTGTATCATTTCTAAGTGGCCCTTTCCCCTTCTGTGGCCTCTAATCTAAAGTAACCTCATTTTTAGGGATGGTGTTAAGCCTTTGGAGGGTATTACTTCTACCCTAGGCCCTTATCCACTTCTATCCACAAACTCCCAAAGAATCACTAGAACTAAAGGTAAATCCCATGTTCTTGAGGTCCCCACCCCAAATTCTAAAAAAAATGTTGTTTTCTAACCCCACCCAAATCTTTATTTTGGATAATTCTAACGATTTCTAATACCCCTCTCCCAAAGGTTCCCCTATTGTCTCTCCTACTTGGGAAGAATGTTATAAATCCTCCAAGTCTCCCCTATCAACCAACCCTTCTAACCCTCTAGATTCCCCTACCCTTTGTGTTAACCTAGACAATATCGTTGAAGACTCTCATATGGAAGCAATTATTTGTGCTAGTTGTGCCCCTCTGAACTAGAATTGAATGATTTGAGCAAAGTTGTTAAACTGCAAAACAATATTTTAAAATAGTTGCTCACTTAATTAAGTATGACCAAAGATAAAATTCAGTATCTGGAAGTGAAGGAACTCAACCATAAGGAAGTCTGACTAGGTGAAGTTGATGATGAGGATCGTTGGGCCCTTTTGTCTTCTCTTGCTAAATATTTTGAGAAGTGAGCCAATTTGGAATTTGATGTTGAGGAGCTCAAGGTTGTGGTTGGGACTACAAAGGTGAGGAATACATTGTAGGAAGAGGCGGCTACTATTTGTAGCAACTAGGAAAAACTCTTAACTGCTTACAGGAGATCATTGATTACAACAAAGAAATAGTGAAAAATATTGCGATCACCATTCAGGTGTTCTAGTAGGAGTTGTGCAATAGCCACAATAAGAGGGTTTGGGAGGATTGTTAAAAAAATTCTCTATCTAAAAAGAGGGGCAAAAAAATTGATTGTTCAACTATGCCCAATACCCAAGAGGTCAAGCCCATAGAAAAGAAACCACTGTCTTTTGAAGAAAATATGTAATTTCTAGCAAAAGAATGGTAGTCCATTAATGGCCTCAAGCTGTTGGGCTATCAATAGTTGGTCTACTTCCTGAATGGCCTTCTCTTTTGTTTTATTTCTCTAATTTTTGTTGGTCTCTATTTAAGTTTTTTTCCTTTTCTTTTAGGTTGCCTCATGTCTTGTGAGCTCCCCTAGTTGGCATTCATGGTCATCGTGTAAGGGTATGAGCCCTTCCCATCTTTACATTAATCAAAACATATAATTTTATTGTTAAATCCATATCATTTAATTGAATTAAATTGTAGAAGTAGTAAATTTAACACAACATCAGCCACATTTATAGGACATCCACAAAAAGGGCTACGATATCCAGAATCATACCAATGGGTAAAATAACAAGGGTCTTGCACTTGGATCAAGTATGACAGGTAAGACAATACAATAATGACCAATGTGACATCTCCTTATAACCAATGTCACGGTATACTCAGACCTATGGAGCCAAGTGGAGAAATGACTAGTATCTTTAGCCACTCAATGCACATGTCAAGCGTACCTACTCTATATATAAATAGCCAAAGCATCAATAAATACCCAATGGCGTACAACATCATATCCATAATTTTATTATATTTAAATGAAAAATTCGATGATAGCATTTAATTATAACATCTATATTAATGCATATAGTCATGAACCAAACACAATAATAATAACTTGGGCAAGCCCACATTATGCACACATCCCAAGAACAACTCCAAAATGAAATACATCCATCCCCTTTCAAGGGACTTGGAAATATAACATACACACACAATTCCATGCCATTTACATCAAGAATAATAATAAAATAACCATAGAGGAAATAGTGAATTAGGACATAGAATTTAATAATACCAAAACATGATCATCTAATATCTCAACATATATGCTATACAATGCAATTCTCCCACTAACATCATATGCTAGGAATAGATAGGCATTACAGAGTTGATCAAAGATGTATTAAATCTACTAGAATTTATATTTGAGGCTATCTAGAGCATAATTGAAGGAGATATTAGAAAATTATATTTTCCACCATTTTCACTCCCAAGGTCATAAATCAATGAATTTATTAGAGATTTTTTTTGACAAGTGAGATACATGCATGGTAAGTTATAGTAGAAATTTTATACTATTTTAATTTATTTTGAGTAAGTTATTCCAAAAACTATTTTAGGTATATCATAGTGGGGGGTTCAATATGAGGCAGAGGAAGGAATTTGGATTCATGCCTAGAAAGGCCCTTGACAATGATGATCCATTAGTAGAGGAGATAAATACCATAACCATTGATGATATAAGGGAAGAAACCTACAAGATGAAGGATGAAATATTGTTGAGGATTAAAACTAGGATATTAGATCTCGTGACAATGTTCAAATGATTAACTTCTCATCATAAAGTGTTTTTCTAGTTTTCTTTGTATTTTGTTAAATGTTATAAAAAATAACCATTATCTAGTATTTTGATATTTCATTAAGTTCTATTTAATTCGGGCCTTACATAATATTTCTTCATATGTTTGAAAAAATGTTCATTTTATAAAATATAAAGCAATTCTCTATTAACTACTACTATAAATGTTCACAATATTGGAATAAGAATTAGTTCTCAATGTCAACATAGAATTTTGTTGGCATAACTATTGCAATACATGTTTATAGATGACAATTATCTAACCTTAATGTGTGAAATATATATATTACATTATATTTCTTCTTCTAATAGTTGTGATCGACAATTTGACCCCTCCACATCACCCTATGTGAAGCTCATCTCCTTGTTATATGACTCATATTCCCTTACTAGCTATGACAACTTACACAACTACCTTCTTGGAAGCTCCAAAATCTCTTTCCAAAGCTAGCAACAAATAAAGACCTTCAAAATCATCCTAAATTAGTTATTGGTTTTTACCAAATACACCCATGTCATCTAGAGGTAGTGCTTCTTATTTTAGAAGACTCATGATCCTTTTTTATTGGCAACTTTGACTCTCTTAGGAGCTAGGAAAATATGCGACCAGGTGATGGGGCTATATAGTCATCAAAATTGGTGATGATAGTTTTAAGTCTTCTAAAAATAATGTTACAAAATATTTCTAGCCCTTACAACCACTATTCCAACCCTTATGCTGTGTTCAAACCCAACCAACATGTATTACATACATTGTAATTAAAAAAATGAACTCTTATAAACTTGCATTTTCATAAATCCTCACACCCAAGTTTATTAACATCTACAACCCACATAATGAACAATCCCATCCAAAAAAATTAAGATTATGATACCTTTTATACATGAATTCATCAAGTAGGTGTTAGCCATATATTTTATTAAAATGTGGTAGCTGGAAAATAGATAATGCAATTAATTCGATCAATATCTTTTGAGAACCCTATCTTAAATTAAATGATTAATATTTTTTGGCAATACATTCATATACTTTTGTGACCAATGAAATAGTATAGGTTAACTACACTCAATCCATATGATTTTGAAGCATATTTAATCCACTATATATCAGTCTCAATAAGATCATTAATTATTTAATTAATTTATTCCTCTAGAGACTTCTAGAAACCAATTAGTTAGGGCTTGTTAGAGTCTAATTAATATTAGCCATTGATTGAGATTAAATCATGGCCATTGGTTTTCCAATGAGAATATTTTAAAAGGGGGTAAATGGGCATTTGGAGAAGACATCAAGACACACACTTGAGAAAAATTTGCAGTGATAGTTGTGATCCTAATAAAATGTCAAGTCCTAATGTGAGATGCTAGATAAAAACTAATAATGCAACAAGAGGAAATAACAACATAAAAGGGAACCTCAATGATTAGCCTAAGAAAATAGATAACATGGAAGTAAGATAAAACAAATTGAATGTTGTTTGTTATACCTTCTATGCTGCTCTTTCCTTGGTTGGCCCTTGATCTTGAAGAGTTGTGTGCTCCTTGGATAACAAGCTATGTTGAATATGCAAAATGATATGCAAAGTGGATGAAGATGTGATGATTATGAGATTAGAGTTCAAATGGAAAATTGACAAGAGTTTGGTAGCAAAAGATTTGATCCCTAAAATGGGAGAAATGAGGGAGTATTTATAAGATAATTAGAATTCTCTAGAGAATTCAACAATTGAGATTGATCCAACAAGATCAAGATGAAAGGCTATGGTGAGTTGAGGACTCACAAGCCCTCACATCTTGACATGTGGAATGTGAGATGTCTTAGGGTGGGGTGATGTGGAAATGAGGTGGAAGAGAAGTACATGAGGTGGATGAAGGACAAATACCTTGGGGGATGAGAAGATTCTTTGGAGGAATAAAAGTGAATTAAAAATTCACAATGATTGGAAGAATCTAGTGGATAAGAGAGGGTCCCCAAAAAGCTGGAGATTTATCACATGTGGGTGATGTGACAAGTCCAAGGTTCTAGAAGTCCTTGGCACATGTAAAGTGACAATTCAAGCCTTCTAGAATCTTGCATGGGGATGGGGAAGACCTTGGAAAGACAAAAGTGAATTAAAAATTCACATGGGGAAGAGAGGAACCTTGGGAAAATAAATGTTAATTAAAAATTCACATGGAAAAGAGAGTCCAGGCTAAAAATGGTAAGTGGGAAGGTTGACCAGAAAATGTAAGCTAAATGTGGTTAATTATTCTGATTAAGGTTGTGCAAACATAGGATTAAAATAGTTAATGAGAGATTAAAGGCAAGTGGGAGATTATGGAGGATGTGACACTTAATCAAGATTAAGTGATGCACATCCTAATCACAGATTAATTTATTTAATCTGGATTAAAATAGGGTTATGGAGAATGTGACAAGGAAAGAGAAAAAGGGGAATTAAAAATTGATTTTAATACAAATGGGTTAAAAGACTAAATTAAATAATTTGTCATATTTATTTAATTTAGAGAAGAAAAGGGATAAGGTAAAGTATTTAATTTATTTAATTATATACTTTAGGAACCTTAGGCAGAAAACGAAATAATGCTTAAATAAATTATTTAATCACTATTAATGAAATAGATGAATAGAGTAGATGATTTTGATCATATGGAAGTGATCAAATTTGGATGTCTACATTGTGCCCCTCTTCGAAGTACTGTTAGAATAACCGTGCTTCGAAGAAAAGAAAGTGCAGATGACTCTATAGAGGAAGTAACTGGAAGATGATGCCCCGACGTGGGGAGGAGGATCTAAAATTTCCATTTAGTGGGGAATAGATGAAGATGCCCCAATCCTGGAAGGGATTGACTATGGCAGGGAAAATTGGTAAATGTGAAGGGTATGCCCCCTCGAGAGAGTGACGCGAGAAAAATAAGGGTCCCGAGCAACATCTTGATAGGAAGAAATGGATGGTATGGTTGGAAAGAGGGAAAAAAAATTAGGCAAGTTTTCCTTTTGAACAAAGTCGATCGGACAAACGGGGTGCAAATGACAGCCTCGGGAAGGGAAGGGATTAGTTTGAGGAAAAATCGATGAATAAGAAGTAAAAAATACCCCTTAAAAAGGGAGGGAAAAGAGAGGGGTCTCAGACAACTTCTCAATAGGAAGAAATGAAAGGCATGGTTGGAAAGAGCTCAAAAAAATAAGCAAGTTTTCCTTTTGAACGAAGTCAATCCGACCCACGGTTTGCAAATGGCAGCCCTGGGAAAAAAAAGGGAAAAAAAGTGTTGCAGAGGGGCGGATTTGCCCCACTGCAGAAGGGAAAATCCACCCCGGAAAAAGGGTGGATCCGCCCTGCTGCGGGGGTAGATCTTCCCCACTGTGGGAGCGAGTCTGCCCCGCTGTGGGAGCAGATCCGCCCCGCGGCCAACGGTGGCGACGCCGCCTCCGGCTGGGGGCGGATCCGCCCCGCTGCAGGGGTGAGTCCGCTGCAGAGGCGGGTTCACCTCAACCCAGAAAAAAAAAGGGGGGGGAGTGATGAAGGAGGAAGAGATGGGGGAAAGGATGAGAGATGAGATGATGAAAGGGAATATGAAAATGACGATGATAAGAAATGATGATAAGCGATGGGAGGTAAAGGTGAGCAAAATTGGAGTCGACGACACAGATGATGTTGCCCCCATTCAAGCTACAAAAGTGCGGATATGCCCTTTGGATTGCTACAGAAGTGCGGATACGCCCTTCTAATTGCTACAGAAGTGCGGATATGCCCTCTGGATTGCTACAAAAGTGCGGATACACCCTCTGGATTGTTGCAGAAGTGTGGATGTGCCCTCTTGAGTGCTGCAAAAGTGCAGATACGCCCTCCTGATTGCTGCAGAAGTGCAGATACGCCCTCCTGATTGTTACAGAAGTGCGGATACACCCTCCAATTGTTGCAGAAGTGCAGATACGCCCTTTGGATTGTTGCAAAAGTGCAGATACGCCCTCCAATTTATTGCAGAGGGGCGGATACGCCCTATTTTACATACTTTTTTAGACATGTAAGGCTAGGAACAAGACCAAGAGTGTGATTAGATGATTTGTGCTAGATTGAATGGATGAGGATCGGATGGGGAGGCAAGATGGTTAAATGAAATGATGGGGGACAAGATGCTTAGAATAACCAATTGATAGTATTCTAAGAAGATTGAAGAGATGATGATAAGAGATTGGATGGATAGGGGAGGGATATTGATGAAGGATTATGGATTGGTGAGGGATTTTGATGGATGAGAGGATGAGGGATTTTGATGAAGGATTATGGATTGGTGAGGGATTTTGATGGATGAGAGGATGAGGGATACATGCAAGATGATGGAATGGAAAATGAAATGCAATCCTAATGCAATTTTCCATCTTTGGAGCACTGATTTTTGCTATAGCATAAGACACTGGGCGTTAGGGTATGTAAACCAAGACGAATTAGTGTCTAATGCATAAAACAAACACAACAAACAAGAAGGCTATCCCAACACCCCAAAGTCATGATGACTTTGGTCAGGCCAGGTATTGGAATAACCACAAGCACAAAAAGATGCCCCAGCATAACACAAGACCTCGGGGATCTTGGGGGGTACTACGTGGAACAACCAAGAAGACAAAAACAAAAAAATGAGCAAGTATGCCCCTATGTTGACTAGTCAAAGCACACCATGATATGATGGATCAAAGCAACCAGGACAAGTGATGATGGGAAGCTCAAATGATAAACAAAATCCAAAAGCATCAAAAGATCATAATCAATTTCAAATGTCCTTTGCCATAGGATCAAGATGATGGATGGGGTTGATGAGGTCTGTTAGGAAGGATACATCCTGTTGAGACTGATGATGGATAGTAAACTAAAAGATCGATATGACATAGGATAGCAGAAACTGATAGGATCTTGTGATACAGATGACCGTTGTTTGTAAGCACCAGCTAGGATAGGGACATACTTGATGACACGACAAGATGACAAGACGACAAGTTAACAGGACTAACACACCCTAAAAACCTAGGGGCCTGACGGTTGATCAAAGATCAACCTTACCTACGTGAAAGCGCAGAGCCCTCGTAATTCAAGATAAAAGATCATGGATAAAAGCGGAAAGAGGACAATGAAGACCTCAATGGATGACAAAGACCAAATGGAAAAAATGCCCAGGGGGCCAATCAAATGATGGACCTTGCCTATGTGAAAGCATAGTTCAACACAAGGCCAAAGACAGAATATGGAAGAGGACAAGACAGACAAAAGGCAGAACCCCAGGGCAGATCAAATGATCGACCTTGCCTACATGAAAGCACAGGGGCAACGTAGTTCGACACAAGGCCAAAGATAAACGGTGGAATGACCATGATGAGAAGACACATGAAGGATGGTGATATGATGAGACAAGATAGGCCGTGTCGATGGGATGGTGGATATGTGTAGGATGTGGGTTATGTGAAGCTCGGGGATGGGATAGTGATCTAGATCATTTAGAAGATGAATTGGGAGGATGAAAGGATGTATAGATGAATGATGAAGAGTGATAATATATCAGAAAGATGTAGGAAATAGATAGGAGGGACGAATTAGGATGTGAATGGAATTGGAGTGCATGGGGGTAGCCTATAGCGAGATACCAATGACAAGAGATGATGAGATAGGAGGAAAATAGAGGGAAAGGGATGGATGGATAAGAAGATGTGAGGATAGGTGGATAGATGATGGATAGATGAGTGATGAAGAGTGAGAGGATATTAGAAAGATGTAAGGCTAGGATAAGGGGATAGAGGAAGGGGGTAGATAACAATGAAAGGATGAAAAGGACTAGTGGATGAGAGTATAGGAAGATAAGGATTTGGTAGATGGAAGGAATGACTGGATGGATAAATGGATGGGGAGGTAAGGATGGGCAGGATGGGGAGATGGAGAGGATTACTTGGCGGAATGGATGGATGATGTCTCCAAGGACCCAATTTTAAATAAGGATATGCCCACACTCTAGATATGTCATGCATGATGAGGCAAGAGGGATAGAAAGATGGGTGGATAAGGGAGTGAGATGGGCAATAGAAGATAGATAGAGGTGGATAGGATGCATGGATAATGGAAGATAGAGAGAGGTGGATAGGGGATATATGCCAAGAGGTGTCCAAAGCATGTATAGAGGTTTACCCTTACATTTATCAAGATCACAAGGAAGATGGAGGGAGTGGGATAAATGGGATAGGATGCGGAAGATAGGTAGATGTAGGAGATGGAGGAAAGGAATGCGTAAGTGGATGTTGCCCCCAATCGCGGAAGGAGACTAGATGGGGAATTTACGCATGATGCCTGTTTGCCAGGTTTTCATCATGGTACTTATCCAAGGTGCTTGTTTTCCAAGTTTTCACCCATCGATCTAATGATTTTCTTTGGTTATTTTTATTTTTGTATTTTTTTTTTTTTTTTATTTCTTTGATTTTGATTTTTTTTGATTTTTTCTTTTTGATTTTTTTTTGTATTTTTGGACTAGGATGTGGATGAAGATGGATAAAGATAGGGATATGGATATGCAGATTTGGAGCATAGTTGATAAGGATATGGATGAAGGACTCAAGCATCAAGTTCCATATGAGGTAATAAGAGCCCATGTGTAAAGTGACCAGTGGATGTTGGTACAACCTTAGTAGAAGAAATGAATTATGCAAGAGGATGAATCAAAGGGGTTGGACAAGGGAGATAGGGGGGATAGTGGATGGGGTGTTGAAAAGTGTATGGATGGAATGATGGAGTGGATGTGTGATAGGGGAAGGTTTTCAGGACCAACATTAGCACATGTGGTGGATGTGAAATGAGAGGAGGGTTGTTGGTTGGATAATGTGGTGATAATGGAGGCATTGGGATAGTGAAGTTTGGGACATAAGGACCCAAAATAGATTTAGGAGATGGAGGATGTGAATTATTAACTTTGGGCATAGCAACTTTGGATGTCATCATGGATTTTTCATGTGAAGGTATTGTACCTTTTTTCTTTGGGATCCACATGGTTTTTATTTTTTCTTTGGTGGGCCTTTGTGGCCTTTTGGATTGATTTAGATTTTGGACTTGATTTTTCTTTTCTACAACATGTCTTTTGAAGGGGACATCAGGAGCTTTAGATTCAAGTGGACATTTGGATTTATACATTTTTTCTTTGGCATCCAAAGTGCTTTTAGTAGCAAGGGGATAGATGCGAGGAGATGGATGATGGGGAGCGATGGAGGTAGGGTTATAGGAATTACGTGTAGATGGAGAATGTGTAGGTATGTGCCTTTGTTGATCCTGATTAGGATTTATGAAGGTAGGATTTTTATGCTTTGTACGAGGGAGAGGGGGTGGAGGAATGAAAGGATGAATAGGATAAGATGGAGGGGGTGATTTTGGGATATAAGGACCCAAAATAGACTGTGTATATGGAGGATGTGTGGGGTTTGATGGAGGGATATAAGAAGCCATAGTAGATGGAGATGAGAAATGATGGATAGAGGGACATAAGGACCCAAAATGGATTTAGAGGATGAGGGAGGAAGATGGATGGTTGTTTTGAGGTAATATGATGGAGGAGGGGGGATGGCGGCAAATGACTTGGTAGAACGATGGAAAGTAACTCTTGTGCCTTTAGAAGAGGATCGTTTAGGATGTACGAAGGTTGTACCAACATCTTTAGAGTGCGGGTTTTGGGAGATATATCCAAGACCATGTGTGCCTGGATGTTCTTTGACTTGAATGGGCTCTAACATTCCTTGCTCATGAAGGCCTAAACCTTTTCCTTCATAGCTCATGTTTTCGAGCATGTGATCTATGGTAGGATTCTTATTCTTTTGGAAGCATGATGTGAGTGTGTTAGCAGGTGGAGGAGGAAAGGTGGTGCCTATACTTTTTTTTTCTTATGTAAGAAGGCCACCACAGATAAGTGTAATGCAACCAAGGTGGTACAAAAGTGGCGTTGGGATTGGCGATGAAGGATCATGCGATGGAGATGAGGGGATATCCGCATCAAGAGGAATGAGTGATAAGGGATCATGAAAGGAATTGGGGAGTATGATGGGTTCTAGATTTATGGCAGTGGATGATAAGGGCTCATGAGATGGAGTGATTGGATCTTGAATGTAAAGGGGATCATGGGATGGAGTGGATGAGCTAGTGTGATCTTGAGATGGAGTGGAGGGGAGGATAGGATCATGACTTGTTTGAGGATAGGAATCATGACATGGGATGGATGGGGGATTATGATCTTGGGATGTAGTGGATGGGATGGTAGGATCTTGATTTGGAGGAGGGGATATGCTTGTATTCTTTGGATCAAGCTCTTGGCAGGAATCATCTTGTGGGGGATGTATGATGATGGAAAAGTGTTGGAGGGACACCCCAATTGGGGGAGATAGGAGGATGGAGGATTCATGAAGGTTATGGGATTGAAGTTTGTGAATATTAGGACTAGGAGGAGGGGATTGGATGTCTTCAATGGATTGGGTGGATCTAGGAGTAGAAGATGGGGATTTAATGGATTCGATGGGTTTGACCAGCTCAACCGTTTGGACAATGTTAGGAATGGTGATGGGAGGGATAGGTCTAGGATGGAGGAGGGACTCATCACTAGTGACAGTACATGATAGAGTGGGAGGGCGTGATGTCTCTTCTTGCATGAGTCTTTGGGCGACATTTGGAAGGGATGTAGGATTAGGTAGAGTGATGGGAATGGATAGAGGATTAGGATTAGACATGGGGATGTGATTGGATGGAGGACTAGGAGGATATGGAGGATTAAGATTAGATGAAGGGATGGGATTGGATGTAGGACTAGGAGGAGATGGAGGATTAGGATTAGATGTGGTGATGGGATTGGATGTAGGACTAGGAGGAGATGGAGGATTAGGATTAGATGAAGGGGTGGGATTGGATGTAGGACTAGGAGGAGATGGAGGATTAGGATTAGATGAAGGGATGGGATTGGATGTAGGACTAGGAGGAGATGGAGGATTATGATTAGGTGATTAGATGGGACTAGATGGGGATGGAGGATTAGGATTAGATGAAGGGATGGGATTGGATGTAGGACTAGGGGGAGATGGAGGGTTAGGATTAGATGAAGGGATGGAATTGGATGTAGGACTAGGAGGAGATGGAGGATTAGGATTAGATGTGGGTATGGGATTGGATGTAGGATTAGGAGGAGATGGAGGATTAGGATTAGATGAAGGGATGGGATTGGATGTAGGACTAGGAGGAGATGGAGGATTATGATTAGGTGATTGGATGGGACTAGATGGGGAACTAGGAGTGGTTGGAGGAGATGGAGGATTAAGATATAATGCGGGAAAAGGGAGAGTGATGTAGGAGGATGTGGATGTTGGATTAGATTGGGAAGATGGGGATGGTGAGTGATAGTAGGAAGATGTGGATGAAGGATTAGAATGGGGAGATGTGGAATTAATGTAAGGATATTGGGATGGGGAATTGTGATAGGAAGGTGTGGATGTTGGATTAGGATGGGAAGATTGAGGTGGTGGACCACCATAGGAAGACATGTATGGTGAGTTGGCATAGGAGGATATGGATGCTAGATTAGGATGAGAGGATTGAGATGGTGGATTAAGATAGGAGGAATATTGAGATGAGGGATTGTGATAGGAAGGTGTGGGTGTTGGATTAGGATGGGAAGATTGGGATGTGGGATTAAGGTAGAGATATTGGGATTGTTGATGATGATGAGGATAAGAGGACATGGATGTTGGATAGGATAGAGGTTGAAAGGGAGGACATGATGAATATGTTGAAGGTGAGGATGTTGGATATCCCTTGTCAAGGGTAGCATAAGAACCGTTATTAGATGTGGATGAAGTCATGGTGGGATAGTTTGAAGAAATAGTGGGATTTTGGGAGGCGATTGGAGAGAGCTTGCTAGCAATGATAGTGTCAAGGGAGTCTATATAACAATCTTCATGATCAACAAGATTTTCGTTATCATCATCAACAGAGTTAGGATTCCCCTTGACTACTATTATTGGTTGTGTGAGAGGGGGATAAAGATTCATGCTGGATATAGATTAGTAAGAAAGAATAAATGATGGATAAAGAACTAGGATGGATTGGAAACTCATATGGGGATTGGATGAAAGCTTAGATTGGGATTGAATAAAAGCTCAGATTAGGATGATGGGATTTTGATAGATTGGATTGGATTGTTTGGATCAATTGATGATCTATCAATTGGGTGATTTGGATGAGGATTGGATTTGATTTGATCAAATGATGATGTATCAATTTGATGATTCGGATTTGGATTGGATTGTTTGGATCAATTGATGATGTATCAATTTGATGATTTGGATGAGGATTAGTTTGATGGATCAATTGATGATGTATCAATTTGATGATTTGGATTTGGATTGATTTGATTGGATCAAATGATGATGTATCAATTTGGTGATTTGGATTTGGATTAGATTGTTTGGATCAATTGATGATGTATCAATTGGATGAGGATTGATTTGATTAGATCAATTGATGATGTATCAATTTGATGATTTGGATGAGGATTGATTTGATTGGATAAATTGATGACATATCAATTGGATGATTTGGATGAGGATTGATTTGATTGGATCAAATGATGATGTATCAATTTGATGATTTGGATTTGGATTGATTTGATTGGAGGGGATCCTAAAACCTGATTTGGAAATCACCCTAAGTGACTTATGACGTTGGTTGATCGATTTGAGCTAGCTAAATCAATGATCACGACACCGAATCCACCTTGAGATGGAAGGGGATTGATTTGGGCCAATGAAGTTGACTTACAACACAAATCCACCTCAAGATAGAAGTGGATTGATTAGGTTGAAGACAAGGATTGATTATGTAGGATAATGATCAACTTAACGCCTTGGTCAATTCGGGAAATAACTCCTAAAACAAGGTTTAAAGGATTTTGTGTTGAGAGATGATGATGAATGCAAATGGAAGATGTGTTGTTGAAAATGTTTAGGTCTCATGATAAGATGGGTATCCCAAATGGTGGAATGATCAATGTGAATGTGGTAAATGGACATTTTAGAAAGGTTAAATGGAGTTTTGGAATGATCAAATGGATGTTTGGATTGGCTAGATGAGTGTTTAGGATGATCAAATGGTCAAATGGAGACTTTGGGGGTTCAAACGAAGGTTTGGAATGGTCAAATGAATGAAACAATCCATTTAGGAGGGCGTATCTGCACTTTTGCAGTAAATTTATCAGAAACATCAGAACAAGGGGGCGTATCCGCACTTCTGCAGTAAAAAGACTGGCAGAAATGTCGGAACAGGGGGGCGTATCTGCACTTCTGCAGTGAAAAGTGCTAAAACAGGGGGGCGTATCTGCACTTCTGTAGTGAAAAGTGTTGAAACAGGGGGGCATATCCGCACTTCTACAATAAAAAGTGCTGAAACAGGGGGCGTATCTGCACTTCTACAATAAAAAGTGCTGAAACAGGGGGGCATATCCGCACTTCTGCAAAAAAATAGTGACTTGGTTTGAAAATGAGGGATTATGGCAAAGACTTGGAATGACTCAATGAAGGTTTGACTAATCAAAATTTACTGGTTTTTCACAAAAAGACACTTTGAACAAACACAATCCTATGATTAGTATTAAGGTGTATGGCCGACAAAGGTCTTACTCTAGGATGAACAAGGTTTCTAGGGAGTCCTCGATATATGCTCGGTACGTAAGGCACAACCATGAACACCAGTCCGTCACAAGCGTGAGTCAGGAACCCCAGTGAGATACTGAAAGGCTCGTACCAACTCTTCACGCCTATCTAGGTATCACCCTAACTTCGACGTTCTGCCAATTACGACGCAACTGGATTGGGGTATAGCATTCGCTCTCCCCCCTTTATATACCAAATCGATACGCGTGGTTGGGATCGTCCCTTGGGGTGATAAAATCCCCAAGCAGGTCCCACTAAGAAGAAGACACTAATCGCTTCCAACTCCCCCCCCCCCTCGGATCCGCACAAAGTGCAAAGGGGAAAGGTGAAAACGAATCAACGCCCCCTTAGGGTAACACAAATAAAACAGACACAGCAAGCAACAAATATTACTTTCCCCTACTTATACTAAGTAAATAGATAAAGCAGTAAGGAAAGACCTCAAAAATCAGAATAAAACAAAGGCCCTGCAAGCAAGTGTTAGTTGTTTTATCTTTTTCCCTTTGTGATTTTCAGCAAAATACTCAAGATATCAGCAAGAAATCTAGCTTCACCCACCAACAAACAGGGTTAGAGGATTAGTGCACAAAATAGCAAGAGAAAGAGACAAAAACGAAGCTAAAGTGCAACTTTTTTACCTTCCCGAATGTGCTGTTAAGGGAAAATTTGCCCCTCTGCAATGAAAAATGTTAAACCGGGTGGGAAAATCTGCCCCTCTACAGAAAATAGTTAGTAAAAATGTCAGAACGCGGGGGGTATCCACCCTTCTACAAAAAATAGTTAGGCAAAAACATCAGAATGCGGGGGCATATCCACACTTCTGCAAAAAAAAAGTTAGCAAAACATCAGAATGCGGGGGCGTATCCGCACTTTTGCAGAAAAAAGTTAGCAAAAACGTTGGACTGCGAGGGCATATCCGCACTTCTGTAGAAAAATAGTTAGCAAAACATTGGATTGCGGGGGCGTATCCACAATTCTATAGAAAAATAGTTAGCAAAACGTTGGATTGCGGGGGCGTATCCGCACTTCTACAGAAAAAAGTTAGCAAAAACGTTGGACTGCGGGGGCGTATCTGCACTTCTGCAAAAAAAAGTTAGCAAAAACATTGGACTGCGAGGGCGTATCCGCACTTTTGCAGAAAAATAGTTAGCAAAACGTTGGATTGTGAGGGTGTATTCACAGTTCTGTAGAAAAATAGTAAGCAAAATGTTGGATTGCCGGGCGTATCCACACTTCTATAGAAAAACAGTTAGCAAAATGTTGGATTGCAGGGGCGTATCCACACTTCTGCAGAAAAACAGTTAGCAAAACATTGGATTGCGGGGGCATATCCACACTTCTGTAGCACCTGGGAGGGAAAATCTGCCCCTCTGCGACCTGAACCTGCAAACAAGCTTAACAATAGCAAACGTAAAAGAAATAAACCCTTTTGTGGGTCCCACCGGGCGTGCTAGAAATGTGATCCTAATAAAATGTCAAGTCCTAATGTGAGATGCTAGATAAAAACTAATAATGCAACAAGAGGAAATAAAAACATAAAAGGGAACCTCAATGATTAGCCTAAGAAAATGGATAACATGGAAGTAAGATAAAACAAATTGAATGTTATTTGTTATACCGTTTATGCTGCTCTTTCCTTGGTTAGCCCTTGATCTTGAAGAGTTGTGTGCTCCTTGGATAACAAGCTATGTTGAATATGCAAAATGATATGCAAAGTGGATGAAGATGTGGTGATTATGAGATTAGAGTTCAAATGGAAAATTGACAAGAGTTTGGGAGCAAAAGATTTGATCCCTAAAATGGGAGAAATGAGGGAGTATTTATAGGATAATTGGAATTCTCTAGAGAATTCAACGGTTGAGATTGATCCAATAAGGTCAAGATGAAAGGCTATGGTGAGTTGAGGACTCACAAGCCCTCACATCTTGACATGTGGAATGTGAGATGTCTTAGGGTGGGGTGATGTGGAAATGAGGTGGAAGAGAAGTACATGAGGTGGATGAAGGACAAGTACCTTGGGGGATGAGAAGATTCTTTGGAGGAATAAAAGTGAATTAAAAATTCACAATGATTGGAAGAATCTAGTGGATAAGAGAGGGTCTCCAAAGAGCCAGAGATTTGTCACATGTGGGTGATGTGACAAGTCCAAGGTTCTAGAAGTCCTTGGCACATGTAAAGTGACAATTCAAGCCTTCTAGAATCTTGCATGGGGATGGGGAAGACCTTGGAAAGACAAAAGTGAATTAAAAATTCACATGGGGAAGAGAGGAACCTTGGGAAAATAAATGTTAATTAAAAATTCACATGGAAAAGAGAGTCCAGGCTAAAAATGGTAAGTGGGAAGGTTGACCAGAAAAGGTAAGCTAAATGTGGTTAATGATTTTGATTAAGGTTATGCAAATACAGGATTAAAATAGTTAATGAGATATTAGAGGCAAGTGGGAGATTATGGAGGATGTGACACTTAATCAAGATTAAGTGATGCACATCCTAATCACAGATTAATTAATTTAATCTAGATTAAAATAGGGTTATGGAGAATGTGACAAGGAGAGAGAAAAAGGGGAATTAAAAATTTATTTTAATCCAAATGGGTTAAAAGACTAAATTAAATAATTTTTCATATTTATTTAATTTAGAGAAGAAAAGGGATAAGGTAAAGTATTTAATTTATTTAATTATATACTTTAGGAACCTTAGGCAGAAAATGAAATAATGCTTAAATAAATTATTTAATCATTATTAATGAAATAGATGAATAGAGTAGAAGAATTTTGATCATATGGAAGTGATCAAATTTGGATGTCTACAATAGCAAATAGTCTTGCAGTGATAGCAAGGGCACAGTGATAGCGTTGGAGGTAGCAGTAGTGAAATTTTAGTAGGAGAAATTGAGGGAAGAATTTCCGGAGAAGAATATTGTTGGAGTTTTGTCAGTAAGAGGCAAGTAGTTTATGTATTTTTTGATTTACTGAAGATTAATACAATTCCTCATCTACAGTACTGGTTTTCCCTCTGGGGTTTTTCTAGGGATAATTTATCCAAAAATATTGTGTTTATTATTTTGCATGTTTTCTTCTCTATTCCTGTGAGTTTTATTTGTGAAGTTGCAGTTGTATTATTTTTCAGTATTTGTTATGAATTAATTTTCGGCAATCAAATAATCTTTATAGATAGGAGATTAATAATCAGTAACTACAATAGAATTTTCACATGGTATCAGAGCAGATCTGAGGGTAGAAAGAGCTCAGCATAGGCAAAAGAAGAAAAAATTGAGGGTTTATAAAACCCAGTTCTACCTCTTCAGTATTATTATTTTTATTATTATTATTTTTCTTTGAGATGGCCTTAGCAGGTTTAAGAGATCAGGACAAATTGGACGGAGCCTCAAATTTTGGTGTCTAGAAAGCCAAAATTTATTTATTGTTGAAAGAGAATGGTATCAAGGAATATGTGACCAGTGTTGTAGTTGTACCTACAGATGCAACACAACTCTTAGCATATAAGAAGGAAGATGCCAAGGCAAGGAGGTTGATTCTTGATGGTGTTAAGGATCATATTGTTCCACATATCACATAGTTGTTTACAATGAAAAAGATGCGGGACACCATTTTAAATCTGTACCAAAGTGCTACCACTAACAGGAAGTTGATTCTGAAAGAAAAGTTGAGGAATACCCAGATGAACAAGGGAGAAGATGTTACAAGTTACCTCACCAGACTTAGACTTGTCAATGATGAGTTGACAATTGTTGGAGATAAACCAGATGATGACGAGCTAGTACAGATAGCCTTAAATGGGTTTACTAAGCAGTGGGATGTCTTTGTTTAAGTTATTAATGGATGAGACACCTTACGGAGTTGGGATCGACTATGGAGTGACTTCACTCAGGAGGAGCTTAGACTACGCCTTGTCGGTGGTACCAACAATAAGAGTCAGAAAAGTGAGGTAGAACAAGAAAATGTTGCCCTAGTAGGAAAAGGGAAAGCAAAGAAGGGGTCTAGCAAAGGATCAAATCCTAAAGGTGACAAGAAGGACTTGTCAAAAGTCAAGTGTTATGGCTATCATGAGTTTGGCCACTATGTCAGCAATTGCCCACAAAGGAAGAAAGGTAAGAAGTAGACGACAACTTTAGCAAAAGCAAATGAGCTCTCCAGTAGAATGGAGGATGAGTTTGCACTCATAGCTTGTATGGTTAGCTCAACCTCACAAGGTGTTTGGTATATAGACAGTGGGGCATCATTTCATATGACAGGAGTTAGAGAATTCTTCTCCAGTTATAAAGAGGAGGACATCAGAATCCATATTTCTATGGGGAACATGTCCAAACTAAATCCAGTTGGAAAGGGACTATTCTATTTCAGAGGGAGAATGGCAAGTCGATTCCCATTCATGATTTGTTACATGTGCTAGGCTTGGGTATGAATCTGATTTTCATATCTGTCCTTCAAGATAAAGGCTACAATGTCCTCTTTAGAGTGGAAAATGTGTTAATCAAGCACAAGGATTGGAAATCACCCATAGTTATTGGAGTTAGGAGTGACCGACTTTACAGGTTACAGTTTGATACTCATAAGGCACTAATGAGCAGTGGTAATTCTAGAGATCAAGGAGAGTTATGGCATAGGAGGATGGGCCATATACATCATGGAGAACTTAAATTGCTTTGTGAGACAGTGACAGGTGTTCCAGAGGTGAGCACAGAGCATGATGATGTATGTAAGGGATGTGTGTTGGGAAAGTTTGTGAAAGTAGTTTTTCCAAGGAGTGACACCAAATCCAAGGGTGTTCTTGATCTAATACATTCAGATATATGTGGACCAATGTCGACAAAGTCTCTCAAAGGATATGAGTACTTTGTTACTTTTATTGATGATTTCTCCAAGAAGACTTGGATATACTTCTTGAAGACCAAGGATTAGGTTTTCAATCATTTCCAAGAGTTCAAAACTCTTGTGGAGAATTCGAAAAGCAGGAAGATAAAGGTTCTTCGATCAGATAATGGAGGCAAGTACAAAGGGAAAGAATTCTAGGAGTTTTGTACCATGGAAGGAATCAAGAGAGAATGGATTGTTCCTTACAACCTGCAGCAAAATGAGGTTGCTGAGAGGAAGAATCGGTCTATATCGGAGGTGGCAAGGGCTATGTTGTATGACTAGGATATGCCATGCTACTTATGGGCAGAGGCATGCAGTACAATAGTATATATACAAAATAAGGTTCCACATAAGGTATTGGGCAAGATGACACTAGAGGAGGCGTTCTCAAGGAAGAAGCCAGATGTCAACCACTTCAGGATATTTGGGAGTTTGGAATATTGTCACATTCCAGGGGTTACATGTTCCAAGTTAGATCAGACTGCAGAGAGAGGGTACTTTGTGGGGTACAATGAGACCTTAAAGGCATATCGGATATTTATTCCAAGGGCCAAGAGAATTATAGTTAGGCGTGATATCAAGTTCATGGAGGACAAAGCATTTAGGAGGTCCACAGATTTTCCAGCAGATGATCAGAGTGAGAAACCAATAGAAGCTCCAAGGATTGAGCAATCAGATCAGGGACAATGAAGTTTGAGTACAGTTACTAGTACAAGCACAGGCTCGGGTGTTGAGAGTTCACAGACTATGGAGCAATAGATGCACCAGATCCAAGAGATGCATCAAGAACACATGGAGGTTGATACTTCATCCTCTATAGTTGGTAGCAGTAACCAATAGAAACAAAGGGATACTCAGGAGTTTGTGGGAGCTCCTAGGACGAGTAATAAATAGCGGAGACAACTAGCTAGGTATAATGACTATATGGCTTTAGTTAGTCAGTTGGAAGATAGTGAGCCTTCCAACTATCAAGAGGTCGCATAGCAGCAAGTGTGGCAAGATGTGATGGTTGAGGAATATACTTCAATAGTGCATAATGATGTGTGGAAGGTTGTGCCTAGACTGACAAATAGGGTAGTGGTTGGATCACGCTATATCTATAAGATCAAGCACGGTGAATATGGTAGCATCAAGAAATACAAGGAAAGGTTTGTGGCCAAGGGTTTCTCTCAGAAGGAGGGAATAGACTATGAGGAGACATTCACTCCAGTGGCTAGGTACACTTCTATACGAGTCGTGATCTCTCTTGCAGCATAGATGGGATGGTAGATCCATCAGATGGATGTCAAGACGGTGTTTATTAATGGTGAATTGAAAGAGGAGGTATACATAGAACAACCAGAGGGATTTGTAGCACACAACAGTGAGACCCATGTGTGCAGATTGAAGAGAGCTTTGTACGGACTCAAGCAGGCTCCTAGGGTGTGGTATGAGCGCATTGATGAATACTTGTAGGGAATGGGCTTCGTGAAGAGTGAGGCAGATGCTAATCTCCAATACTTGGTGGTTGGGGGTGAGGTTCTCATTCTTGTTCAATATGTGGATGACTTGTTTTTAATAGGTTCACTGGGGCTCATAGAGGAGTGCAAGCAAGACCTTGCAGCAGAGTTTGAGATGAAGGATTTGGGGCTTATGCACTACTTTCTAGGCATGGAGGTATGGCAGACAGATGGTGATATTTTCCTTGGACAAGGGAAATACTACATTGAAATCTTGAGGAGGTTTGAGATGGAGGATTACAGAGCCATGTCTACTCCTATGATCACGAATTGGAAAAAGGTAGACACATCCAAGGAGAAGGATGTAGACCCCACCTTATATGGGCTTTTGATTGGATCTCTCATGTATTTGGTCAACACCAAACCAGATATATCCTTTGTAGTAAATTCTCTTAGTCAGTTCATGGTTGAGCCGAAGAGAGTGCATTGGACAATAGCAAAGCATGTGTTGCAATATTTGCATGGTACAATCGAGTATGGGATCAAATATGCTCGAGGTGATGGTATCAAGTTGATAGGCTATAATGACGCAGAGTGGGCAGGCAGTACAATGGACAAGAAAAGCACTTTAGGGTGTTGCTTTAGCTTGGGATCAAGAGTTGTCTCTTGGTACAACAGGGAGCAGAAGTTTGTGGCTTTGAGTTCTGTAGAGGCAAAATACATAGCAGCTAGCATGGCAACATGTGAGGCGATATGGCTTCAGAAGTTGTTGGTAGCCTTGTTAGGTCAGAGGGTTGATACTACGGTGATACACTATGACAATCAGAGTTGCATTAGGTTATCTAAGAATCTGGTGTTTCATGATTGGTCTAAGCATATAGAAATCAGGTATCATTTCATCAGGGATTATGTATAGTGAGGGATTATTCAGCTACAGTATATACCTATAGATCAACAGGTAGCAGACATTTTGACAAAGACATTGGGGAAGGCAAAATTTATCTTCTTCAAGGATATGTTGGGTGTTATGCAGAACACCTTCCTCGCTAAGAGGGAGTGTTAATTTATTGTAGCTCGGACAATTGTTTTCTCTAATTTCAAGAATTATTATTTAATTCTTGAGACTTCTAGAAAGAATTTAGTTAGGTCCAAATAATTAATTATTTAATTGATTGATTCCCCTAGAGACTTCTAAAAACCAGTTAGTTAGGGTTTGTTAGAGTCTAATTAATCTTAGCCATTGATTGAGATTAAATCAGGGCCATTGGTTTTCCAATGAGAATAGTTTAAAAGGGGGTCAATGGGCATTTGGAGAAGACATCAAGACACACACTTGAGAAAAATTTGCAGTGATAGCGTTGGAGGCAGCAGCAGTGGAATTTCAGCAAGAGAAATTGAGGGAAGAATTTCTGGAGAAGAATATTGTTGGAGCTTTGTCAGAAAGAGGCAAGCAATTTATGTATCTCTTGGTTTCCTGAAGATTAATATAATTCCTCATCTGTAGTACTAGTTTTCCCTCCGGGGTTTTTCCAGGGGCAATTTGTCCAAAAATATTGTGTTTATTATTTTGCATGTTTTCTTCTCTATTCCTGTGAGTTTTATTTGTGAAGTTGCAGTTGTATTATTTTTTAGTATTTGCTATGAATTAATTTTTGACAGTCAAATAATCTTTATAGATAGGAGATTAATAATCAGTAACTACAATAGAATTTTCACACATGGGTCATGGTTAATCAATGGCCAAAAATGGATGAGAATAAATGATCATATGGATCAAGGAAAGAATCAAAGGCTCATATTCTTTCAAACAAACCTACTTTTAACTTGCACAAGAAGTCTTGTAAGTTTGTTATAAAAAAAGAATATTCCTTTTTTCAAATGAGTGAGAAAAGATAATATTCTTTGAAATATTCTCATGGGTGAGGAAAATAAATATTTAGCAAATTAAAACAAATTTTTAATGTGCAAAAGGGGAAGGAATATTCCATGGGAATATTCATTTTGGAGGAATGTGCAAAGGAGGAATATTCCCTTGCAAGTGGGGGGATTAGATTTAATTAGTAATTTGATAATTGAATAAAGTTCCAATTATGCAAATTAAGGGAATTATATGATATTCATTAAATAATTGATTTAATGGAGATCAAATGAAAAAGCAATGGATGAGATTTTTTGATCTATCAATGGTCACAAATGAAAAGAGGATGAAATATGGATCAAGGATTCTCATCAATGGATGAGAATCAAAGATCACATGGATCAAGAAAATATCAAGGGCTCACAATCATGCAAATAAACACACTTTGCAACAACTTTAAAAAGTTGTTTCAAAGTTTGTTTGGAGTAATCATTACCTTTTTTGGGAGGAAAATAGGAGAATATTCCCGATGCAACTGGATAAGAGGGAAATTAGCAATTTAGTTAATTAAAACTAAATTTGAATGTGCAAGATGAGGAATGTGAGGATATTCATTAAATTATTGTTTTATTTAACGAAAAGGGGATGCAAATATGATATTTAATTAAATAGTTTAGGTTATTTAATTAAATAAGAGGACTTAGAGTTAAAATTAAATAATTTGCATTATTTAATTAAACTGGATGAAATGTCAACATGAGAGGGGGTGAATTAACCCAATTATGTCAATTAGATTAATAGGTGAAAATGAGGCATTTAATTAAATAATTAGGCTTATTTAATTAAACAAGCGAAAGGAAGATGGAATTTAAGTGATGTCAATATATCAGATTCAAGTGTATATCATTTAGGAAATTTTTAAGTGTCTACAAATATAACTTGGAGAATATGAATAAACCTCAAACATTTAAATCAATTGTGAATTCTAAGTGAATCCACTTGATCAAGTAGGTGGGTTTTCATCCATGAAATTGGTGTCTAGAAGGGTTTTCATCCTTCGACTAAAGAATGAATCAAGTTCAATTTCTCCAAGTTGGAGTTTGTAAAACTAAAAATTTCATGAATGTCTTTCCTCTCCATTCTCCTCTTTATATACATTTTTCAAAAATAATATTTTCCATAACCTTTTAATTTTTCATTTAAGTGATCTTTTAATTCAAATCTATTTTTGGTCTTAGTTTTAAGTCACTTTTATTTCTCTATAACAATCCCCTTTTTAAATAATTAAATATAAGTTTTCTTCTAATTTTCTACTTTATGATAACTTAAACATTTAATCATTTAATTATTTTCTACTTTAGAAAGGCATTTACCGCCGCCAGGATTTATTTCTAATGTGTCTGGTTTTGCAGAATTAGCAGTTGTTGTGTGTTTGTTGTGGAGGGAAAGCTTGAAGGATTGGTGGCAATTTCAATAGGGGGTTCTAGCAGGGGAAGGAGGGATAGAAGTTCAAAATATATTAATGGGAGTGATGCTATGGAACTTTGTTCCTGCTTTTCGGTTGCATCTTTCAGCGATGCTCCATAACTTGGTTCCTGCATTCCAACTACATCTTTTAGTGATGCTTTGGAACTTTGTTCCTTCATTCCAGTTGCATCTTTCAGCAATGTTCTGGAACTTTTTTCCTCCATTTTGGCTGCATCTTTTAGCAATGCTCCAGAATTTTGTTCTTTTGTCTCGACCGCATCTTCCAATGATGCTCTGAAACTTGTCCTTTTTTCCTGGTCGCATCTTCCAACGATGCTCTGGAATTTTATTCTTTGAATGTAACATTGGCAAATTTTTCCTTATCAGGATTGACATATATGTAAAAATATTATATATATGATAAATATATATAGGCTCTTATGCTTTTTGTTTAAAAATATATATTTTCCACATAACCACCAAAGGCATGAAAATTATTAAAATAGCCCAAATATGGATAATGACCACACTACCAAAACCTTAAGTGCATTAGATATCCATCAATATGAAAGTTCGTGTTCTCCTAAGATGACAAAATTCTTCAAAAAGTGTGGAGTGCTCCCAGAATGTCAAATATACATACAAAAAGTACCATTATACTTGGCTTGGATCCAAAAACTCTTTGTTGCTATTAGAACATCTTTTTGATAAAGTTGTCAATCTTCAACAAATGTTGGAATGGAGAGACATTACAAGTCCTCTCTCCCTAAAGTTGCTTGTCCTCAAGAAATTTCACTTTAGCTCACCAAAAAAACCAATTAATTGAATCACTCTACAAACATCATAATTTCAAATACAACATAACACACATTTACCAGAACCCTGTTACAACTCTCAAACCAAATCACATCTTGTATTTTCAAAAAACTTCACTTTGAATTCCCTATTTTATTGTGCTAGTGAGATGGACCATATTTTGATGCCTAAAGAGTATAGTTCCCAAACCTATCAAATGATGTTTCTCTTATATGTTGTCCCTTATTACCTAATGATGTGGAGCAACTAAGTCATGCATTGCTACCCAATGGTTGGGTCATCCTTTATCAAGAAATCATTAGCAATAAGAGTTTACATTTTAAATGTCAACCAGGGACATGTTCCTTGAGATGATGTTGATATTATATGTGTGGTTGAAGAGTTCTAGGGGTTCCTATGAAGTTAAGTTTAGTAATAAATTGTATTGAACTAAAAGGAAACCTATTTTAAAAACATACAAACTATTTATTCACTAAATAATAATTATCATTACAAGTTACTGCTACGAGTGAATATTACATCTACAAATTAACGAAAGTAGATCAACTATAGCTATGAGTAATCACTTTCATAAAATGTCAATCCAATACAAAATGATAAAAACACTAATTACTAATCTCAAAAGTAGAGTTGCAACATACCATAAGTGGGCCCTTGCTTGGGTATCAACACTCTCTTCACATGATAATTATCTACTCAATTCTTCATGTATAGTTTGATTCAATAATTTAGTTAAAATATTTGTACTCACTTTCTATTCAAAAAGAGAAACTAAAATTGATGAAGGAAAGATTACGAGTACTTCAATATGTAGATTTCTAAAATATATAATAAACTAACTCTGGATAACTAGGACTCCTAGATACTACTTTTCGACTCATTCCTTCAAAGCAGGAAGAGGATTATTTTTTAATAAATAAATGAAAGGAATACTCATAAATAAAGTATTAATTTAATTCTAATTTATAAAGGAATATGATTTCACAAGAATGCATGACCAAATGGAAGAGGTGTTGGTCACAAGTAGAAGAGTCCACAACCTTGTAACAAAGTCCCCCATTAGTTGGTGGAAAGTCTTAAATGTTCAAATGGTTCATGGTTGACTTGACTATAGGTATCACTCCCTTTTATTGTAGGTTTAGACCTCTTTTGTTGTGGGTCACTAACTCTTGTGGTTGAAGGTTAGCAATAGTCCATTGATTTCAGTTTATTCCTTCCTTCTTGATGCATATTATATTAGTTCCTACACAAAGCACTTATTCATCATAATCAACATAATTCATCATAACATTTCAACACATTTTAAAAATAATCAAATACATATTCAAATATCTATCAACCTAGCACTAATTAGTTCTAATGCTTTATAATTAATTATAGAGTCTTGGGAAATGTCTAGAAATGCTATAAAAGTATCATCAGAACAAAGGAAATAACCCTAATTAAAGTAACAATTCTACGACCCATCACTCCCCCTGACTTAATTCCTATTTTCCCTCAAACAAGGGATGGTGTTTGGTTGCTCATTAGTGCTAGCTCTTGGAATTCCATCAGTGATGTACTTCTTATGTCATACATAAAGTAGAACCATTTTTTATTACCTATCCTCATCCACTTGGTCTATGTCATGCCCATAATTTTAACATGTGGACATAACAAAAAGTCAATTTTTTGCTACAATCTTATCCAACATCGTGTTTGACATGATGGTTAAAATAAACACTTAGTGACATTTCTCGTTCAATGTCACTACAAGCACACCACCTAAAAGGCGGGGAGAGGGAAGATGAGGTGAGTATGAAAAACCTACTTCACCCACTCCCAAATGAAGGCTGACCTAATTAGGTCAGTGTATTGTAAATAATTCACCTTTAAGGGGATTACCTCATAGGAAATTCCATTGGACTTATTATATGAAATGAAAAAGTTCAAGTTCTCATTGTGAGGTCTAAACCTAAAATGACTTCTTTGCTAGTTTAAAAGAGATTAAATGACTAATCCAATTTATGCTTAAATTTATCGTTATAGAATAGATTTTCCATCTTAATATTAACTTGTTTGTAAGGTTCTTAGATGACCATCATTACACATACAAGTATGTTAGGGTGTGGTATTTATTTTGAGATATCAAAATTGACCCTAGTTGTGGGTTTCCTCTAAGATGAATTTTTAAGAATTCTTAAATTAATATTATAAGACCCCTAAAGAGAGTCAACTAAATGAATATAATTAAATTTGTAAGTTCATTGAATATCAGACTAATGTCATTTTAGTTTTATCAACTCTTTTGATCTAATATTATATTAATTAAATCCCTTAAAAAATTCATAATAATTTATGTAAATATGGACCTTAAGACATTCCATTTAATTTTCTAAACCCCAAGATTTCTTTCCTAACTTTTTGATGCAGGAGCATCCACACAAAATGGTAGTCAACATCAACCAAAAACAAGTTTTGGGTTTGTATTTTTATTTTGGTGTGTTTTGGGGTTCAATTGAAATCTCTTAGCTCTTTGAAAAACTCTTGGTGTGTTCAAATTTGCATAAAATTAGTTTTTGTGAAATCGTTATTCTAAGGCTTCGTAGGCAATTTTCAAAAATTATTTCTAAAAAAATCATAAGGATTGGAGTAAAATAGTTTGGTAGGGGCATTCATGGAGGTGACATGTGAAATGTGAAAAAATAATCAAAGTCATACCTTTTCCAATTTGGGAGATTTTAATGTCGAAAGTTTGTTAAAAATTATCAGCAATTTATGAAAATTTTAATATCTCATGATTTTGGAGGGTTGGAGTAAAATCCTTTTGTAGGGGTCCATGGGGTGCTATTCCATCTTGCACGCCAATTTTTGTGAGAATCAGATAACTTTCATTTTTTTCACCCACTGACACTTGATTATGCACTTCCAAAGTACCAATTTGATTAATTTTGTTTTGGAAAGGTATTATAGAGGCCATAGAAATTAAATATCAAATTTTATTTCATTATTGATTGTTTATCTATTGCATAAATCATATGGAAGCGTTTGCAACATAAAAAAAGACAAAAAAAATCAAGATTTTGGAGTTTTAAAATGCTCATAATAGAGAAAAACATCCCTAATAGTAAAGACAACACTGGAGGAGTTAATGGAGGCTTAAAAAATCTCATTTAATGCTGCATAAAGTCGGAATATGTATAGCTATTCTTAGGGGGAGTTGGGAGTCCATTCCGGAGCAATAAATGATGATTTTCAATGCATTTTAGGGGGGTGTTTGAGGAAAACATGGGAAGGATTTTGAGAGGAATGAGAAGGAGTTTGAGAGGAATGGGAAGGAGAAGAGATGCCTATGTAGAGGTGTTCATTGGGGGTTTGGTTGTATTTTTGAGTAATGCCAGTAAAAGGAAAGACAAAGTGTCAATGTGTGAGAGCTGCTAAGATTTTGGAGGAGCTATGTGAAGATTTGAACAAAAAAGAGAGCTTTAGGGCAGCAAAAAGAAGCTACGGAAGAACATTAGTGCAGAATTGGTTTCAAAAATGTATTGAGTAAATTTTTACTTGTGTAAATGTGAATGAAAAAAAATTGATTTGATTTGAAATGGTTTTCCCTTTGTTTAATCTCTATTGTTTTGTGAGTTGTGGATTGGGGTGGTTTTTATTTGCATCAGTGGTATCAGAGCCAAAGGTTTTGAGTGCATAGGTAGAGTGTCGAACATGAGGCAATCTATGTGGAGAATGAATTTAGAGGGTTAGAGTGTGTAGAGAGATTGTTGAACATGAGGCAATCTATACTTGAGAGAATGTGATGGGTCATGAGGAGGCCCGTAATAATTTTTTTTTGGGAAAAATATTGGGAAGAAGTGGAAAATAGGAAGCACCGTGAAGAATTTGAAAACCTCTAGGGTAAAGTAGATATATTGGAAAGGAATAAAGAGGAAATGAGAATGTGGGAAGAGAGCTATGGGAAGAAAAATATTCTCATGAAAGAGGAAAGAGAAGAGGAGGTTAGCAAAAGAGATTGTTGTAGCCCTTTGGTAGGGTTTGAATGCAAGGAAGAATATGTGGGGGCAGTCCACACAAATGAAAAAGATAATGAGGTGAAAGTTACGGTGGTAGCATGTGAATGGAGTGCATTGTGTGAGGTAGATGAAGGTTTGTAATCAGTAATTGTGAACATGGATGGTCCTAAATTTGACAAGAAGGTTGGTGAGGAAGAGGATGATCTCTTGAAAGAAGAGATGAGGATGTTAGATAGGTTATTTGAGAGACAACTGTTAGATAAATATGATAAGGAGATGCAGATGGGAGAATATAAAATCCAATATTTTTTTAATGTTGTCTTCAATGCAAACAACAAAGAAGGAAATGTAATAGATGATGGTCCTTTGGAGGACATGAAAACATGGGAGAAATTTGAACAACCTTGCAAAGATGCATACATGGAGGGTTTTGAGGATGAAGAAGGTGATGTTGGACTAACAAAAAAAGGATAAGGTAAATTTTAATTTTGAGTTTAGAGGTGATGATTATTTACCATTTAAATAAGAGATTGCAATAGTGGAAAATGAAGTTGTAGTTGTGAATGGGTATATGAATGTTGCATGTTTATGTATAGAGGTTGTAGATGATGGTGTTGGAGGAACTTGGTGGAGGTGGTTAGTTTGTGGTAGATTGGATCTCATAAACAAGGGAACGATGGAAGAAGAGATGTGGCAAAGGAGGATGGTCTATGGTGGAGGTGAGTCTATGAGAAGAAAGATGAATAGAGTGCACACTTGGTGGAGGAGGACGACAAGTATCCCAACTAAGTGTTGGAAGAGGCAGAGGAATTATTTTTATCTAAATCAGTGATGGAGTTTGTTGTAGGTTGTTCACAACCTGTAAGAGTATTTCTACTACTCCACTCTATTTTGTGAGTTCTACTCACAAAAATTTTCCTACCCAACATGTCTAATGCAGGAGCATCCGAGCAAAATGGCAATCAACATCAACCAAAAACAAGCTTCTTGTTAAGATTTTTATTTTAGTGTGTTTTGGGGTTCAATTGACATCTCTTGGTTTTGGAAAATTCTTGGTGTATTCAAATTTGCATAAAATTGTGTGAGGGGGGGGGAATGTTAGACCAGAAGATGGATCAAACATGTTAAATCTAAGAATCTAAGCTAAGATTAACATATTAATCTAAGATCTTAACCTACACATATGAAATGAAACTAAGCTATCTTAACATGCATAAAACAAATCTATGATTGCAAAATTAATGTGTAAAACAATGTAGCATTACCATCTTGTAGTGGAGTGTATTCGCCTAATGTTGGGTTGTTCTTATCACCATGAAGCCTCCAAAGTTTGTGTGCAAAAACTTGATGAATGGTTGTTTTGATTGGTTGATTGAAGAAAAGGTGAAGCTTTGTCAATGGTGTTCTTGACAATACTTCATTGCTCAGTGTATGTTGATTCCCCGATCCTTATTTTTGAGGAAACGGGTTTGTTATTTAAAAGATGTGATTTGAAATGGACCGATCAAAATTGTGTTGAAGAATATCTAGATCAATGGTCGGAGTGTGTTGAGAGGATTTAGGCATGAGAAAATTGTGCAAAGGTGATTGCACAATTTGCGTGATTGAGAAACAGATTGGCCAGTCAGGGATGTGATTGATTAGTTAACAGATTTAGATTGATCAATTAGGAATGTGATGGCTTAGTTAGGAATGTGATGATTTAGTTAACAAACAAGATTGTTCAACTAACAAATTAGATTGCTTGGCTAATAGATTATATTGCTCAGTCAGCAATTGTAATTTGCTTAATCAAAAAGTGGGTGAGGAATATTAATTAATTTCTTTTTGGAGTTGAACGTGCAAATCAAGTTTGACTTTTGCAAACAAAGTTGCATTAGTTTGATTTGAATAGTTTGATTTAATTATTCAAGTTTTGGAGGGAAAGTGTCATAATTAAATTAATAATTTAATCCACTTAGAGGAAAAAAGTGATTTAGTGACGTAATTAAATAATTGGCATTATTTAATCAATCAGGACGAAATAAGTTGAGATTAAGACTTTATTAAATAAATATGATTTATTTAATTAGTCGAAATGATGAAAATGTAAATTAATCAAATAACGTTGTTTTATTTAATCAATAGAGTAATTAGGGTTTTCAGGAGTTTATTAAATAAATGAAGTTTATTTAATTTGTCTGAAATGATGAAAAAGTGAATTAATTAAATAATGTTGTATTATTCAATTAATAGAGGAATTAGGTTTTTTGATGTTGTTTTGATGTGGTGCGATGTGGGAACGTTGTGGTATGATTCTGAGATGATCTGAGATATCATGGGATGATTCTGAGTCATTTCAAGATGTTGCATGATGATTCTGAGTCATTCTCAGATATTACGAGATGATTCTGAGTCATTTCAAGATGTTACGAGATGATTTTGAGTCATTTTGAGGTGTTATAGAACAATTTTGAGATGTTATGTGATGTTATGAGACAATTTTGAGTCATTTTGAAGTGTTACGAGATGATTTTGAGTCATTTTGAGGTGTTACAAGATGATTCTGAGTCATTTTGAGATATTATGGGATGATTCTGAGTCATTTCGAGATGTTACAGGACAATTTTGAGTCATTATGAGATGTTACATGATGATTCTGAGTCATTCTGAGATGTTACGAGATGATTTTGAGTTATTCTAAGATGTTACCGGATGTTGTTGGATATTGTTTGATGATGTTTGAGGCTGTTCGATGTTGTTTGGTGTTGTTTGGTGTTGTTTGAGGTGTGTGATAGGTGTCAAGTCAATTTTACATGTCTACAAAAATCATTTTTGTGAAATCATTATTTGAAGGCTTCGTAGGCATTTTTCAAAAAATAGTTCTGAAAAACTCATAGGGATTGGAGTAAAATACTTTGGTAAGGGCATTCATGGAGGTGGCATGTGAAATGTGCAAAAATGATCAAAGTCATACCTTTTCCAGTTTGGGATATTTTAATGTTGAAAGTTTGTTAAAAAATGTCAGCAATTTACGAAAAGTTTGATATCTCATCATTTTGGAGGGATGGAGTAAAATCTTTTTGCAGGGGTCCATGGGGTGCTATTCCAAGCTTGTACACCAATTTTTGTGTGAATTAGATAACTTTATTTTTTTCATCTATCGTCACCCGATTCTACACTCCAAAGCACCAATTTGATTAATTTTATTTTGGAAAGGTATTATGGAGGCCATGGAAATTAAATATCAGTTTTTATTTCATTATTGTTTTTTTTATCTATTGCATAAATCATATTGGAGCGTTTGCAACATAAAAAAGGAAAAAAACAAGATTTTAGAGTTTTCAAAATGCTCATATTAGAGAAAAACGCCCTTGGGAATAAAGACAATGCTTGGAGGAGTTAATGGAGGTTTAAAACATCTCATTTAATGTGCCATAAACTCAAAATATGTATAGATATTCATTGGGGGACTTGAGAGCCCATTTTGGAGCAATAATTGATGATTTTCAATACATTTTGGGGGGGGTTTGAGAAAAAATGTGGGAAGGATTTTGAGAGGAATGAGAAGGAGTTTGAGAGGAATGGGAAGAAGAGATGCCTTTGTAGAGCTATTCATTTGGGGTTTTTGTTGTTGGTTTGAGCAACGTCAGTAAAAGGAAAGACAAGGCGCTAATGTGTGAAAGATGTTGAGATTTTGGAGGAGTTGTGTGAAGGTTTGAACATCAGCAAAAAGAGCTTTGGGACAACAACAAGAAGCTACAGGGAGAACATTAGTGCAAATTTGATTTTAAAAATGTATTGAACAAATTTGTAATTGTGTAAATGTGAATAAAAGAATTTTTTAGATTTGATTTGAAATGGTTTGTCTCTTTATTTAATTAGTCGATAGGCTTCTTATTGTGGACTTGCCAGTCCACAAGAGCTCAGCATACCTATCTCAAGCCCTTATACTGCATAGCTATTTATGGTTTTCAGTCACCAATTTTTTCTTTCAGATGCCTATTTGTTTATGTTTTCAGCTATCGCATTTTTTCAGCAAAAAAATGGTATTTAATACGAAATCTACTACCAAATCTTGTGGTATTTAATATGAAATCTTCTGACATAGATGCCTTGCTTACTAGGGTGTCGATGATATTTAGTAGTAATGATCAAATCTACCACATTAACATTAGATTTGATTCACCGATGACCACCATTCATTGTCTTAGCTCACAAATCTAGTAGCTCTGAAACGTTGTTATTTTAAGATCTGATTTTTGTTTATTGTGAATAGATTGAAGCAACCGCCTCATCTTGTACAAATTTCTGCTGCGATCGGTTTTTGTATTATTTTTCATCCAAACTCTGCCCATTTTCTCATCAGCATCGTTTATAGCACCATATGATTCGTACAATATTTTGAGGTAAGTTATTTGTCATGGTGCAAGCGATTTTTTAATTTTGGGTATCTATATTCGACCGAAAATTCTCTAGTTAGTGTTGGTGACAAAATGGAGGAGCAAACGTGAAATGGTAAGCAAACGAGTCGCCCATGGTGGGATGGGCAGTCATTCCCAGATTGAGCACACGAAAGACTTTTGGTATTCTAGGGTATTGAAATAACTCCATTGTTACATAAACATCCAATTTGGGTATTGCCAATCATCATTTACGATATCTTTTACCATGTGGGTGTTGCGATAGTTCTATAATTTCATATATATCCAAGCAGGTACTGTCTGATCATCATCTCTAGAATTCTAATTGATTGGGGTATTGAGATTGAGTAGTGGAAACTACAAAATTTTCCTACCTAGTAATGGAAAAATCTCCCACCACCCCACTTTTTGTGCCATCTGACCTTTAAGAGATGCCAAAAAGAAGTGCCTTGTCTGGAAGACTACGTCCCTACACCATTTTCCACCACTTTAGGCAGGGAAATTTGGGAGGAGTCCAAGAAGGTGTTGAGCTTGGCTGCCCATGTGGGATTTAAAAAGGTATTCACCTACGCCTTTGGGGTTGTCACTCAGGCTTATGCTGGCCAATTTGGCACAGTGGAACTTACTGTCGTGTCCTTGGCTACTAGTACCATCGGGGGAATCTCCTTTGAGCTCATGTTATGTAACCAACCTTTTTCAATTATTTTGAAAGATTTTCCAGTTATATTGTTTAAGAGTTTATTTTTGTGGGACTGCTATTATCCTATTTCATCTCATTGGTCCAAATAGGTACAGAGATATATTCTCTTATTTTAGGGCCTTGTCAAATACTTTTCATTTATGACGTGGGAATGCGGGTTTTTGGTATCTATAAAATGATGACACAAGCATTTTATCTCACTTGACATAACCATAAACTACAATAAAATTATTGAGCTTTTACACCTTTCATTAGGATTCTCATAAAAATCACAACTGAATTTTATGCTTTTGCATCCAGTATTCATTTTTAGTTACCTAAATACATGTCGATTATTGCGAGTGTTCATCTTTTTGGGACTTCTATTGACTGGATTCCCATAACTTAGATTTGAAGAGGTGATTAGCAATACTTGTTTGTTTGTGCCATTCATTCCATAATTTCAGTGATTTAACTGAGGCCAATAGATTCAACTAGGGAACTTGAGGATTTTATGCTGGGAATCTGAGACTATGACTGTTCTTGCATTTCTTTTTATATCTAAACAATGTTTGGAGCAGGTTGCATTCTGGCTGTAGATTATTCTATTTTGAATTTTTTTGGACTATAATATTTCATATTTAACTGAGAAGCTAGCCAGTTCGTGATATCACTCTTAGATCTTGATTGCTATTGAAAAAGTATACTTTTATGGTCATACTTTTTCAATAGCCATACCATAGCCAAATTGGGTATGGCTATTAAAAAAGTATTAAATATATAAAGAATAGAAAGACAATGAGGTTGTAAACTTAGAACATTAGCTTGATGAGGTTTCCACAACATTTTTGAAATGATGAAAGGATTGGAGGAAATAAGAGACAAGTTTTTTGTTTTTGTTTCTGTCCTGTGGTGTCTTTTACATTTTAGGAATATTGGTATAGCTTCATAGGTTTTAAGATATCACTTTTTCTTTTCTTATTTTGGCTATTTTTCAAAACAAAATTTAGACTCCTATTTTGAGGAGTGAACCTTGGTTTTCTTTGCATATGGGGTGCCCTACCTGTCCTTGGGGGAAATTGGGGCCCTTTTTAAGGAGTACTTGGCCTAGGATTCAAACCCTATTCGACCTATATACAGGTAAGGGGGTGCTGGAGTGAGAACTTGGCAATGTAGCTTTGTTGTTATGAGGCCTGCAAAATTTTAAACTGGACCCAAGATAATTCAACATGCTTTTGTCAAATCATGGGTAGTCAATTTTCCAAATTCTTTAAATGTGATGCAAAACAAGATAAGAATTTGTTATCATCATTATTTTGAGATTATTTTAAATCTGATTCTAGATTTATGGTGCAGATAGGGATGGCAAGTGCACATCAGACGTTGTCTAGTCAAGCATTTGGTGCAAATAAATTCAACCTTCTTGGGGTTTACTTGCAACAATCTTTTATAGTGATGAATGGAACTGTGCTTCAAAGCGTAGTGTGCAAGATAACAATTTTTTCTCTGACTTAATCACCGCAAAACCCAATTTTCTATCAATCATCCGCTGCATATCCATTTTGTGATAGTCTGTGTGGTTTTGTAGATTTTTTCTCTAGAACGGTTTGGTTTTTGAGAGCTCTACCATTAAGATTTATTCAAGTTAGCATTGATCCAAAGCCTCCAAGAGTTGCAGTTACAACGTCATAATGGAAACATTCAAACAACAAGTCGAGGCTTTGAAGAATACCATACCTGCATATGACAGACACAAGAGTCTCTACATGGCCAAGCCCTTGGGAAATCTTGTTGAGCTTGAGGTTGTCTTATCTGAGAGGCAGGGGGGAGATTCGAGAAGGTTAGATACTTTATTTTCTCTCTTTCTTATTCTCCTACACAAGCCTTAATTTCAAGCCAACTACATAATTAATTGGCAGTTTTATAATGCTGTAAAATTTGTATTTTAGCTTATGTAGTGTGTAGGTTTTTTTTGGAATTTGTCGAAAATGCTCTCCTTGAATAGGGCATTTTTAGAATACTTTTACTCACTTAAATTTTTTCTCTCTACGAGAAGAAAATATAATCTGAGCTCTTCACATTTTTGAGGGTTTTCAATTTTTATTACAAATGTTTTTCCTTATTACAGATTAAGGTGAAAATGACGTGTAATGATGCTAACTTGAGAATGTCTTTTGGCCTTGCTGTGTTTTTAAAGTTAAATTGGAGGAATCTAAAACAGTATAAATGTGTGTCTTGAACAGTCTAAAATCTTAGAAATCTGGCACAATATCTTGCAGGGATCCTGTACCACTTACTCAAGAAGCATTACAACTTATGGATGTAGTTCTTCGACAAGTTGCATTCAAATTGTAAGCATTTTATAAAGCTTACAAGCCTCTTTTTGTTTGTAACATGACTAAATTCCAAGTCTATTTAAAAAATTTACAGATTGGTTATGTTTTTTTAATGTAGTTCTTCAGTATAAGATAGAAGAATACTCCCATGCAAGTGTCAACAAATTTAATGTTATTCCACATTCTATCAGTGATTGGGTTTTTGATTTTATGCCAATGAGAGGAGGATGCTTTGTAAGAAATGACAACTCTGCCTGATTAGATTTTAGGTGGTTTTGTCTAGGTAATTGCATTATGATTTTGAGCTCATTGGCAACTCTAGAACAAACCTCTGAAATTATGGATTTGTTTGAAGAAAGATGGAGGGATTTGATTGGGGACATGCCTCTCAAAATTTCATACCCTACCCTAGAAAACCATGAACGGCGCATTGATAGGTTGTGATCCAAAAAATACTAGATGGAGCTATCATAATGGTGGTTCTTGGCCGGGTGGGTGAACTCCTTTGTGGAAAGCAATATGTTGTTTTTAAAAATTTCAATCTTTTTTCTGTTTTAACTCTTTGGCTAGAATCTGCCTATGGGCAATGATGTTATCTTTGCTTATCACTATGCAGTATGAAGAGTAAAAATTCATTACATTAAAGTCCAAAAGCATGCTTATTTTGAATTAAATGAAGTGTTGAAATGTAGGTTTGACCAAAAATCTTGTTTGAAATAGAGATCTAAATGAAGGGAGTGTTGTTGCTAAATTAGGTTCACTATGCCATCATCACCTGTATCACCTATGCATTGACCTTCCATATATGATCTAAAAAACTATGTGCTTTTCATTTTTCTATATTTGATTTGGTTTTATTACTATGATGTTAATCTAGCATCGGTTTTGTTGTAGGAATTTTTTCCTAATTTTATCTTTATAAGCCTAAATTCGGTGTCATATTTTTGTTGTTCTTTCAATTTGTTGTATCTAAAAGGTGTGAGGATTTTGTGGTGAAAGATATTCTGGATACAATATATATGAACTTTTTATCATAATTGTTTGAGGCTTTCTTGGTGATAGTTCATTGTTGTGCCTTGTTAATGCCTCTATGACTTTGTATTTGATTTAACATTCTGGTTCTTTTAGCCTCCCAGGCAAGAGATGATCAATTCATTTATGCCTATACCTCTAGAAGTGTTTTGGACTTTTTCTGATCTTCTAAGCCATTTCTTATTTTTTATTCTCTACTTTTAATAAATTATTAAATACACTAGCACATGGTAGTTTATTGTGTTGATATTTTGTATGTTGAATATTTTCCTATTTATGTTATATCATAGTTGTATCATATGATACTAGATAGTTATTAATTGCTAAAGTAAGCCTTAGGTTATGACTGTCACAAACTAGCATTAACTGTTTCATGTCATTTCCATGAACTAGTGTTTTTTAAAGTTATGAAACAAAATAACTTTACTGTTATCTTGGATACTATATATATGTGTCTAATTCTGCATGTCTACACCTTGTTGGCCGGTTCCAGTCTTAATAATCTAAGGAACTTTGGTTTCCAAGGAATTTTTTCTCCGTTCTGTTCAATAATATTCTATAACAAGATATCATTTTTTTCCTCTGTATAGTGGTATTAAAGTAACCTTTGGTTTTGTGCAGTTTTGTTGTGGTTATTGACAACAACATGCATTAAGACAAGGAGGCCCCAGATAGCTCACAAAGCAATTGAACTTATAGAACGAAGGCTAGCTAGGGATGGTTGGCCAAAATATTATGATGGAAAAGCTGGTGGATAGATAGGGAAGCAAGCTCAAAAATGTAGACTTGGTCTGTAGTTGGTTATCTTGTCTTGAAAATGATGTTAGAAGATCCTTCTCATCTAGGAATTATCTCTTTAGAAGAAGATAAAAAGATTCTCAAGCCACTTCTCAAAAGATCAGTTTCCTAGACATACTAATTGAAAACAATTATGTATGCCATATTTGGCACATTGTATCATCATTTTTCATTCAAAAACTATTCTTGATACATGAGAGTCCAACGCTTGTACCACTTCTCTTAACTTGTACATGTTAAATTGTTTGTCTCTTTGATTCCAAAAATAAGATGCTAGGGAAGCGCTTAACCTCGCATGCTCTTCTCTTTGAATTTCCTGCAATCTAAATTTTGTGGATATTCCATATATCTTCATGGCTTACTTGAGTTTATGTTAAAATATTACTTCTATAATATATTTTAGATGAAGGCTTGTTAAAAGAGATCTGTATTGAGTTATATCGTATTATTCTCCATACAGGGAGGAGGGACAGTGGGCGCAGTGGGTATGCATCCACGTGCAACACAATGTCTGAAACAAAATATGATAACAATTCTAGCAAAACTAAAAACCTGTATGCAAAATATTAACTCATTCCAAAAAAATCACTTTTCAATAATAACAGATATAAGAGTTGTAGAGAATTTGATATGGTTTGCACTTTGAATTTCTCTTGACAACAAATTTAAATAGCCCTTATTAATTTTTGCATTAATGGTACATTCAATTAGAATTTGATTTAGTGGCACTCAAGCTTAAATTCATTTGAGGTACTAAATGAGTTTGACTACATATGTTTGGATTTTTTGCACAAATTTTCTATATACAATTATAGTTAGCTCTGGTCCAAATTCTGAAACAAATTGTAAGTTGCTACTTCTTTAATTTTTCCAAGAAGAGAGAGCCAGATATTAGACATGTTTGGCTGGGAGATAAACACATCATAATCCTATTGATTTGATAAAGATAGGATATACCATTATTTATCACTATTCATTAAAGACTTTGCTTCAAATGTTCTGCTACTCAATCTACTAATAGCAATTTTTTGTGATGCTAATACAATGCATAC
The DNA here is from genome assembly GCA_007115665.2 of Sequoiadendron giganteum. Classification (NCBI taxonomy): domain Eukaryota; kingdom Viridiplantae; phylum Streptophyta; class Pinopsida; order Cupressales; family Cupressaceae; genus Sequoiadendron; species Sequoiadendron giganteum. The sequence goes on along the minus strand of CM021107.1, from coordinate 219,437,405 downwards.
ATATATTCAAATATATTTTTATGTAATCAATTATGTCTTATTACAATTTTCCTCTTATTTCCTATCGACGTCTCCCTTGAACCTCCTATAAATACAAGTGCTAGTCTATATTGTTTTGTGTGTTCATGATATGATGTTGTCTTTGTTTGCATCAGTTTTATTAATTTAATTTTTAAAAAAATCACATAAAAGAATATTACTCCCAACAATTAAATCATTTTACCAACTTTGTTAAGAGAAACATTAACAAATTAATAAACATTAGCATTTTACTAACTTTATTAATATTTTACCTACTTTATTAAAGGACTAATTAATATTAGCATTTTATTAACTTTACTAACTTTATTAGTATTTTACTAACTTTATCGAGAAGATTTTTAGGGATTACTTTTAATTTGAAGATCTAAGCCTTATCCAATTTGTTCAAAGTGGATCTTTTAAATTATGACTTAATGTTTTGATTAAATAGATTCTATTTAATATTTTCATAATTCTAAATTGAATTCCAAATAGTATTATTGAATACTTTTTAAATTTCAAATAGTAATTCTTATTTTTTTAATTCTTCTTTCTTTAGGTTAAAGGAGTCCATTCACTTTAAGGAGTTAAAGTAAATAAACGTAAAAATTTAGTAACAAAAATGGCAACCCTATCGATTTATGCATGTGCCACAACAATTCTCACAATGGAAGAGTGACTACCTACCCAACAAGCTTCTTTTTTTTGTTTTTGAATTATTTTAGTTGCCTTTGGAACAACATTCCCACATAATCCTAACCCTACACGTAAATTCTTTGTCTTTTTTCCAAACTCCATTCTTTTTATTTATTGTTATTTTTTTTTTTTTTTCATGGTATAAATTTGGTGAGTGACATGGCCACTAGTAGATTGAGATCACTATGCCTCAAGAGATATTTTCATAGGTTAGGATATATGGTGCAATGCAAGATTTTAAAGGTCTTATAGATTGTTTTGTATTATTTTATTTATGTTTTTTTTTTTCTTTTTGCTTTGAAAACTAGTATTTGTACTAATGGTTGCATATGCCAAGTTTTGCAGCATTGCCATAAAGTATGGATTCAAGAAAAAAATGATAGAGCCCAAATATATAGAGAGTTCATCCAATTTGGGTTGAACTTATGAGGGCCATATTTTAGTCGAAATGTTTTCTTATTGTTTCCTTACTATCTCTCTCTTTTATATGTTTAGTCAACCATGTGAAAAACACCAGAATAAAGTGTCATGATAGACTTTAACATGAGTGAAGATCGAAGGTTTAGGAGGCGAGATTGGTTCTCAATCCCATAAAAAACTAGGTTTTATTCATTCCTTCATTTATGTTTATTTGCAGTTCACTTTGTAAATAAAAAGGGCATGAGAGGCCTATGCCTACCCACCCCAACCATAGCAATTTGGGTTTGGGGAGGGTTGAGCCCTCCCTTACCCAATTTCCTTGCATTTTTTAATTCTTTGTTTTATTTTATCCATTGACTAAAATTGTTACTTTAGATTTTTTTTTAACTTAGAATGGGATTATAGGAGGATTATATTTTTGGTGTGGTGGACACTCAATGTGTTGACAGATGTATTCAATAATTTTCCTTTTTTATTTTATTTTTAACTTATATCTACATATATATTGATATGTTTCAAAGAGTCTAGCGAAGATTAGTGAAATGGTCTAGCTCTATAGTGACTTAATTTTGAAACCGATACCTATCTTAATAAATAGGGGTGCACATTTAAATGGATAAGGTGTAGAAGACATTTATCTAGTTGCCTACTAATGAGGTTATGTGTTTTTACAAAATCTTGTATTTGTGGGAAATAAAAATATTAACATCATTTAGATTTTGATAATGATGACTAGTGAGTGTATGATATCTCCTAGCAGATGTATTAGCAACATAAATAACACAAAGCCGATGATATACAAGGATGAAGGAATTATTTCATATGAATGTACATGTTTATGTGGTATGTGATATAAAAATATATATAAACACAACATTTAACCATGTACAAAAATCTACAAAAGTGAGTATTACATTTCTTTTATAGAAAGGAAAAGAAGGTATCTAAATTGGAATAAAGTAAATTAGTAAAGAAAATGGGTTCATTCACCTATTACAATTATATCCATCATTACAATATCCTCTGGAAACAACAAGAATGTTTCATTTCCCTTATTTTTTTTACAAAAATAAAAGAATTCTTCAGGAATATTGTCACTCTAATTTCTCATTTAATTTAACAAATCCACATATGTGCCATTAGCACTACAATGGCTCATTCTAGATTATTATTCATATACAATCATTTGGATACATAGAAAAATAGAGCCCTATTTTTTTCTAAATTTTATCAATTTTGTTAACCAAACTCATACATAGATTATAAAGAGTAATTTTATTATGTAGGGTGTACATGTTCTAGAACAACATTAGATTTCCACACCTTGATTTCAATTGTATTAGAAATAGAATGCATGTTTTCTACAACTTGTTAGTAATCTATAATTTTAAACTTAGAGTATCTCGTTTGCAAAGAAAATATTATTCTTCATCATATCCTTTCATTTAACAATCATATAAGTGCAAGCTCGTGAATAGGGTTGTTTTATAAAGTATTGAGGTAACAACATTGTTGACAATAGATATACACATCTTTCCTGATTTTATATTGATCATAACAAAATAATTCTTCTTCTATTAGAGGTGTGACATTTCTCCATAGTTTGGCATACTAGTTTGTTATGTTACCCAGATTCATTCACTTCAATGTATACATGCCAATGATGAGAAAACCCATTTTCATAACCAATGGAGCTCACCTCCCATCCTAGGGCTAAAACAACCCACCCCCAAGCTTGGATAAATTCATAAATAATAAGAAAAACTTCTCTACAACCTAAAAAAAAAAAAATACCTTCCATAATTGACACACACAACAATTTTAATAAAATTATATACACCCATAGTAGCACAACAATAAGGTAGTTACAAAGTTGCTCAAAAGTCAAGAAACACAACACAAAGGCCCTCCTCTAAGAACCTCATAGAGGGGGGGGGAAAGGACATCTACCTAAGGGGTATCAATCAAAAATTGAACTTGTATATTCAATCACCATTTCCAAAGAACTCTCCACATAAAATCCTCCAAAATTTCAACTCCATAGCCAAAGCCAAAATTCCCATATACACAAAATGCCATAAATATTAGTGAAATATACACTTGGATACTCTTACCCATCAATTTCCTCCCCTTTGTTGATGTTTTTTCTAGCTAAACCTTGAAAATCGTCTAAAGGATAGCCAGTCCTTATGCTTAAGAACTTCAAGATTAATGGCCAACGAATGGGAGATGGATTCTACACTTTCCTCCCCTACACTTCAAGCTCTATTAAATGTAGGAGGGTAATCCCACATAATGTACCTATGAATTTATGCAACTAAATGAACATGTGCATTACAAATAATAGATGAATTCTCATGTAAGTGCTTAATAAATGAAGTATTTCAAAAGGATGGCTAATCCTTCACAACACTCAACATTTAGAGCATGAGAATATGAAATTACATTGCACTTCCAAAAACAAAACATAAAACAAAAGCATTTAAAATTTGTTTGAATTTAAAGATTGTCTCTAAGGTTGGGGAAAGACACTTGTGCAAGACTATTGCCTACCTTGGGCTATAGAGTCACATATCATGCACATGATATCATAATACTATAACATAATCTTGATGACCTTCAAGCTTCTACCGCATTATGATAGAAAGGTTTGCTTAAGCCTGTCATGAAATCATACTTAGTAATCCATCTAAAAATACAATACCCTCATTACCTATTTGCAAGCATTTACACAACTCCTTGAATGGAAAGCAAACAAACAGACAACTCAATCATTAAATGTGTTTGAAGAACTTCAATAACTTTGTTATTTTAATTCAAAAGGTATTACATCCTAAACATGGAAACAATCACATAACAATATGCCTTCATATCTATACATTCAAGTTACATGAGCATTACAATATATGGACTTACATCACATGGCTCCTTACCCTCAACATTCAACAATTACAGTCATAGCCTCTTTCATGGCCAAAACCTAAAGCTAAGAGCCCTCCCACAAATTAGATCCCTTACAAATGAAGAAGAAATTACATAAAATAGAAGAGAAGAAGACATGGATTAAAACTCTATTTGACATCTGTCAAATTTAGCTCCCTTTGATCTGGCATTTGGTTCATATGTCATTTTACCTTAATTTCCCTCCTCTTTTGCCTTTACTCTTGAAACTGCAAATTGTTTTGTCCACTTTACTTGTTTTCATTCCCATGCATCTTTTTACCCTACCTGTAAAAATTACTCCTACAATTTCGCTTGGCAAGTGAAAATTTTCACTTTTGGGCAATTAACCCACATACTGGTATTAAAAAAATGCATGTCAACTTGCATTTTAATATTTAAAAATTTCATTTTACAAAGCATTTAGTTTGATATTTTGTCAAACATTTATCTGAAAACTAATCTTTTGTGCAATTTTCTATTACCAATTGAACATTTTCACCATTTCCTAGATGCATTTTTTTTAATCTTCAATCTTCTTTCCTGGCACAAGATTCACTATAGACCATTTTCAACCTTCACATGATGCATTAACCATTGAGTAGAAAGAAAAAAAAAAGATGCAGGGCGTGAGAATGAGATATTGGGCATTTTTGACCTCACCGACAACCAAATAGTGCATAAAACATTGCCAAAATTTCCTCCCAAGGGATATAAATGGTTGAGGCACCATTTTGGAAGCAAAAACCATGGTTTGTAGCTCAAATTTAACAATAAAAATCTGCCCCAAACCAAAAAACGTGATTGCAAATTAATTTTTGCACTTCCACAATAAAATTCTCCCTCTCAAAATGATGAAAGTCCCTCTAATCACTTGAAAACAACAACAAAATACTAAATCAACCAACCCAGCAAGAGAAATAAGGGGAAACAATGCTTCCCCGCTTCCCCACTTCCATTTTCTGACGTCACCAAATACTCCAGCCGTTGGCGAGGAAAGCAAAATAAAACATTTAAAATGTTTACAAAGGCTGCAAAAATGTTTGCAATGGTTGATTAAGGACTTTGGAATATTCTAATCCCCACCCAAAGGCTCCAGCGTCCTTTTGTGTTTCCCACTAGTTTCCTCTGCCATGAACAATCCTCCAACCGGCAGGGGGAAAGCTTCTTTTAATAAAGTTTTATAAAGTATAACATTTGCAATATTAAAATTGCCCTAAAACACTCTCCTTTTACATGTATATCATTTGAATAACATTTAAAATATGCAAAATATTTTAAACATTAGCAACTTAAACATTAGGGAAAAGTGAGATTTTAATTTTGCCTACCGCCCAAACGGGGAAAATTCACTATGTGCAAACCGAGATGCTTGGAGTCGATATTTTATGTGAGCAAGCCTAATCAATTAAATAAAACATGGTTTTTGTAATTGAATTTTTTCCAGCAATGAAAATTTAGGTACCTCCTTTGTAAACTAGCCCACCAGACGTGTTCGCCGCAACTGAAAAGCATTAAAATAATGCATCATATGACCTCCATTTTTTATGAAATTTAAACTGTAGATGTTTTAGACCAAAAAAAGAAATGGGTTTCCTTTAGAATTGTGAAATTTGAAACTTTTTGAAACACCAAATTTAGCTTGGTCATAATCAGAAAATAATTAAATAACCCATCATAATTCAGCCTAGAAGTGTGAAACCGATTAGGCGTATTACCATATGTACCAAAAAATAATTCTACCAAGTAGGTTTGTAAGATGACCTCCGAGTTGCAAAATATTAATCGACAAAGAGGGCCTCTGGAGCAAATTTAGCAGGATACAGACCTAGCCTCTGTCATCAAACTGAAAGGACATATGCACTTCAAATTTGCAAAATTTGAAGGTTCCATCACCCTCAAGGACATCTCTCTTTCTCAAACCTCACACAAGGAATATACTCACCAAAATGGGGAAGCACATTCCTACTACAACAAGGACACATACCCACAACCAATAATTACAACGAACTAACATGAAATTTCCATCACATCACACATGCAAATTATTTTCATAAACAACACAAGTAATGAGGTGCCAACCTAGTTATCCTTCAAATTTTACAAGAAGTTGAAGAGAAACCCTCAATAAATTCCCAAACACTTCTTCACACCAACCCCCTATTTTCCGAAATAACACCAATTTTTTTCAAAAAATAAATAAAATGAATGAATCTTTCCTACACAAAAGAAAACTTTAAAAAAATGGTACCCTAATCCTTTCATCTTCAATTGTGAAGGTGGCAAGTGTCACCTCCATAATTTATCCTCCATTCCTCTACCTCAACCTTGCACACTTATGGTGTGAAGGCTTCTTAGACATGCTTAATAAAATATTTGACCCATATAGATTTGAATCTCATCACCATGTAAAATGGCTCCAAAAAGGGGTTCATAAGTCATGAATTTTTTTTTTCACAAAAATGACCCTAGGCTCAAGTCCTATGACTTAGGACCATGTAAACTCATCGAGAACATAAATTGTAATTGTTAAATCAATTTTAAACCCTGGAATTAAAGAAAAATTAAATTTGACACACAAAATACCATTACCTTCTCATGACATTCACATACAAAATTTAACACAAGGCACAACATTGAGCACTACACAAGACAACATAATTGGCACATTACAAATTGAAGCCACAATCACAGGGGAAATTACAATACATAGGACCTTAAACTCTCCAAATATGTTAGGTCGATTTCACAGGTAATTCACAATATGTCACCATAAAATTTCCTTGGGTCCACTAGCCATGGACTAATCTTGCACACTAGATCTCAATGGTTAGTTCATCATCAATAATCATAGTTGAAGCACAAAGTATTAATATATAATGTACCTATATATTAACATTTCAAGACTAAATATCCTAATGCATACTTTCATTCTCATAATACTACTATCACATTCATCAATTAAATCACCTTTTAAGTAAATGAACATAAATTCATCACATGTGAAATGTACTATAATTTATCAAGTCATAGAATTAACTACTCATCGAATAATGAGTAAAATCATTGAGTTAATTCAACTATTCACATAATATTATGAAACAATGATCAACAAGGATCTATACCTTTATAATGCATATACAATGGTATCCAAGTATACCAAAGTAAAGAATCCATGACAATAAAATAACCCATATCAAAACTGTCCATGAGGATCATAAAATAATTGACATTAGTCACATAAATATCTAACACTAAGAGGTGGGTCTCACAATCTCTTCTTTTTCTTCATCATATAAAATCTTCCTAAGCAATGTGGTATTAGATACCGCAATAGCGAGGATTGAAATGTAAGCGGAAAATAAATAATACCATAATGTGTAGCTGGATTTATGTACTTATGAGCTCTTTTGATCACCACATAGAAATTATGCGAGGGCTGGGGTTCTTTCCTTTTAAACTAAGTTGTTAACTCTTCCCATCTGAAGGTAATACTCTTCCTACATGTTGGTCTAGATGCATAAACATCTCATAGTCGATTTTCCTTATTCTCAGAACTTTAATCACCACCTCAAGGTGTTCTATGAGGTTAATTTAATCCTATGGTTTTTTCTTTAAATCCTTCACCTCTGCTCTTATGTTTAAAGAAGTTGTCTTCCTTGTTTCACTCATTTTGTATGAATGATGCTAATTCATTTAATGAAATATCCCCCACATATATTAGTGGTTTCCATTTAGTTTCATACAACAAAGCAAACTCATGCAGATAAAATTCACACAACTAAATTCTCATTTATGGAGTGAAATTATGAAAAATGGAAAATAATTGTCAAGGCATAACTATAAAGGATGGAAGGTCATAGTACATCTGCATGAATTGGAAATTTTATTGGTGTGAATAGTGGTATTTTATAATTAGTTCTAATATTGCATGTCCTTTTCATATATTTACTTAGGATACACATAATATATTATCACTTCATGTCTCATATCATAAGATTAAGAGAAATGAAATAATATTATATTGGCTTCTGTCATTTAATACTCATGTCCTAAGTCATTTAATATTAGTTTTCTCATGTCATAGGATTAAGACACTTCTCATGATCTTGTCTAATCTCGTGTCTCACTTTAACTATATAACCAAGGGTCTCTCACAAATTGTACATCCATTCTATTTGTATTGCTTGATAGGAATATAGTTTATTCTTGTCATATTGATCTTCTCTTTGTGCTTTTCATTTGGCCTCTATATCTTGGGTGGTTATCTCCATGGTCAACTCATACATGGTATCAAAGCAAGTTGAGTGCCTTTGGTTAATATTTTAGAAGATCTTAAGTATAGATTTTATAATTTTCTTGAAGCATTGAGTATGCTCTTCTCTTCCATATTTGAATGATCTAGAGAATCAAAAAGTTATGAGAGAAATAATAGATTCTAGGGGGTTCCTATTTTGTATTTGTATTGTAGGTGTTGATGGAACCCCTTAAAAAATTCTTGGTTCCATCATGAAAAATTATGAAAAATCTAGCTTGGTCCCTTGTTTTTTGGTTTTAGGTCATGTTCTTGTCAATGTGATAGGGTTTTACCTTCATAAAATTTCCAAAATTTGGCATAAACCCTTGATCGCTTTAAAATTGCACTAACCTATCTTTCCCGTTGCTTGTCATTTTAGTTGTCATTTGTGCCATCGTGTCCGTTGATTTACCAACCCCTATTCTTAGGTTGACGGTTGCCTTATGTCTTTCCTGGTATTAATAGTTGAAGGCTTAATCCTAAAGAAAATTTTAAATCCTTAGCCTTTGTTATGGGTCATCACCTCATTCACTTAGGGATGCCCCATTTTTTTATAAATAACTTTTGTGGTGTGTGTAGAGTAAAGCTTCGTATGGGACATCTGATTGAAGGAATCAATCTCGGTCGTTCCCTGTATGCTTGTGTTGGTTTATTGCTTCTTATTTTATTCATACAGGCTAGTGGGCTTTGGCCACTTGTCTAGTATAATGGTGGACCTACTCTCCTTGGTAAGGATGACTAGTGCATTTCAAAGAGGATCAACGGCTGATGGACTGAAGACGTGGCCATATCTATGCCGCTCCTCGTGAGCCCATCTTATTTTATTCAATATTATTTTAAATACATGGGCTAATGGGCGATGGCCACGTGGTACCACTTTATGGTGGGGCCTGAATCCTCGCAAGGTAGTGGAAGTTGTTTGAGACATAATCAACGACAAATTTTATGGCATGTGTTCTCATCAGGGTCATTCCTCGCACACCCGTATATTTTCAACTTTAAGGAGGAATGGTCACATGGGTCGGCGGGTGGAATAACACTTGTCATTTTGTTTGATTTGTTGGACCTTGGGAAACCATGTTTTGCTTCATATAGATTAAAATTGATGGTCGATGGTAGGTGACGTGGATTAATTCTGACCACTCTCACCATCCCATGTGGGCCCTACCTATGTCTTGCATCTTTGGACGGGCACACGGGCAAGTGCCACATGAATTACTTCTATAGTTCTAATGAAGGTGGATGACGTGGTTGGAGATAGTAGCTGAGATTGTCCCAAGATAAAAACAATGCTAAAATTAGAGCTAATTCTTCAGCATGCTTGTGAGAGTGATAAGCAATTTCAGAGCCGTCAAATCTGTTAGAGGCTGGTACACATGGGAAAGTGAAATTGAAGTAAGGAAGGGTACAAGCAGATATGCTAAAGATAAATCATGATCGTTCCCCGCTGTCTTGCTATGATGAATTACAAGTGAGTTATTTTCTATGGGTGAGGGAGTAAATATGACACGACATGTATGGTTAGAAAATTAAGCGTGTGATTGACATGCAAGTTAAGGAAATACTTAAGTCTCTTGATTTGGGACGAGTATCAAATGCATGCAATTAATTTTTTTCATCATTAATAAGCTGGAATTTCTAACTGTTGATTTGGTTCAAAGTTTTGATCAACGGTTGAGATTTGAAAAAAAGGTTAGTTGATTGATAATGCTCTCACATTAGCTCTCATGGAAAATTAATCCAAATGCACACCAGTTGCTTTATTTAATAAGATTCATTTACTTGATTTTTTCACTAATCCAATTATGAAAAAATCTATGGTCTGTGTGAGGAAGTGATTTTGAGGTAGTCATTTATGAGTAAGTTGGTAATTATGTTCACAAAACTTTTGCAGTAGAGTGGAAAATGGGAAAGATAAGTGTAAATGTTAGCCCGGTCTGTCATTCCGGGAGGCTCAATCCTCTGGAATTTCAGGATTCTCCTCCTCAAGGCGAGGAGGGTGGATCAGAGATACCAATGACATTGGTGAAGAAGACAAGAGCTACCAAAGACTCAGCACGAGGTGTCCTTAAGCGTGCTTACCACCTCAGGGGCCAAACTATCTCAGAGGAAATGACCAAAGGAAAAAGTAAGAAGGTTGAGAGGCCAGAAAGAGAAGTTGTCGGAAAGAATAGGTATCACCATGCTCATATGGGACGCCATCATTCTCCCATTGAGGTTTTTGATGATCCTTCTGACAGTGGAGATGAGATTGATTTTGGCTATCGCCGGTATTTTATGATCATGAAGGATTAAGTTGTATCTAAGGATGAGGTGATGATGGCTACTCCTTTGAAGATAAGGACACCGAGTGGGAACACCTATTCACTTGGTGATAAGGCAAAGTAATATCCTGTTACTTTCCTTGTTAGGTGCTCGGGTTTTTGGTCCGATGCGTTGTTTGCTTTCTTGGGTTGGTGTATCATGAAATGGGTCTTCGGTCTTTTTGGATTTTTGTGTTGACAATGATGCTTTTCAAGGTGATATGGATTTGCATGTTTTTGATGTTGCCACGATGACACTTTTTGATGACTGGTGGGTTGGCTCTGATTAACGGTTCCTTGGAATCTGTTTTTGTTTCCATTTGAAGGATGAATCCCCAAAATCCGTTGGGAGATATTTTCTTGTTTTTTGTTGAAATTCACTTTCAAATGAAAATGAAATGAAATGTGAAATGTATTCCAGCCCAGTGCTTGTTGCTCCCTTGACTTATAAAAGGGATTCTAAGGTTGGATACAAGGAAGGGGGGATCAGGAGGTCAAGGAGTCGATAGGTAAATAGGTACTTATTTTCAAGGGAAATAGATACAAGAACATGGATACTGATTTTTATGGTAACATGTTTTAAAAACAAGTTAGCCAATATATGTTTTGGATAAGCAATACAAATGACAAAGTAATACAAAATTTATGTATATTTTCTCTCCTTCATGCAAATTATACAAGCTATAAATACGATAATCAATGGTTATCTTGTTTATCTTTGTTGAGTCCCAATGGATGTGTTGTTTCATTCTTGCATGTTCATTCAAGGAATGTATGTAAATGCTTGAATTTAGCAGTAGGTTTGGTATAATCTATGTATAAGGATGTTAGTAAGAAGTTAATTATGGATATAATTAGTGGGAATATTGTAAGGCAATATCTCTAAGGCCATATGTATTTTTTCTAAAATACAAAATTGCTATTTAATCATATGGGTTTATGGTTTGACTATGTTTCTTGGAATATGGCATTGGCTTGGTTTAGTATTCATGCTCTCTTTTGATAACCAACTTGACTGAAGATCACACAACATAATTAAATTATTCTCTAAGTGTTTCACTAAGTGTGTATGAATGTTAATGGGATCATATATTCTCTTGTTTAAGTTAATCATTATTGTGGAATTTTTCCAAACTTTCAGGGTATGGTGCTTTTAAACATATATGGAGAACCATCTCTCTGCTTTGTGTTTTGATACTTGACACATTGGTATCTAGGAACATATTTGTTTTGAGATTACCCTCCCTGGTCCGACAGAGCCTAAAGAGAAGAAGTAAAGATCCAAAAGTCTTTACTTATGTGTTGGCCAATCCTTACCCTTACTAATAATTATTCTTGGTAAGTTCATAGGTTTGTGGTGAGACTAAGTTTGGTTCTAAAATAATAACCAACAGGTGCATTTTGGGAGTTTTTGGAGCACATTTGAGCTCACCATTACATGTGGAGTGCCTGAGAAAGTCTTTCCTTTTGTTTCATCCTACTTGTACATTAAAGGCCAAATCTATAAGGATTTGGCATTGGGTGTTTGTTGCCAAATCTAGAAGCTATCCATATTTTTAAGCATTTTAGGTCAAATCCAACCCTTCCATTATACTCATAAGGCCCAAGAACCTATAGATCATATGTTAAATTGCCAAAATCATAGCACTTTGTCTTGGGCCATCAAAGAAAATTTTTGCCCCCTCGAGCATACATATTTTTAGCATGAAATATTTTACAAAATTTTGGTTGGCATCATACTACACAATGCTGGCATAGGTAGGTATGATCAAATTTTATTAAAAACTTAATTAAAATTAAAAAATAAAATTATTTAAAATAAAAATAAAAATTGCAGTATGCGCAAGGTACCTTATAAGGTATATGCAAGTCCGCACATGCCTGCATGCAGGTTGGCAAAGGCGTATTGTCCACTTGCCACAATTAGTCATGGCAAACAACAATGCCTCTTGCTAGCCCTACCCCCACCCATCCCCATTTAATTAATAAAAACTTAAAATAAGTTTTGTTGAATACTTTTCTTATAATTTTTTTTTAATAAAATAAAGGTTTTAATAAAGTTTATTTATTAAAGCTTTTTATTTAAAAAATAAAACTTTTATTAATGTTTTTATTTAATAATTAAAATAATTAAATTATTTTTCTTTATTAATATTTTAATAAAGTAGTCTCCCCCCATCCCCATGGTACTTAAGGGCATGTCGCTTCAGCATCACCATTCACGTGAAAAAGTTTACTAGGCACACTATAGTCTATAAGGGGCTACCCAATTCCTGCAATGTATATATATATAATAAAGTTTTCAATAATTTTTTAAAACTAAACTTTTAAATTATTTTTTCAAAAATAAATTTCACATTAATAAGCAAACTAGGGAAAATTTTCTACCTACTTGTTGTGCTTCATACTGCATTGATCAATTGTTCCTCCAACCATCAGCCAATAGGGGCCAATTAATCTTGTCATTATGACAACATCTCACTTAGAGGGTATCTTTACCAATCATTTTCTTTGGGGCAAATTTTTATGTGGCTTCATTATCATAATTTCTAGATTTGCATCATCATTGTTGTAGTCCATCTCCTCTATGTAAGTTCTACATTGTAAATGCACTAAAATAAAGTGCCACAATCTTGTCACTTTGATGTACTAAGTCACATTTCATACTTCTTTGGATTGATCCATGTATTAAGTGTCTGAACCTATATACATAGTGAATGTAGTGCCTAGTTACCCATGCATTTCGGTGTGATGGACTAGATTCCATATAGACACTCCTATTATGGAAGCAATCTTCCTATATTCAGAAGGTCAGATTCTAAATCTAGAGACTTGATACCTGTCTTTGGTTGAGATCAAGATATACCAATTTTTTATTCAAGAGTGTCATGTTGATACTCATGCAGTGGTCTCCTTGATTCTAATATTATTCCTATTGTGGTGCGGATTCATCAACATTTCTTCATCGAGAAATTTTGTAGTTACTCATGAGTTGAGAGTTTCAACTCAATCACCATTTATGGTGACATCTTTTACAGTAGTACCTAATTCTTTATATTAGTGTTTGACATAATTTGGAATCTTGGAGAAGTAGTTCCATAGGACTCATCATCATCTTTGATATATATGCTCTATATTAGCTTTTATATTTTTCTATGTTGTCAGCTTCTTCAATTAAGATTAGGACTCAAGACATTGTGACATTTGAGTACATTCCACATACTTATATCCTTCTTCCTTCTAAAGTTATAAGCAATTGACCCTATTATGAAGTATTGATGTGTGAGCATGGAAAATATTGAGTTATGTGAAGACTTGCTGAGATTTTGAGAGAGTTTGTGTTTTGAAGCTATGATACAAGTTTTAATCATTGATGCATCACCTCTTAGGGTTAGTAAATCTTTTCATTTCAGTTATTCTATCATTTTTCCTACCAAATCAACAAGCTTTTAGGAGATCCATCAAGGGAACCAAACCTTTATGGAGGTACATCTTCACCATAGGCAACCCATAGCTTGACGATGATCCCATGTTTCATAGGATAACTAAATTTTACACTTAGTAGGTGTACAATCCTCGTGACAACAATACTTTCACTCAAAGGAAAAATATTTGAACCAAGGGGGTTGCAAGAAAAATAGACATAGATGGTAAGCTCACACCAAATCTAAAAAGATGTTTGACAAGGGTGTAGATAGGGGTATTCCTCAATTGTTGTCATTGGAAGTGTAATATTCAAAATATTCCTACATTACCAAACTTGTATGCTACTTTTAGGGATGATGACAAGGATCTACTGGGTGGAGGGTGGAGGGTGTGATAACCTCATTAGGCTAGATACTCCACATCTCTTAGCACTAGAGTTTTTCTTATTACTTAGTTGTAATGGTTTTTATTTACTTAGATTGAATTGGTGACTTGCTAACTATTTCTTTGCTTGGATTATGTTCTTATTGTTTTATGTGATTGTTTCAATTTTTAGAGCCACATATTTTTGTTATTTCTCAACTTTACCAACGTAAATTTAAGACATGAATTCATACAAATGGAGTTTACGGTGAACTCCTCAACACCCTGGGATCACCTGCAATACAACATAACTTACACAAGAGAGAAATTGTAGAAATATCATGCTAGAATGCCAAAATAGCAGCCACACTGAATATGTATGACAACCACCGAATATGACAATGTAAATATGATGTCTTGCTTATATAGGCAAGGTGTGATATAAGATTAGATAAGATCATGACAAGTGTTTTAATCCTATCTCATGAGACAACTAAGTCATAACAATTTAGGATAAGATAAGATCTAGAAATGACAACTCATCCTTCTTGAAGGAATCTTAGAGCCTAAGTAAACTTAACATGTGAATGGGTGATCCCACAATAGTGGTTTACACTTTTTGAGACATCTTGATTTTTGATGAAATCACATATTTTTAGAAAATATAATGATTTAAGCCTTGAAAAGTTCCATTTAAAGGATTCCAATTGAAGATGGTTTGATCAAACCACCTTAGATAAAACCCCCTTGGATAGAAGTCCGCTTAGTTTTAAACCATACCTATAATGGAGTTTCCTTTACACCTATCAAAATGCAGATAAAAAACCACTTTTGATTTTCCTTTTGAGGGATCAAATGAATTCATTTAAATTTTATATTTTGTAAGTATGTAGTCCTTATTATAAGCTTCCCAAAAAGTATAATTTTAAATATATTTAATTTGATTATTATATTTATTTTTTATTTCTCATGAATGTAGGTTTTTCACCGAAAATCAAGCTTTTTATTCTGCACAGGTGAAAAAATAGTAAATTAACAAAAAAAATAAAAAATATCTATGCACTTGATATTGATGTCCTTGATCCAACAAAAAAATTGAATTTCGATACATACAAAAAAAGCTGTGTTAGCAAGTAAACCTATGTCTAAATTGTAACTGGTTTGACTTCAAAACTTAATTAAGAAAAAAATATTCAATAAAACACTATGAAACCAATTGCATGCACTAGATATCATAGTTTTGAATCTAAATTTAAAAAATTAGAATTTTATCTTCCATAGAAAAAAAGTTGTGTTAGCAAGTACATGTCACTCTTTGAAAATGGTGTTTATTGTTAAAAACTAGTTATCGAAGGAGATGGAAAAAGAAATACAATTTGATTCCATTTAAAAATAAATAAATTAGAATTTACAGACAAAATGTCACAAATCACTAGTTTGCATCATCTTCAAATTCCTCGTGGTTTAGCAGTTATAGGTGTTCGAAAATGAAAAAAAAGTTCAAAATGTTAATTTCAATGTGAAGTTTGGCCAAAAAGTGTAAACCACTATTGTGGGATCACCCAAATATGTCCCCATAATTACCTAGTGAGTGATTTAATTAGGTACAAGACATCACACCAACACCCCCTTAAGTGCAACTTAGGGAGAAGATTATTATACAAACTATGCAAGGATGGGTCTTGGCTATGAGGCCATGTTAGGTACCCATGTATATATGCAAATGCAATCTCTCACAAATAGAGAAAATGAGAAAACTTAGTGGGACAAAAGTCTTCCTAAAAGAGAGATAATACAACAATGATATCCATCACAAATCCAACCAATCTCCATCCACACAAAGGATGACAAGAGAGACCATACTGTTGATGGTGTTTTCATGCACTTCTCAACACGGGTAATGCGTAGGTGCATCACCTCTTTTGAAAGACAATCTTCCACAATCAAATTGCAGAACACTATCCCAAGGTCTTTCGGATGTCAGGTTTTGACAGTGCTTGGAATATTTCAGTTGTTTACATGATTTGCTGGAATCACAAGGTGGACTTATGGATGAGTTACAAAGTGGGGAAGTTGGATCTGCAAATGGAGTTCTTAAGATGGGAAAGTTGCTGAGTGTTTGCTGCAGGTTCAAACAGCAGTTTGGAACTCCATTTCAACATCAAATTTAGCTTTACAATGTGCAATGAACCTTGCCTAAGGTTACTTATTTAAAATAAAAGGAAAAAGGGCAGGGAAGAGAGAAGGTTCCTGGATTTGAAACTACAAATGAACAGTGATCATGGAGGTTGCTACAGTAGACAAACTCCCTAAACTGGGTTTTGCTTGGCCAAGAGGATCCTACAGTTACACAAAACCAGTGCAATCTTCTAAGGACTGCAGATTTTCAGTTTGCATACACACATCATGAACATGCAAGTGAACTAGATTGCAACAATCAAATAAATAAGCCCAGGCTAACTTTGCACAGCAACTTGCCATCAACAAGTGCCAAAAGTATGGGTTGAAAGTTCATCAAATACTGTAACAGCAATCACCATTACCACTTCCATTCAAGAAACTACAACTAAAACTAACTTGGAAGGTAGAACCATGCACACATAATGAGCAAAATCAAAATGTAACACCCATAGATCATGCAATGCTACTTTCTATTGCTACAAAATGTTTTTACAACAGCTCTCCAACCCCTACAAATGAGGGGAAGACCCCTATTTATAGTTTACCAAAGCCCAAATGAATGGCTATGATTGAGTTATATTGTGTGGCCCAGATTCAATTACATTAGGGCTTCACCTACCCCACAATATTCAGTAATTTAAAATACATCTTTGTTTTTTCTCTATTTTGTCCTGTAGTGGTCAGTCACTGTAGCAATTTTGTCTTCTAGCTTATTTCCCTTTTACTGTAGCTGAAACTGCCTGAAAGATGCCTTCTTCCTGATGGAATTGTAGCATTATTCATTGGATCAAATTGTTCTATCGACGGACCCATGGTAGGCTTCTTGAAACCGGAAATGAGAGGTCGAAATGTTGTTCTGGAAATGTTGTTTTGAAACGGCCGCGAGAGCATGGAACTCCGGATGGTACTTCTCGGATGCAAATTTGGAATTTGAAAAGCCAAGGGAGGATAAGACCCCATTTTAGCATCTGGGTCGAAGTTCATTTTTTATTTGGAGGTGCGCTAGTACGTTCCGGAAACACAAAGTTGGAATGCCGCTGTAGGAATGCTGTTTTGAAACGGCCGCAAGAGCACAGAACTCCGGATGGTACTTCCCGCATGCAAATTTGGAATTTGAAAAGCTAGGGGAGGATAAGACCCCATTTTAGCATCTGGGTCGAAGTCCGTTTCTGATTTTGAGATGCGCTAGTACATTCCAGAAACATAAGGCCGGAATGCCACTGTAGGAATGCTGTTTTGAAATGACCGCGAGAGCACGAAACTCCGGATGGTACTTCTCGGATGCAAATTTGGAATTTGAAAAGCCAAGAGAGGATAAGACCCCATTTTAGCATCTGGGTCGAAGTCCGTTTCTGATTTTGAGATGTGCTAGTACGTTCTGGAAACATAAGGCCGAAATGTCGCTGTAGGAACGCTGTTTTGAAACGGCCGCGAGAGCACGGAACTCCAGATGGTACATCCCGCATGCAAATTTGGAATTTGAAAAGTCAGGTGAGGGTAAGACCCCATTTTAGCATCTGGGTCGAAGTCCGTTTCTAATTTTGAGATGCGCTAGTACATTCCAAAAACACAAGGCCGAAATGCCGCTATAGGAATGTTGTTTTGAAACGACCGCGAGAGCACGAAACTCTGGATGGTACTTCTCGGATGCAAATTTGGAATTTGAAAAGCTAGGGGAGGATAAGACCCTATTTTAGCGTCTGGGTCAAAGTCTGTTTCTGATTTGGAGGTGCGCTAGTACGTTCCGGAAACATGAGCCCGGAATGCCGTTGTAGGAATGTTGTTTTGAAACAGCCACGAGAGCACGAAACTCCAGATGGTACTTCCCGGATGCAAATTTGGAATTTGAAAAGCCAAGGGAGGATAAGACCCTATTTTAGCATTTGGGTCGAAGTCCGTTTCTGATTTGGAGGTGCGCTAGTACGTTCCGGAAACATGAGCCCGGAATGCCATTGTAGGAATGCTGTTTTGAAATGGCCGCGAGAGCACGAAACTCCGGATGGTACTTCCCGGATGCAAATTTGGAATTTGAAAAGCCAGGGGAGGATAAGACCCCATTTTAGCATCTGGGTCGAAGTCCGTTTTTGGTTTTGAGATGTGCTGGTACGTTATAGAAACACAAGGGGAATGGCGCTGTAGGAATGCTATTTTGAAACGGCTGCGAGAGCACAGAACTCCAGATGGTACTTCCCGGATGCAAATTTGGAATTTGAAAAGCCAAGGGAGGATAAGACCCCATTTTAGCATCTGGGTCGAAGTTCGTTTTTGATTTTGAGATGCGTTGGTACGTTCCAGAAACATGAGCCCGGAATGCCGTTGGGGGGAAGCCGCTGCGGGGAAGCCGTTGCAGGGAAGCCACTGCAGGGAAGCCGTTGCAGGAAAGCCATTGCAGGGAAGCTGCCATAGGAAAGTCATTGTAGGGAAGCCGTTACAAGAAAGCCACTGCAGAAACATAGTTTTGGAATTTTCAAAACTTCCCAAAACTTAATGAAACCTTGTCAATTCACTTAGGCACCACAAAAACATCCAAAATCCATAGGAAATCTATCCCCAAAGTCAAAGAATGAAGGAAAAAGCGAATCCAGCAAGCGGGCGGGGGTGAAGCTCGAAAAACCCAAGACTTAGCCATTTTTTATTTTAGGGGCAAAATATAGTCAACAAAAAAATGAGACTTGAAGGGCGCGTTGACCAACTAGGATAGCAAAATGAGGGGCACGCAAAACGAGATAGGAGCAAAGAAGCTTGTCGGGAGCGAAAAAAGAGGGTCCCTACCTATGACGGGGTGTGTGTGCAAAATATGCACAACACATACAACCCCCCATAATGAGATAACCTGCTGCAAAGAAGCACTAGAAGCATACTTGTGGAGTAACACCAGAATCTTTAATTTGGCAAGCAAGGAAAGATAATTCTATTTGTTAGAAATGATATTAGAGTCACTTAAGGACTTAGGTTGAAATCATGATAAAGCAATAACAAACTTGATGCCAAGGAACATTGGAAATCTCGCAAACTAGCACAACCCTAAGATCTATGAAACAATGGTCAACTGGAAAATGATTTGATACCGAAATAAAGTGCAGAGATCAAAACTGCACTCTCCCAACTATCAAAACATTCAAGTAATCTTAAGAACACACTTTGGAGAAAAACTAAAATAACAATCAACCTGGGACATATACAAAAAAAATTCATGGATGGCAATATAGAGCTCCTCAATACCTTTTCAACACTGCAAGAATAGTGAAAATTGAAGATTGTGGCAAAAAAGTTATGAGCTTGGAGCCATAAATAGAGATTTGACTTCAAACAAAAATAAATGCTACCAAATAACAAAATTCTAAAAAATCACTTGTACCACTAGAAAAATACACATTGTCAGCTTTCCGACAATATTTCATTTCAAAATTTTTGCCATCTGGATCAAAAGTTTTGAAAAAAAAAGGCCTAGAAAAGGACCTTTGGAAACTAAATAGGGTCAAAATTGAGGCCCTCGGTCGCCCCATATGACCGCTACTTGCTGAAATTGAAAAAATAAAAACTGTCGCCAATGACAATGGGGAGCAGTGGGCTAGTGGTTGCACCACCCTTGAGCACTAAGCCCCCAACTTCAATTGTGACTGCAGGATTTAAAAATACTCGCTATGACAAACTGTCGGTGGCTTGAAACAATGGTCGACCGAAAAAATTTTAAAACAAATATTATAATAGTACAAGGCCTTTATAAACTGAAGTTTTATATTATAAAAACCTACGAATTTTCAAACCTGCCTGATAATTAAGATTCGTACCCTTTGCAAATGAAATAATAGGCCAAAATGATGATTTGACAACACCGACTAAAGAATTTGAGTGCAAAAAAGGTATAGAAAGAATAGACCTTGACAAATACCAATGCTAAAGATGTCGTAGAAGAATATTCTATCGATGATGTCGATTCGACTTTTCTATAGACAACGACAGACCCCTACAACCATATCACTAAGTACGGATATGTACGATCATATGGCCTAATTTTTTTTGCCTCACGTCCTAGCTAAAAGTGTCATATTTCAATGATTTGGTAGTTGATCCTTAGGTTTTCAAGCCTCTCGAAGATAATGGCAAGGCCGATTTTTTCTCAAACTACTCTGAAATATCAACTACCCTCTAGATCTGGCAATTGAAACCCTTGCTTCAAAACCTTAGATTGGACAAAATATGTCAGATATTGACAAAACAAAAGTCGTTCTTGACTTTCTCTGATGCCCTGGATTTAATGGCGAGGTTCTCAAGACCCCAACTCACACCCAACAAAATTTTCATGTGAAGATTGGTCCCTTAGATTTGGGTAGAAATCTGCAACACTGAAGCTTTGATACCATGTAGGAGCTTATGGTGAACTCCTCAACACCTAGGATCACTTGCAAGACAAAATAACTTCCACAAAAGAGAAATGGAAGAAATATTATGCTATGAATAAGGATGTAAGAATGCCAAAATAACAACCACACTAAATATGTATGACAACTATTGAATATGACAATGTACATTTGATGCCTTGCTTATATAGGCAAGGTGTGAGATAGGATTAGACAAGATCATGACAAGTATCTTAATCCTATCACATGAGATAACTAAGTCATAACAACCTAGGCTAAGATAAGATCTAGAAATGACAACTCATCCTTCTAGAAGGAATCTTAGAACCTAAGTAAACTTAACATGCGAATATGTCCCCTAATTAACTAGTGAGTGAATTAGCTAGGTACAAGACATTTTTTCACACCAACACATACCACCTATATTTTAAAAAAATTATAATTTATATGCTTTAACTAAAAATTTAATTACATCGAGAGGTGGAACCTATAGTGACAACAAGAGATGAATTTAATGATGTGAATGTGATAATAAAAACTATTAAATAACTAACATATTAAAACAATAAAATATATGATCCCCACACATATTTCATTTCTAATTAAAATGAAGATTTTTTAATAAGATAATTATATATTTTAATAAATATTTTTCGGCTTTAATATGTAAAATAATAGATAATACTTTTGAAATGATTATATAATTATTAATGCAATTTATTTTATGATTTTTGATAATTTTTAGATTACAAAATTTTTATTTAACTTAAAATTATAATACAAAAGAATATTTAAAAGTAAAAAAAATGATATATCAAGTAAAAATAAATTTATATTTAAAATGAACCATAATTAATATTTCATCCATCCTTATACCTAGAAGAAGTATAAAAACTAATACCTCTCTTTAAAAGCTTATACAATATCTTAAGAAGAGAGTATTTATATTAGGTCATGTACTAAACTTTGAATTATATATTTGATCAATGAATTGGTATAAGGGAGATGCACTTCATAAAAATAAGTTTTTTATCAAAATTAAATAGTTCAAAAAGTAGCTTCATAGGATGTGGTTAAAAGTATTTTATTATATTTAGAGTATTACATATCAATATTATATTTTTATTTTATACTCTATTTATTATAGTTCATGCTTGTAGTTTTATTAATTAATCATTTCATTTATAACCACAATATCATCTTTTTGTGAGCTTGACTCTTCAAATTCCACAACAAACAATCAATCCACTCTTTTAGAATTTGAGACATCGACAACCACCCTAAAAAATTTTAGGACCCACCTTGCATTGTGTTTGCATTTGACTTATTTTTCCCTCATTGCATAAATAATGAAAGACACCCATGATCCATTATAGTGTGGGTAGATAAAGGGTCAAGTGCCTATATCAAGAGGGAACCCCAACCCCAACATTACATTATCCACCACTTTCTTTAGACCACCATGCCATCTCAACTTAATCAATGCTTTAACCACCTCCTTAATGCAATCTTTTAGTTTGCTCAAGTCCAACAATATTGCTACAAACATTGATGCTATATCCATATTTACCTTGTGCCAATGAGTTGTAGACATTAATGTTTTCCCAAGCACCATCCTCATAACATGCAACACCATTGTAACTTAGTTTTAAATGCCTCCAATCATAGCTCTAATGTCTCTCCCCTAAAAACTATTTCCCTCTTTTTTGCTACGAGACATACAATCAAGTCCAATTAGAGCGATACTCCAACCAATTCCAATAAATCTCCCTACATACCTATCGACATTCAATATCATCATTGTTCAGGTATTTATTGTGTACCATCCTAACATTTATCACAAGTGGCATGCCTTGAAACTCATCTGCCAATCACATTGTTTTATTGTATGATAATGCCACAAAATGAGAATCTTTGTGATTATATTCCCACATATTTTCTAGTATAGCATTTGACAACTTTCCCTCCATATTGGCCACCACATTGGCAAGCTTATTCACTTCTCTATACATGTGTTGGACATCAAAGGTATCAAAATAATTCAAAGTTCCTAACAACACTGTAGGATATTGTTCAATTTCTAGTTTGGGCTCTTCCCACTGCAAACAATGTTAATTATTATCAACAAGCTTCCCTTAATTATTAATCTCTTTAATCCAAGTTTAATTCCTTCTTGAATGTTGTGTAACACTGCTTAAAATTTAGTTTCATTATTAGTGCCAATAGTTAGGTTTTTCATTGTTGTCCCAATCACAACACTAACATGATTCCTAAAATACAACATACACTTGACACCCCTAGGTTTCCCCTAGATGCACACACAAAATTCAATTTGACCCACCCTTCCTTTGATAGCTCCCATTTTGTATTAGCTCTTGCATTTTATCTTCTAGATTATCCCCAAGCTTCTCATAAATGGAGGGATAACATATAAATGTATTATCTTCATGTTAACTACACCTTACACATGTTATTATAGAGTTCATATTTTATTTATTTTCATATTATATAGGCTAGGAAAATTAAGAAATCAAAGTATGCAATAAAAGATGTGTAAAAAGACAAACTTGACAAATATATCAGATTTAGAAAAAAGACAACTTCACCAACAATATGTTATATTTAACTATTTCAATTTTTTTATGATTGTTAGTTTATGAAGCTAGTAATTAGATAGAAGAAGAGTAGACATCTAACTTTAAAGTGATTGTAATACATTGTATTACAAATCATAATAGTAATCTACATAAACTAATACACATATCTTAAATACATCTATTTAAAAGACGTAAAAATATATAATAAATTATCTATTTATCTTAAATAACAAATTCAATATAGATACCTAAAAATTAATATCAATCTTCAAAATGCTCATGAGATGAACACTAATAAAAATTCTTGACTACTTCTGAAATAGTACATATTTACTAAATTTCATTTACAACACCTTTCTCCTTATTACTTTTTAATCTTTTCTTGACATTTTACTCTTGCCAAACTTTTCTAACTTCTTCAATATGTAATATTTCTAAATTTCACACTACCTAGTGAGTGGAAGACGATCAAAATCAAATGATATTGCCTCGCGGGAAGCCCCACTTCAATGCTTTTATTCATCTCTCTCCTCAACCTTTGTTGGGAACAAAAATAGACGAATAAAAAATACAATAAAAGCCAATATGTCGATTGAGTCAAAATTATATCGTTTACAAACAGCTCATAGCAAGGGAAGGTAGACAGAAAAAAAATGAAGAATAACGAACAGCAGGTCCTCAGAGGAGAAGCAGCAGTATGAGTGTACACTCCGGTAAGCATGAAATTCATTTACATTATAGTCTCTGTTGTAAACAGATCTTGTTATGAGTAGATCTCAAATTCAGAGCAATGCACGTAAACTCGAGATCGGAAGAAACAGTAAAAATTGAAGGATCTGTGGCTGATCTGAGATTTCGCCAATAGACGGCAAAATCTCTGCGATTATCAAATGGCTACGTCGGAAACCCTAGCCCCCGATTCTTCTCGCCTAGGGCCAATAATAAGCCCCGCTCTGGACAAGATCATAAAAAACGCGTCATGGCGCAAGCACTCCAAGCTTGTCCAGGAGTGCAAAGCCGTGCTCGAAAAGCTCTCGGCCACAGAACCATCAGCCGAAACGCAGCAGCAAGAGACTGAAAACCTTTCTGTCAGTCCGATTGTAGACGGCCCCGTTTCCTTCAATTTATCTGACTCAGAGACCATACTGAAACCCTTAATTGTGGCTTGCGAATCTGGGAACCTGAAAATTGCGGAACCTGCGCTAGACTGCATACAGAAATTGATAGTCCACGGTCACATTAGGGGCGAGGCCGATACGACCGGGGGTCCTGAGAGCAAGTTACTATTTAGCCTGATTGAATCTATCTGCAAGGTCCACGATTCAGGAGACGAGAATATTGAGCTCATGGTGCTCAAAACCCTACTTTTGGGGGTTACTTCTGTAACTTTAAGAATTCATGGCGATTGCCTTTTGCAGGTTGTGAGGACTTGTTATAATGTTTATTTGGGCAGCAAGAATGTGGTCAATCAGACCACGGCTAAGGCTTCGCTTATTCAAATGCTTGTCATAGTTTTCCGCAGAATGGAGGCCGATTCGTCGACTGTGCCGGTTCAGCCCATTGTGGTTGCCGATCTCATGGAACCTGCTGAGAAGTCCGGTACTGATGTAAATTCGACTCAGTTTGTGCAGACCTTTATCACCAAGATTATGCAGGACATCGATGTGGTTTTGAACCCTTCACCGTTGAAAGCCATTGGGGGACATGATGGCGCATTTGATTCCACTGCGGTGGAGACCACAAATCCCACTGATCTGCTTGAGAGTACTGATAAGGATATGCTGGATGCGAAGTATTGGGAAATTAGTATGTACAAGACTGCCTTGGAGGGCAGGAAGGGGGAGCTTGTTGATGGGGAGCTGGATCGGGATGGTGATTTGGAAGTGAAGATAAGTAATAAGCTTAGAAGGGATGCCTTTTTGGTTTTTAGAGCATTGTGTAAGCTGTCCATGAAGAGTCTGCCTCAGGAGGCTTCGTCAGATCCATTGCTTATGAGAGGGAAGATAGTTGCATTGGAGCTGTTGAAAATTCTACTGGAAAATGCTGGAGCTGTTTTCCGCACGAGCGAGAGGTATGATTTTGTTGTAAGTGCTCTGATCTTGCATTTTTCCGTTTTTGGTAATGGAACATTTGACATGAATGTCCCCTGCATTAGTTGAGAAACAGGTTTAATTTTTATTTTTTGCTTTATATGTATCAGAAATTTATTGATAGGGGATAATTCCAGATTTGTTAAAAGCATTTGCATACTGTCCAGAATTCATTGTCTAACCAGAGAGCGAAGATATGATATTCCTACTACACCTATTTAAAAAGTGCCAAAAAAAGTTATATTTATTTGTCATCTATCCTAAACCCTACACCCTCAGCCCTCATCCCTCATCCCTCATCCCTCATCCCTATACCCTCAACCTTATACCATAAACCCCAAACATTATCCCTCAAGTGAAAACACAAAATACTGAATAAAATGTAACTGGGGCAGATTCTGGAAAAAGTGCATGAATAGATCTGAAGAGCTCTGAAATACCTTTCCAACACCGCTTGAATCGCAAAATACACCCAACCATATATAACCTGCAACCTGGAATACATCCAACATAGAAATTGGACCAAAAATCTCCACATGGTTGTTGCCCATGAAAAGTCTGCAATGATACGACACTGCAAATGAAAACCCCCAAAAATTAACATACTAATTGTCCGAATTAACATCCATAGCCATATAAACAAGCCATGGAAAGGAATTCTGGACATAGAGCATAGCTATTAATTAGACTTATTATTTTAAGACTAAGCAAGTTTTTGGTATAGGAGAATACAAATTATTGATCTACCTGTGAATTGTATTCAATATTAGCCATTTTTGCATACCCCTTAGCGTTGTATTCTGCCTCTGTTTTCACTAGTAATATTAAGTTATTAACAGACTTCATTATTATATCAATTTAAATATTCCCTTAAATTCCTGCATATGGTGGTTTTGACTGCATTTGCATTTTGATATAGGATCTGGTGGATAGGTTAATATGATGTGTTATTTCTATCAGTGGTAAAGACTAAACAATTTTTTGGTATAGGAGAACAAAAATTGTTGATCTACCTGTGCATTGTATTAAATTTTAGCCATTTTTGCATACCTTAGCATTGTATTCTGTCTCTGTTCTCATTAGTAATATTAGCAAACTTCATTTTTATATCAAATATTCCCTTAAATTCCTGCATATGGTGTTTTTGACTTTTGACTGCATTTGTATTTTGATATAGGATCTGGTGGATAGTTTAATATGATGTGTTATTTCTATCAGTGGCAGTATATGGTAGCCTTGGCATTCTAATTACTTGCCGCAGGTTGAAATATACTAGTATTGATAGCAGAGAATGCAAGGTGCTAAAATATTACCAGAAAATAGTGAATACCTGTCGTATGTGAATAAATATATGTTTAACTCTTGAGAATGATTTGAAAAGATTTTACTCTTTTAAATGTATGGCATCCCCATGGCATCCAATACAGAAAGTGTTTTTCTTTTAACATTTGATCACTAAAAGATCTCATAGCCCCAAGAATTATTTGACGTAAATCTGTCACTAATATTAAAGTATTATTGTATTATTTAATGGTCATCTTAGCCTTTAGTTAGTCAATAGTTTACTTTCTGTTAACTTAATCTGCTTCAGTTAGCTTTTAGTAACTTTTTGTTATTTACTTTTGTTAGCGATTGTTTCTTTTAAAAACATCATCCTGTATTGTATTATTTAAGGAGCTTTCATTTGTAATTAATTAATATTGAATATCAATTATCATTTCATGGTATCAGAGCATAGGCTCTTTTTTGGAAAATTTTTTGAGCAACAAAAATCTGTAGTTGTTTACTTGAAGATTTTTTAAATTTTCAAGAGTTTTTTTTTTTGATTTAAAAAAAATAAAATCGAAGGGCTTTACCTAGGAAAATTCAAGGGTTTTTTTGGAAGACTATCGAGTTTGTTTTCTCCACTGAAAATCGCGGAGTTTTTTAGGAAAAAATTTGTAGGGGTTTTGTGAAGTGAATCACATGTTAGTACTTGGTAAAAATCGTGGTTTCTTGCTGAAGAAAATCGCGTGGTTTTTGTAGCTCTATTCATGGGATTTTTTGCGTGATTGTGAGTGCAATCTTTTTGAGTTGCGGCCTCCTTTTCTTGTGGTTTTGTTTGTAGAAATCGCCATTTTTTTGGGCACGAGAAACTTCGTGTTTTTTTCGCCACGGCTAGGGCACAACCTGTCTCTTTTTGCAAGCCGTGAAGATCTATGAGAAAATCGCGTTTTCTTGAAGTGTTTGGGCTTCTCTTTTCCCTCACGGTTTTTTTTAGAGCTCGTGGTTTTCCTTTGCGTGACCTGGGCATTTGTGGTAGCACCTATGAAGTGTTATAAAAAAAATTGCGTGTCTATTTTTTTGAAGCACTGGTTTTTTGTGAAGCTTGGTTTTGAGCTTTTTGTGACATTTTTATTTACTTTTTTGGAAATTTTCTGGTCGACTTTTCATCATGGGTTTGCTTCTCGAATTCGTGACAAGTTTGGGCGAATTTTTGCTCAAAATTGTGAACTCTTTCAAGGGTTTTCTGCTGTTTCTTTCACTATAAATCGAGGGTTTTCGTTGGTTTCTTTTACTGTACTTAACAAAGCCTAAATTTCTTGGTGATTGTCAAGGCAACCTAGGGTTGTGCTCAAAATTGTATTTTTTTGAAGGAGTTTTTCAACATTTTCTTTTGATCATCAAAGTTCTCAATCTTTACTGGGATGACATCTACCTCTTATGCATTGATGGCCAAATGACCAGCAAATCTTGTCAAATCATCTGCATGGTACATCGATTCTAGAGCCTTTCGCCATTTGACAAACAAGAGAGGTTGGTTCACAGAGTATATGGCTTACTCCGATTCCGTCATCTTTGGTGGTGGTGAAGAGTATACAGTTGTCGGCAAGGGCAACGTCCATATCACATCTGGTGGGAGAAATTTAATATTTCTCAATGTACATATACTATATGCCGGGCATGGAGCTTATTCTGCTCTCGATGAGTTAGATTATGTGACATAGTCCGAAGTTGGACATCATTTTTAGTTCACACAAGTGCCGTATTGTTGATAAGGAGTCCAAGAAAATTGTGGCAGTTGGGCTCGAGGATCATGGTTTATATTGGTTGCTTGATATTGGAGATCTTTTGGAGCATGCACTGGTTGCGAGGAGTTCCTCTATCAGCACTCTTTGGCATTAGCGGTATGGGCATCTCAATATTGCCTACCTCTCTCAACTGGCTCGAGAGAATTTGGTAGAAGGCTTACCTGAAATTCAACAATAGACACATGGTGTTTGCGGAGCTTGCTAAGTAGGGAAGCAACATTGTACTCCATTTCCAGATGGAATGTCTTGGAGAGCATCCAAGGTTCTACAGCTGGTTCATGCAGATGTTTGTGGACCAATGAATATTGCATCGATCACTCGTGCTAGGTATTTTCTTTTGTTTGTTGATGATTTTAGCAAAAAAATGTGGGCGTACTTTCTCAAGGTGAAGTCACAAGTATTTAATGAATTTCACAAGTTTAAAGCATTAGTTGAAAAAGAGTCTGGATGTCAAATCATCACTCTTAGAACATATAATGGGGGTGAGTTTTGTTCCAATCAGTTCACCAACTTTTGTGCAAAACATGGCATTAGACGCCAACTTACCACACCCTATAACCCTCAGCAGAATGGTGTTGTTGAGCGGAGGAATTGTACCATCACAGAAATGGCCTATTGTATGTTGGAGAACAAGAATGTTCCCAAGAAATTTTGGGCTGAGGTAGTATACCTTCTTAATCGGTCTCCCACACAGGCCGTTAAGAAGATGACCCCAAAGGAAGCATGGTCTAGGAGGAAACCAAAAATCACCCACCTCAAGGTTTTTGGCTTGACTGCGTATGTTTGGATTCCAAATGCCAAGAGAACCAAGCTCGATCCCAAGAGCTAGAAGTTGATGCTAACAGGATACAGTGACAATCACAAGGCCTATTGACTGATTGATGTGGCTACTGATCGTTTGACATTTAGTAGGGATGTGTTTGATGAGGAAGGTGGGCCCTTTTTGCTCCCTTCTCCCATCAAGAGTCCTGACAATCAGCCTCTCAAGACCAAGGATTTGGGAGCCAAACCTTCAATAGCTCCACTTGAAGTGAGGGATTCTGATATTTCAGATAGTGTAGAATATCCCAGACAAGATCCTCTATCAGCAGGGAGGGACTTTGATGATTCTAACATTGTGGAATCTCTGAGGCAAGATTCTCTATCAACAAATTTTCCTCAGGATAACCTAGATCAGCATCAAGATGGTATTAATCCAGGTAGCCCAAGTAATGATGATGCTCATTTTGATTTGGAAGCTGATACATCTCCTCCTCGTCCTAAGTGGTGGGCAAAGCTCATTGGTGATGTTCATGGTGATGTGCTTGTTGAGGGACGATCGTTTAGAAGCAAGAGCAAGAAGAACACAGTAAACTTTGCTCTTATGGCCAACATTCAGAGTGTTTATGAGCCCCAACAGTATTCGGAGGCCAAGGGTAAACTTGAATGGGAAAAGGCTATGGATTCTGAGCATCATAGTCTTTTGAAGAACAAAACATGGGTTCTGTCAAATCTTTCGCCAGGGAAGAAACCCATTGGTTGCAAATGGGTCTACAAGGTCAAATACAAGGTTGATGGAACACCGGATTAATACAAGGCTCGGTTGTTGGCTAAGGGGTTCTCGTAGAGAGAAGGTATTGATTATGAGAAACCTTTGCTCTCACAACAAAGATGAGCACCATCGGACTTGTCCTAGCCATGGTAGCATAGTTTGGTTGGAAGGTCCACCAAATGGATTTGAAGAGTGCCTTCCTCAATGGAGATTTGGAGGAAGAAGTCTATATGACGTAGCCTCTTGGTTTTAAGGTTGCAAGACAAGAGCACAAGGTATGTAGATTGCTGAAGGCTCTTTATGGCCTAAAGAAGGCACCCAGGGCATGGTACTTGAAGTTTGACAAGTACCTGATTGCATAGGTGTTTCACAGGAGTCCCTCAGATGCAAATTTGTATATCAAGAACATTGGCAATGATATCATCCTTCTCATCATCTATGTGGATGATATCATCATTATTGGCAATAGGTTACATTTGATTAAACAAATCAAGTCAAATTTGTGTCAGGCATTTGAGATGACAGATTTGGGTCTCTTTCACTATTGTCTTGGTGTAGAAGTTTGGCAGATAGGTGGCAGTATCTTCATTTCTCAATTGAAGTATGCCAAGAGTTTGCTTGAAAAATTCAGGATGGAAGATTGAAAAATCTCATCCACTCCTATGGAGAAGGGGCTGAAACTTTCAGCCAAATTAGACTCACCAGTGGTAAATGAGTTTGCGTTCAGCCAACTTGTGGGTAGCCTGATCTCAATTTTGCTGTGAGTTACATTTCTTGTTTCATGACTGCTCCTTAAGCGGAACACTGAGTTTCCACGAAGTGAGTATTGCGATATGTCAAAGGCACACCTAACTTTGGCATTCTATATAGCAGATGCAAAGATCATTCTATATAGCAGATGCAAAGATCCTAGGCACATCTAACGTTGGCTTTACATAATTAGATTGGGCAGGTTAAGTTGATGACAAGAAGTCCACTTTCGGGTATGTTTTCAGTCTTGGTACAGGTGCTGTCACATGGACAAGCAAGAAGCATTAGGCAGTTGCTCTTTCCTCGATCGAAGTAGAGTATCAGGGAACAATTAAGGTAGCATGTGAGGCAGTATGGCTTTGAATGATGCTTGCTAACATGCAGATGTCTCAAGTAGGGCCTTCACCCTTGTATTGTGATAATGAAGGGGTTCTCAAACTTGCTAAGAATCCAGTCTTACATGAGCGAACCAAGCACGTTGAGCTTCACTGTCATTTCATCAAACAACTTGTTGAAGATGGCTTTGTGATGTTGCAATATGTTCCAATTGAGGATCAAACTGTAGACATTCTCACCAAGTCTCTCAATCCAGATAAATTTGTAAAATTTCGGGATAAGCTTGGTGTATTTAGTAGGATGATCATTAAGGGAGGGTATTAAAGTATTATTGTATTATTTAGTGGTCATGTTGGTGTGTGTTTTTAATACCCACCGAACACAAAATAAAATGCCCAAGGACACTTTATCCTCTCTTGAAAAGTTAATGCGTATGCTAAGAAGATTATGCAATAACTCCAATGTTTCTTTAGTCAGGTCATGACATGTGGATAAGACCAGTGGGCGTTGTGATTTGCTGGTAATCACAAGGGGACTTACGTTATAGTTTATTTGCAAGTCAAGGACTTAGACGGTTTTGACATTGAGGCTCTTTCCATCGAGTATTTTAAAATTTCCAAAAAAAAGGCAAAAAGATGAGGGTTTAGAGGTCTAAGCTAAGCCTAAGAACTCAAGAGACGGCAGTGACTAGATAAAACTGGAATAACCACACTTTGTTTCACCTCCTTGAAGACAACTACGCAAAGCAAGTGCAATCTTCAATGGAGGTGATAATGATTTTCATGTTTGAATTAACAATTATCCAAACGGAAGTTAAGCATCCACAACTTAATAGCTTAGGCTAACTTTACACATTGAATACAAATCATCTATTCAACAAAAGTATGAGTTTAATTTCATCCACCACTGCTATCAAATCTATCATTCACTAACAAACATACAAATAAAATACTAGTTTAACTTTACTCTAAATGTTGAAGGAGAAGATGTAAACCTCGCACACTATTTGAAAACAAAAGTGGTTCTAAGCAAATCATGCACTAGAGCTTTTATTAACGGAAATAGTCTTATCGCAACAATCTCATACTACTCACTTCACCCTTTACAAATGAGGGGCGAGCTCAATTTATAGGCTCCCGATTACAATTCAATTGCCAGATTTCGAATCAATGATCGAGATTACAAAATAAAACCCTAATTAGGGCTTGTCATAATTAACTACCTCTCGACCAATGAGAAAATTATATTATGGGACACTTGTCCTTCTTGCTAAATATAGACCAACTCCATGGATAAGTCAGGTTCATTGAACCTACACATGTTGACTTGGAACAATTTGATTGGTTGGAAGATGACGAGGCGCCACCTCAGCGTGCTGGATGTCCTCCTTGGTCTCCTTGTTCTTTTTCCATGTACTTGCCTTAGAATATCTTTCTTTGCCAACGACTCTGTCCTTTGTGCTTGTTTCTTCCTAGCTTTGATCTTGGATTTCCTTTGAGATTTTGATTTCTTCTTCTCACTTGCATTTGAAGTTTGGAAGTCTCCCCTTGGAGTAGTTATTGAACTTTTCCTTCCTAATTGCTTTGAAATTCCTTCAAGTGTCCTGAATTTGGAGAAGAACTCTCCTGTGCTTTCACCACAATGGAGGAAATTGGAACTTTCTTTGTGAAGTATTTCCCATACTTAGCCAAATTTTGGCTATTCAATTTCATTCTATAACGCCTTCATGTGGATCATTCAACGCTTAGCCAAGATTTTGGCCTTCTTTATGCTTGAATGAACTTTGCTTGTGGATTTGTCTTCAATTCCGAGTTTGGCTTGTGCTAAGTAGGGAAGACTCCATCCTTGGGCAAGAATTTTATTCATTTCCTCTTTATTTCTCTTCATTTTTCCTATTTTCTTTCCAACACTTAGTCAAAATTTGATCCCTTTATTGTAGGAAAATTCCACAGCCATTTTTTTTTTTTTTCCCTCTTGGCAAATTTTACCATGTTTGTTTCTAACCTTGGCGGACTTTGGCACATGTCATGCCAATTTTCTATTATGCTTGAGCAGACTTCCTCATTGGCAAGCCAATTCTTTTTCTTTCTTGCTGGCGGACTTGGCTGTGTCTTGGACAAGGCGGACTTTGAAGCTGGCTTGGATAAGTGCATGGCAGACTTCAAGGTTGGCTAGACATGCTTTGGCGGACTTCATCTTTGGCTAGACCATGTGCACTTCCTTTTGGGCGGACTTTGTCTTCGGCTTGCCATCTTCATACTAGGTGAACTTGGTGAGTGCTTAGACATTCTCATGCTTGGCGCACTTTGCCAATGCCTTAGAAATTTTCCTTGCCTCCAAAGTTGGGCGGACTTCTCAATAGATTTGCCAATTTTCCTCTTGCCAAGGGTGGACTTTGACTGATCCATGCCATGGACGGACTTCCTCAATGTCTTTCCATTCTTTACTTCCTTATGGCGGACTTCATGATGGCTTTTCCAGAGGGTGGCGGACTTGAAGGCTGGCTTGCCAAGGCTGATGGCAGACTTTCAAGACGCTTTGCCATTTCTTTCCAAGGCAAGGGCGAACTTTGCAAGTTGTCTTTCCAGAGCAAGGGCGGACTTTGGGGTTGGCCTGCCACAAGCAAGGGCAGACTTGCCATGATGCTCTGCCATCCTCCATACTTGGCGTATTTTTGGCCAATGCCTTAGACAAATCTCTCTTCCTGTGGCATACTTTATACTTAGTTAGACATCTGACTTAGTCAAAATTTTCAAATTTTCTCTCTCCTTCTGGGTTGGGCGGACTTGGAGGTTTCTCTGCCATTTTGCATTTATGTCCATGCCTTAGAAATTTATTTCATGTTGAGTTGGGCGGACTTCTTGTTTGCCTTGCCATTCATCCTTCCTTCCGTGCCTTAGGATTTCATTTCGTCATGCCGAGGAGTGAATTTCATGCTAGCTTGATCTCCTCTCTCTTCAGGCATATTTTTTTTATCCATGCCTTGGAAAAATTTCCTCTCCCAAAGTTGGGCGGACTTCAGCCTCTCCTTGACATTGGCGCACTTTAGCCTTCCTTGCCTTGTCCAAGGGCGGACTTGGACATCTCTCTGACATGGGCGGACTTGGAGGCTTGTCTTTCCATCCATCTCTCTCATGGGCGAACTTTGTGTCTTCTCTGCCAAGGGCGGACTTGGAGCTTGTCTTGCCTATGGCGGACTTGGAGCTTGCCAAGACAGGGCGAACTTTGCACTTCATCAAGCCATGGTGAGCTTGGAGGCTTCCTTTCCATGGGCGGACTTCACTCTTGGCCTGCCATTGCCTGCCTTTGGCTTGCCAAAGGCAAGGGCAGACTTTAAGGTTGGCCTGCTACTCCTTCTCATTGGCGAATTTCCCAGTCTTAGCCATTTTTCATCAATCTTTCACCATTTGCCTTGATTTTTCTGTTGATTTGCTCATTCTGGAGGTACATTGGCTTCACAGTCAGTAGGATCTTGAAATGGAAACTTTTCCCAAAATAGTTTCTTTCCAAAAATAGAAACTTTCTAGAAAAAGAAAAAAGCAAAAGGCATCCCTAAAAAATAGGAACTCCAAAATGGCCTTAAAATGCCAAAAATAAAAAAAAACAAAAAAACAGAATCCCTAAAAAATAGGAAGTGTCAAAAATGACTCAAAGCAATGACGTTCCTCGTCTACCGGTCCTTCTGAGCACTTCCATGACATCTAGGCATTGATATGGGCTTGAATTCTTTACTTGGCTCAGATGATTTCCAAAAAACTCTAATTCCTCATTGTAAATAAAATGGTGATAAGCAGTTGCGCTGCCAAGGCAAAAACCCAGGGAAACCCGGGGACGCGTCCCCCCCAAAAAATGCCCTGTACTTGTTCCCGGGACGTCTCGGGTATTGGGGGACGGCAAGGGACCGTCCCTCTTTTTGCAAAAATCTCAAGAAATGTCCCGGGGACGGGGGGACGGGGTTGACCAAAAGAGGGACGGCTGACCAGTCCTGGGGACGGCCAGGGGACGCCTGAGCCGTCCCCCAGCAGTCCCCCACGTCAAAACATGTTTTAAAAATAAAATTTATATATATATAATAGTTTTTAGTTTTTTGGTTTTTGAGTTGTTCGTTTAAATTATTTTCATATATCTTTCACAATATTTGGAACACTCACAAGATAAATATTTGATGCTCTATTAGAGATATATAAAAATAACAAAAAGTTATTCCAAAAGTGTGTAAACTTGAATTTATTTGCTTGCTGTTCACTAACAGGTTTTAGAGACAAAGACTTAGGATTTTGACCTTTTTAAACAGTTCTTCACAATTGGAAATAGGCTGAATATTAAGGCAATTTGATGCCCAAAACTCCTTGAGTGCAACAATTTGTGAGCTGGAAATAACCTTATGTAATTTGATATAAGTTTATAAAGTATAACTTGGAGGTTGTATTATGATTCATGTATGTTAATTCTGAATTTTCAATGTGTATTGAGTATTGACAAAGAATATTGAACACAAATGCTATATATAACGTATATTATGTATGCTTTATCCATGTTTTCATATGAATATTTTAAATTTTCCCTATATTTTATATAGCCGCCCCCTGCCCTCCCTAATTTTGGCCTCAAAAATCGGAAACTTGGGGACTCGGCCCACCATCCCCTGCCGTCCCCGTCCCGGAAACTTGGGGTAACCTTGCAAAAACCCCAAAAGCAAAAAGAAGGGGGTCCCCATTTGCAATGGGACGGTGTGTGAAATAGGTCACAACAGGTCATCGTAGCCTTTAGCTAGTCAATAGTTTACTTTCTGTTAACTTAGTCTGCTTCAGTTAGCTTTTAGTAATTTTTTGTTATTTACTTTTGTTAACGACTGTTTCTTTTTAGAAACATCGTTTTGTATTGTATTATGTAAGGAGCTTTCATCTCCTTTGGAAGCTTTCATCTCCTTTGTAATTAATTAATATCGAATATCAATTATCATTTTAACTTCATTTAGGTCTGGATAAGGGAACTGGTACTAAAAAGATGATGCCACATGGCATATGCTTATTCAGCTAGCTGGTGGTAGGGTTAGAGGTGTGGAAGCCATAAAACTTTCTTATGCAATTCAAATCAGCTGAACAGTGTTCCTAACACGGGTTACAAGCTTCAAAATCAGTTTCAGGTCTAAATGACATTCAATCTTAGAAATGCTAAGTCTTACATATGTTTGGAGATAACATCTTACAGACTAGAACAGCTGCCAAGTAACCTGCTATTGTAGTTTGCAGAATATTTATAATTATAGTCTAATTTACTTTTCAAATGATGTCTTATAGAATCATGTTGATTCGTGAGATGAATATTTTTCATTTTAAACGATGTCTTATTAACAGCTTTTATGTTAGTGTTCCATTTTCTCTTTGATTGATGCTTTCTGATCTATTTCTTCAGTTGTAGCATTTTATGTCTCTTCTGGTACAATATCTGATTGTTAGGCATCTGTTGCTCTGGTTTTATGATTATTTACATTGCATTTTTTGCATGCGTGTACCTTATGATATAGGATCTGATCAGTTAATGGTCAATGCTTGATCTAAGAGTCCTGTTTTATGCCAATCAAACATTTTATGGATACTGCATGTTAAGAAATCTGAACTTAAAAGTAGAAATCTGTTTATAGTTAAACAATGTGATTTTACCTTTTTAGGTTGAATGCTATCATTTTCTTCATAAAATTATGCATTTACTGCTGCCATTTTGGTGGTCAATATGAGATCTTATTTAGGTATTATTTTTATGTTTTCTAATCAATGACAGTGCTTGTTGTTTTGTCTGTTCACTTTTGAACTGCACAGGTTTCTTGGTGCCATCAAACAGTATCTCTGTCTATCACTTTTGAAAAACAGTGCATCATCTCTCATGAACATTTTTCAACTTTCGTGCTCCATTTTCATGAGCTTGGTGTCAAGATTTAGGGCAGGATTAAAGGCTGAGATAGGTGTTTTCTTTCCAATGATTGTCCTTCGGGTTCTGGAAAATGTGGCCCAGCCAAATTTTCAGCAGAAAATGATAGTTCTTCGTTTCTTGGAGAAACTCTGTGTTGATTCCCAAATTTTAGTGGATGTTTTTATCAATTATGATTGCGATGTGCAGTCATCTAATATATTTGAAAGGTATGCTTTTTCACGTCTGTATCATTTGTTAATCATTTCATTCAATCATCAACTCGTTGAGTTTCTTCTTTTCAGATAAACAATACTGTATTTTACGATTATCTTGTATTATATGTGTGAATGTAAGCATATGCTCACACATTCTGTTTTCTGGTGTGTCTCTTAGCTCACGTCTATTTTGAAGTTATTGGGTGTATTCTTGAAGTTATGACAAACATGATAAATCATCAACTGATGCTAGATTATTGCAGGATGGTCAATGGGCTGTTAAAAACTGCTCAAGGGGTTCCCCCTGGTGCTGCCACTACATTGTTACCTGCTCAGGATGCCACCATGAAACTTGAAGCCCTCAAGTGTCTGGTAGGGGTGTTGAGATCAATGGGGGATTGGATGAACAGACAATTACGTATTCCAGATTCTCATCTTTTGAAAAATGTTGAAGTTGATGATGGAAATACAGAGTATGGTAATAATTCACAGCCATCCAATGAAGTAGGGGAGGATGCTTTGGATGGTGGGGATTCCCATGCTGAAACAGGTACAGAAACATCTGAAGCTGCTTCATTTGAGCAACGGCGTGCATATAAGCTAGAACTTCAGGTAAATGTTTTTATCTTATCTGCCCTCTTTTCTCTTGTTTCATCTCTTTTGAAAAACCTCCTATACTTTGTTGAATTTTCTCTCTTGTTGTAGAAACTAATGAATTAACCGGAAACAGGAAGGAATCTCTCTTTTCAATCGTAAGCCTCGCAAAGGCATTGAATTCCTTGTTAATGCAAAGAAGGTGGGAGACTCACCAGAGGAGATAGCTGCATTTCTTAAAAATGTATCTGGTTTGGACAAGACCTTGATTGGTGACTATTTGGGGGAAAGGGATGATTTTTCTCTGAGGGTCATGCATGCATATGTTGACTCCTTTAATTTTCAAGGTATGCAATTTGATGAGGCACTTAGGCTCTTCTTACAAGGGTTCAGATTGCCTGGAGAGGCCCAGAAAATTGATCGCATCACAGAAAAGTTTGCAGAGCGCTATTGCAAATGCAACCCGAAGGCATTTACTAGTGCAGACACAGCTTATGTACTTGCTTATTCTGTAATAATGCTCAATACAGATGCACACAATCCAATGGTGAAAAATAAGGTTTGTCTCCTAGGTTTTTATTGGTCTTTTAGGCTTATTGCCAGTTCTCATGCATTGGCAAATTATTAAGTAGTTTCAGATAATTCTTTAATTAGCTGCCTCTTTTGTAACATTCAATGTTATTTCAGATGTCAAAGGCAGATTTTATACGAAATAATCGAGGTATTGATGATGGTCAAGATTTACCTGAAGACTATCTGGGATCCTTGTATGATCGTATTGTGAAAATAGAAATTAAGATGAAAGATGATACTTTGATTCCTCAAAGTAAACTTCCGACAAATTCAAATAGAATTTTAGGTTTAGATAGCATACTCAATATTGTAATTCGCAAACGAGGAGAAGGAAAGGATCTGGAAACAAGTGATGATCTTATTAGGCATATGCAAGAGCAGTTTAAGGCAAAGGCTAGCAAATCTGAGTAAGTGTTTTTTACATTATTTGAATGCAATATTCTAGATGCAGTTTCTTTTATAATCTATTGTTACTAAGTTCCTTGCCTTGATTTTTTCAGGTCTGTCTATTATGCTGCTACAGATGTGGTGATCTTAAAATTCATGGTGGAGGTGTGCTGGGCTCCGATGCTGGCAGCATTCAGTGTTCCTCTTGACCAAAGTGACGATGAAGTTATTACTTATCAATGTCTTGAAGGTTTTCGTTATGCAGTTCATGTCACCTCTGTCATGTCTATGCAAACGCAACGAGATGCTTTTGTGACCTCATTAGCAAAATTTACTTCCCTTCACTCTGCTGCGGACATAAGGCAGAAAAACATTGATGCAATTAAGGTCAGCAAGTCACTTTTATTTATAGATGACTCTACATTTGACAATGGTGCTGTGCTTAGTTTGTAGCAGAGTTTGAAATGGATGAATTTTGAACAGAGCCAAATATTTTTGTGGATACCTTTGTTTGTGATACCCAAATTAAGTCAAAAGTAGCTGATGGGTTAAGGGAAATTTATTCAACTTTTAAAATTGAATTCGGTGTGAGCTGGATAAGATGGATTATGAAACTTCTTTTTCTAAAAGTAAGTGTTATTAGCTTGAAACTACAAACATATGGCAACAACTTCATCAGCCGGTTTACAGCTCCACAATCATTAATGCTTTTAATATCACAAGTATAGTAGTTATCACCTATACATAGGGTTCATAGATTCCAAAGCAAATATCTAGCATGTATTTAATAGGTAGACCGTAGTGTTAACACCTCTCCGTAACATGTGAACGCCCCCAAACTCAACCAACTTTTTTTTTCTTACATGCAGTGGAAGTAAGTGTTGGTATTGAGGACTGAGGAGTTCACATTGTTCCCACCTTCATTGTTACACTTTGGCGAGCATATTAATTTGAAGATTTAACTGACTTATGTATCCATGATACATACATTACACTTTATTAACTCAACCTGACAACTTAAGGTTGACAAGTTTAAATTGTATATCCACACTTTATTTGAGTAAGCAATGTGAATTCAGCAAATCAAAGATAAGAGCAGAGGAATCAGAGTTCCCTTTATCCTATGATATTTCTTTATCTGATTCAATCCTAGACTATACAATGCTAGTCAATCAAGAGCAACCTGTAATGTCTCCTTTTGGGATCACCTTATATTTCTCCCTGAAATCACAATTCCAACTGAAACCAATAGCAGATTATAGTTAAAGATATAATTCCTACTTAAAATTGAGATGATGTAAGTATGGCTATGGAAACCTGCAACCATTTTAGATGAATATGACAGACATAATCCATGAAATACATTTAATTTTTAGTTTAAGAAAGATTATATATATCATTATAATGAGTTTCAAGGACTATGTGGGCTCAACCATAATGAGGAGGACATGGTGAGGTGCCCCAAGTATCCTCCCCTTGGCCCAACAGCAGGACCTTATCCTTTGTGGCCTCATGTGGTCCTTAACTGATGGTCATCAACCATCACCATGAGGTGGTGTACCTAGTGAAGGCTTTACACAGTTCTCCTCCATCATGCCAACCTCTTCTCTTATGATTGAAGACCTTTCTTCATTTTCTTCAACAATTGATTCACTCGGGGAAAGTCGGGAGGCTGCAATAGGGTGTCCTCATAGTTCTCCCTTTTGCATAATAGGGTGCCTTTCTTGCAGTTCTCCCTTTTACATTATGGGGTGCCCTTCTTGCAGTTCTCCCTTTTGCAGTCCTGCCTTATCCCTTCATGATCAATTGCTGCTAAACCAGAATAATATCACTGTTCATAACATCAGCAATATGAGCTACATTGGCACACATTTTATCAGTGTTTTAATGTAATAACAAAGATAATTACATTAGCATACCGCAGGGATGGATTATCTTTATTATTCTGATTTGAACCTGCTGCAATGATGGATGCCTTAATTACTATCAATATCCAGATTTGCTCTTAACATTCAGAAAATATCGTTAGTGTAGATCAAACAAATAAGAATCTATTATCCATACTTATATTAAAGAGTCATAATTACTTATAAGGCTCAATAATTGCTTCAAGCATCCTTATTGCATAATCGTGTATAATTCACATATATAGATATTTTATATATGTTATATATGTGTGTGTGTATATGTAATTATATTTAACTTGCTTCCCTTATTGATTTATCCTTTCCATATATCAGACTTCTTATTTATTTCTATGTCTTCTTTGCTGTTCCTATATCTCCGTTAGATCTCCTTGAACCAACTTCTTCTTCCCACATATTAAATCTGAGTATATTATATTAATATTTCTGCTGCTATGCTCAGGACATACTCCTCCCATTTCTCCCTTATTCGCTGTGTTTTTATCTCCTTATTTTTTCTTCATATATCTGTGTTTAAGTCTGACTATCCTCCATTCTCCTTCTATTATCTTATTGCCTGAATAGTGAATAATGAATGTGTTTCTGAGGATAGTTGCAGTTTTAACATTCAGAAAATATTATATTTGCTGATGATTCGATGATTTTATACTCAGAGGATATTACTTTTTGTTGTTCCTCTTCATTCCTGATCTGCATTCCAACCTGCTGTTGTATTCCTGTAAAGATATATCTACCCCTACTTCTCTCCACACAAATCTAATTTTTATATGCTTATGCCTCTATGTGAAGAGAGGCATCCTTTTGAAGAGAGGCGTCTCTCTCAAAAGACATTACCTTTAATTATGAGGTGATCGCTGCCTTTGATAACACAAACTTTAATTTTATTTATTCTTAAATTGTAAGCGCTGCCCCCTCATGTTTTAGCTTATAACATGCAAATTTCTGTATTAGTCGTTGCCATTCATTCTTGAATATAATCACTATGCTTATATAATTATCACTGCACATTAAAATATGCTAACTCCTGCTTTCCTTCTTAACTAATATTAATTGCTGCTTATGCAAATAGTTATTACTGCTGTTCTCTTTAATGTATATTATGTTATGTATTTTATATTAATTATTATATATATAATATTCCTAATATTATATATTATAATTGTAATAATATTATATTGTTAATATCTATATTTTAATGTTGTAATTTGGGGACATGACTGTCCACCCTGCACAAGATTGCTTGTCTTCAAGCAATCACAACTACAATTTGCAATTTTTAAATGATGATATTAGCTTCAGTTGTGGTATTTTGATAGGTATTGGAAATTCTAAACCAAGTGATTATTATTTGGTTATGTTTGATTCTATGTTCTTGGAGAGTGGCTCATAGTAGTTGCCTCAACTTATGACAATAAGGTTAATACTATCTTCTAAGTTTGAGGGCAATTTATTGTCTTATGTACTACCATTCCGCAATATCTCTCAACAAGAAAACCAAGAGTTGGAAATTGGTACGATCTGCTATTTAAGACAAGTTTTCTCTCATCTCATTATTGCAAGTATCCTAGGCTATGATACAAATTTTTCCCTTTGTTGAGATCAATTATAAAAAATGTTTGCATCCTTCATCATGATAGATTTTGGGAGTGTTGTGAATAATGGGATCCCTTGTGCAAGCCAATTTGGGTGAAGGATCTAGGTATTCCTTACCTCAGGTTGTTCAACCAAATGTGAGTGAGTACAATTTTCCTTAAATAAAGTATGTTTTATTTCATATGATCCCTTTAAACAATATCGATTCATCCCAAAGTTTGAAAGGTGAGAATGATCTTGGGATTTGGGGTTTGTGGACCCATAATGTAACTTATGTAATAGTTTTGTTGAAGCTTAATTTGACCTTTAATCATGTATCTACAGCTACTCTAATCAAGAAAAAGGACTTAGGAGACGAAGACCCTTGGAGGAAATGATCTACTCTAGATAGTACATATGGGAGTGAATTTGGTCCATAAGACAAAGTTCACTAGATCAATTTTGGAATATTTTGGTGGGCTTTAATGTTATTGTTTGGCTTTTAAGGAATTGACTATTCTAGGTCAAGATGATATCTCAATGTACTTATGTCTCAAAGTAAGATAATCCTTATCCATCTTTGTATCTTACTTATTCCTAAATTTTTGTGACAACTAGTGATGGCCACATGTGGATTTCTCCTTAAAAATCAAGTGGTATTGTTAGATTCTATCCTTATCTATGTTGAGTTGTCACGATTGATTGTTGATCCCTTGGGAAATCTTTTGATATTTTGACTGCTTGATTTCTTGATGATGATTGCTTATTGAATGCCAATGAATTGATTCATCCCTCATATTCATTTCTTGAAGGAGTCATCACTCTTCATGGCTGCCCTTGATAGCAATACTTTCCTTCCAAGTTGATTTTTTAGATTCATTTCCTATTGATGGTTTCTTTACAAGGAGGTGATTCCCCCTTTTTATATTTTATTGTTGAGGTAGTCATAGTCTTTCATGTTTGAAGGGTCACAACTTTTCACATTTTCACGCATCTTCACTATCTTTGAGAACCTAATTTAAGCATCTTGCAAAACTACCTAAGGTTCTATCCCTAATTGGATCCCTCAAATAATGGTATGGATGAAATGCTCTCCCTTCTACATCACAAAATTTGAGGGAGTCACACCTTTCCACATTTTCATATTAATAGTTACAGCTCCTCGTTATTCAATTTTTTATAAGTTAATTTGTTAGAGCTTCTCAACTCAAGAAGCATTTTGACAGACAAAATTTTTGACATCTTCATAATTTTTAAGCATAAAGTAATCATAAACACCCATGGAGTAATCTTTGTTGAAGACATATCTGGCATGAAGCAAACACATGGACATACTTAATACATGTAGCATGTATGTGAAAGACATATAAATGCATATAAGATATGAAGCACACATATAAATACACGTAAGTCATGAAGTGTAAGCTGGAATACACGTGGGTCACAAAGTATACCCATGAATACACATAAGTCGCAAAGTATACACATGAATACAAGTAAGTCACAAAGTATGAATACACAAAGTCACAAAGTATTCACATGAATACACGTACGTTGCAAAGTATACACTTGAATACACGTAAGTCATGAGGTATACACTTGAATACAAGTGAGTC
This sequence comes from Sequoiadendron giganteum, assembly GCA_007115665.2. Taxonomy (NCBI): domain Eukaryota; kingdom Viridiplantae; phylum Streptophyta; class Pinopsida; order Cupressales; family Cupressaceae; genus Sequoiadendron; species Sequoiadendron giganteum. The sequence goes on along the minus strand of CM021107.1, from coordinate 219,393,230 downwards.
ACAAAGTATGCACTTGAATACATGCAAGTCACAAAGTATACATTTGAATACACGTAAGGCATAAGGTATACATCAATACATGTAAGTCGCAAAGTATTCACATGAATACACGCAATACATAAAGTATACACAGGAAGCATGAAGCATACATGTAATATATGAAGTATACATAAGTATATGCAAGACATGAAGCATACACGTGAATACACATAATACATGAAGCATGCATATAAATATACGTAAGTCATTAAGTATACACGAGTACACAAAGTATTCACATTAATACATGTATGCTGCAGAGTATACACTTGAATACACGTAAGTCACAAAGTATACAGTTGAATATGTGTAAGTCATAAAGTATACATTTGAATATATGTAAGTCACGAAGTACACTCATGGATACATGTAAGTTACAAAGTATTTACATGAATACACGTATGTCACAAGGTGTGAATACACACAGGTTGCAAAGTATACACCTGAATGCAAAGTAAACACTTGCATACTCGTAAGACACAAAGTATACACATGTAAGTTTCAAAGTATACACATGGAAGGCACACGCGTATAGAAGTGCATTTTTGGCCTACTTAAGAAGGAGGTTGAATAGTTAATTATAATTTAATGGCGGTTAAAGTAGGTATGTCTCGCAGGATGGCAGGAACATGCTCTGATACCACTTGTAATGTCCCCTTTTGGGATCATCTTATATTTTGCCCTGAAATCACAATTCCAAATGAAACCAATAGCAGATTATAGTTAAAGATATAATTCCTACTTAAAGTTGAGATGATTTAAGTCTGGCTATGGAAATCTGCAACCATGTTAGATGAATATGACAGACATAATCCATGAAAGACTGTGGGCTCAACCATAATGAGGAGGACATGGTGAGGTGCCCCAAGTATCCTCCCCTAGGCCCAACAACAGGACCTTATCCTCTGTGTTTTTATCTCCTTATTTTTTCTTCATATATCTGTGCTTAAGTCTGACTATCTTCCATTCTCCTTCTAACATCTTATTGCCTGAATAATGAATGTGTTTCTGAGGATAGTTGCTGTTTTAACATTCAGTAAATATTATATTTGCTGATGATTTTTATACTTGGAGGAAATTACTTTTTGTTGATCCTCTTCATTCCTGATCTGCATTCCAACCTGCTGTTGTATTCCTGTGCAGATATATCTCCCCCTACTTCTCTCCACACAAATCTTATTTTTATATGCTTATGCCTCTATGTGAAGAAAGGCATCCTTTTGAAGAGAGGCGTCTCTCACAAAAGACATTACCTTAAATTATGAAGTGATTGCTGCCTTTGATAACACAAACTTTAATTTTATTTATCCTTAAATTGTAAGTGCTGCCCCCTCATGTTTTAGCTTATAACATGCAAATTTCTGTATTAGTCGCTGCCATTCATTCTTGAATATAATCACTATGCTCATATAATTATCACTGCACATAAAATTATACTAACTGCTGCTTTCCTTCTTAACTAATATCAATCGCTGCTTATGCAAATAGTTATCGCTGCTGTTCTCTTTAATGTATATTATGTTATATATTTTATATTAATGATTATATGTTTCCTTATTCTGATATATATATATATATATATATATTCATAATATCATATTATTATAATTGTAATAATATTATATTGTTAATATCTATATTTTAATGTTGTAATTTGGGGACATGACACAACCTTGAGAATTCAGGCTTGTGTTGGCGTTCTCGCTCTCATATCAGATTCAAAGTCCTGTTTATCCTTTGGGTTTTTATGACAGATTGTATATGTCTTAATCACAAGCCTTTTAGTCTTTTTTAACTAGGTTTAACCTCCTGTATTCAGGGTTAATACTTATAACATTAGACTTTGTCAAGCTGATTTGAGTTTAATGATACAATTTAAACCAGGTCCATCAAGTTCTGTTTTTTTAAATATACTGAAATTAATAAAGAGCATTTAACTCCCCAAATAGTAACTGTAATTTGATCATAATGTTAATAGATATAATCCTCATTAGGGTTTCTCAACTTTTTCTTATTCCAATACTAAGTTACAATCTAAATCAGGACTGGCAGATCGCAATCTTTTGTCACATGCCCTTGTTAATTTTTAAACATGGATATAGTTCATACTGTATAGCTGCAATCTAATTAGAAATAAACTTAATAGAGCATTCCTCTGCAAGGTTCCATTAATCTTTTAAACATTAATCAGGTATATACTATAACCAATTCAAATTTTAAAAATCCTCTTATCATAAGTAACAGTAAAAGTTTCAGGGTCATGCTTGATTCTAATCTTTCCATCTAACAAAAATAGGTTTGATTGGAACTTGAATCAAAACATAACTTCTTCGAACATAACTACCTCATTCTAACCTTATTTGTGTGCTTGGTAATCCTTTAACATCAATAATAGAATTAAGAAAACTGTCAAATTGGGTTAGGAAATTTGAAATTTCCCAATCAGAATTCTTCAATTTATATGTGAATACATCATTGAGACGCACTTATGTATCTTTTGAATCTACAGAAGATCGTTATTGAAATCCAAAAACCGTGAGACACCAACAATATGCGTCCAAATTACTAACAATACATTGGTTTGTCTCTTACCTTACAGCCCATGTATCTTCGTTGAGGACACTAACAAGTACATTGACAACTTAGTGTCCATGGAGATTGTGCAATGTGATCCGAATGGATGCATGCCATGTGTGATTAGGAAGCCCATGGCAATATGATTAATGCTCTATTCATGATACACGCAAGAATACTTTACCATCAGGAATGATTAGAAGAAGTTCGAATCAATTCCCCTGAAGGATAAAGAGGAGTCCACACACATAGGCAAGGTGTTGCTATTCTTAGCAAAAGGTTTTCTTAAGGAGGTGGGAGACTTATAGGACTACTTTGTGTTAGTAGTTAAGCTCATGCAAAAGGATTAGATGACACCACGTAGTGTTAAGTAGCTAGAGATCACCACATTGCTCAAGTTGTTCCCATATGTGATTGGCAAGGGAATGCTAGATAGATTGCTGCCGATCACATTCAATGAGTCTTGACATGAATGTGGAGTTGAAGAAGCAATTTAAAGATTGAAAGAACTATTGGAAAGAGGTTGATAAGGGAAAGCTTGAGTCCTTGTGTAGTTCTGATAGTGCTTTCATTGAAGAAGGATGAAGAATGGAGGATGTGCACAGATTCCAACGTAATCAATAAGATCACTAGCAAGCACATGTTTTCATTGCCAAGCATGGATGACTTGATGGATTGCTTGAATGGAGCATGCTACTCCTCCAAGATAAACCATAGGAGGGAATATCATTAGATCAAAATCAGTGAGGCTTGTATAAATGGATGGTGATGTTATTCGGGTTGATGAATGCCTTGAGCTTTCCAAAGCCATTTGTTGGCAAGTTGTGGTTGTTTATCTCGATGATATTTTGGTGGTAAGCAATATGAGGGAGGAGCATCTTGCGTACCTATAGTAGGTGTTGGTGTAGCTAAGGAGAGAATCCTTGCACATAAACTTGAACAAGTGTAGCTTCATGAAGATGGAGTTGACATATGTGGGATTTGTTGAAACAATGTTGGCTAAACATTGCTTCTTTTTCTTGATATGGGTTCTAGTTACCAAAGAACGCTCTCCTGCTTTATCCTACCATGAAACAATGTTGGCTAAACATTGCTTGAATTAACAAAGAAGGTAGATTACAATAAATAGAGGAGGTAGAGCACTGTAGACATTTAAGATGTCTAACTACTTCAGCTATTGACTACTGTAGCAACAATAAACTATTGACCATTAATAATAGAGAATACAATATTCTAACACCCTCCCTTAATGGTCAATCTACTAACTAGCCTACAAAAAACAATCTGCAGGTCGATTGGTCACAAATTCTTCAGAACACTCTGCTGCTACGGAGACCCTCCCTGGATCTACAGAATGTGAATGACCAAGAGAACCAAAAAACTGTCCAGAAAATGCTCTGCAACAAGAGACAAGAGCTTGCCACTGACTCTGCCACCGAGATGAGTTGTACACCAACCCTCCTAGAAACTGCAGAACTGTTGACCAGAAGTCATCACAAAATGTCCAACCTGATGTTGGATAACAGAGTTGTTCCTCCCTGAAACCAGAGACAGATCGAGAACAACGGACACGATTTTGAGGATAAATCGACAAACCGTCGAAACTTTTGCAGATGAGCATGATGCCCGAGAATTGACTGCAAGAAGCTAGTTGTGCAAATGTTCGCCTCAACAACTCCAAGTGCGACAAATACAGACTGCAACCAACCACGATTTTTAAGGAAAAAATTGCCAAACCCAAGATTACAAATCATCGTTTTCTTTTCGGAAAAAACAGAAAAAGCCAGATATCAAGAGCCCTCCCGAACAACAAAAACCCCGACTAGGGTATACAGGATAAACTCGTAATTTTTGAGGAGAAAATTATAAACCCTCCTAGATTACAGATTTTTTAAGGGAAAAAACTTTAAAATCCATAAGAATTTTTTAAGGTCAAAAAATTCTAAAACCCAGAAGACAGATATTTTTTTCTTTCATGGGACAAAAAATATTTAAAAACCCAAATTTTTCTCACCAAGCATGGATTTCGAGGCACTTCGAAGACAAAATCTAGAAGATTTGAAACGTACCCAAAAAAGGATGCTGAAAACCAGAAAATTTTCTGAATACCCAGAAAATTGCGTCAACACCCATTTGCACAAATTTTGAGGCACGAACTTCGAGACACCCAGAAAAATCGCAGACCAACCCAATTGAGCTCTCGAAAAACCCAGAAGGATTCTGTAGGCAGAAAAAAATTTCGACTAGTAACAAAGGGTTAAAACCCTAGCCGAAATTTGCAGAACCCTAGCCGCCATGGAAGCTTCAAAAAAGTGGCAGAAATGAGCTCAAATCTCCATGAAATCGAGGCAAAAAAGATGCCAAACCCTAGGCGACCTTAGAAAGAGAGATCAGTTCAAAAATCGCGGCCTTAGATCTCAGAAAATAGGAGAAAAAAACGTCTGAAGTTGCGTCCAGAAAAACATGAAAAAACACAACTGCTAGCAAGTCGCGCAAAGGTAAGACGCCCAGAAAAATGCAGAAGATTTTGCCTACGGCCAGAAAGCGTCTCACGCGTCCAAGATGAGAGAAAACGCAGACCAAAACGCATATGGAGCAGAGATAAAACCGCGACCACGAAGAGTAGAGAAGCGCGGCTCATTCAGAAATCGCGTTTTAAAAAAACGTGCTTCAAAAACGTGGCGAAGGTCGACACCAAAGAAATCGCGGCCAGAAGTTTTAAAAAAACGTGGCCAATGAAGAAAATGGCGCCCAAATAGAGAGACGTTTTTGACAAAGAAATGGCGCTCGAAAATAACAACTCCAGCCAAAAAAACCATCAAAGATGAGGACGCGAATTTAGACTGGAGGAAGCCCACAATTTTGACAGGTTACAAAGGACGCCAAAACTCTCAATTTTCTTCAAGAACAAACCCACGAATTTGCAAATAAGGGTTTCGATTTTTAGTGAGGAAAACTCACGAAAATCAGACAACAAAAAACCCTCGAATTTTATTTTATTTTCTCAAGACCTAGCAGCCACGAATTTCAGAGCCCTCCTAGAATCCTGAGCCCTCCCGTGAGGGAGGCAGGCTCAAAATTGCTCTGATACCATGAAACAATGTTGGCTAAACATTGCTTCTTTTTCTTGATATGGGTTCTAGTTACCAAAGAACGCTCTCCTGCTTTATCCTACCATGAAACAATGTTGGCTAAACATTGCTTGAATTAACAAAGAAGGTAGATTACAATAAATAGAGGAGGTAGAGCACTGTAGACATTTAAGATGTCTAACTACCTCAGCTACTGACTACTGTAGCAACAATAAACTATTGACCATTAATAATAGAGAATACAATATTCTAACATTTGTGATATGTTAAGGAGGATTATGAATGTAATCAAAGGTGGTTTGCCCTATTGTGGAGTGGACTGAGCCGAGACATGTGATAGAGGCTAGAAGTTTCCATGGGTTGGTGAGCCTCTATTGGAAGTTCATGAGGAACTTAGTGTCATTTGCACACCTTGACACATTGTATGTGAAAGGGTGGGTTTGAGTGGATGGTTGTTGCTACCAAGAGTTTGTGCTTTTGAAGGAGCAAGTGACAGAGGAGCTTGTGCTTGTGCTCCTAGACTTTGAAAAGGTGTTCCAATGGAATGACAATTGGTGTTGTATTGAGTTAGGAGGGTAGACCAATCACTTATGCCAGTGAGAAGTTGAATGAGGCAAGAACTACCATGTGAGAAACTTTGATGAACACTACAGAATTTGCAACGATTGCAATAGTGATTAGAACAAATTTCTTATCATAAATAATAAATAATCCTCATGGTGGCTTTATCTGCATCTAGAAGTTGAATTGTTGACATGATGTGGCTCTGAAAAACTGAAAAGGCACCAAATCCTCACCCACCATCATCAAGGGTTAAGTATTGAGCTTTAGACTTTATCCATATTTGACAGTCAAGCTTAACACATACAGTATATGATTTATATGTAGCTTCACGTCTGTAGACAGTAGACACTAGATCTGTGGAGCCAAGTACAGTTGTGAAAGTTTAAAGCAAACACACAGTCAAAATTGTGCTCTAGCCATCAGTTTTTTCTTCCATCCATCGCTCGAAGGGTTCATCACATGAAAATGAATGAAAAGCACAAATTTTTATTTACTTTTTTTCCTCTAATTCTGGCAGAGTATTTTTCCATTGCGATTTTCCGTGAGTTACAGTGACTTTCGGTGATTCTTTAGGAAAAAATCATGGTTCGTTTTTAACAATAAGTTGGCTGTGAGTTTTTTAGACGATTACTTGCTTGCCAGTTTCCTGCTTGAGTACTTGCAAGTCCTGTGAGCACTCGTAGGGTTTTTAAACTATGGCTGAGATGTTCCCAAGAAAATATTTGCTTCTATGATAAATTCTTTATCAAAGCAGTGACCAAGAACCCAACTGATGCTTACAAGAAATCAAACATGATAAGGACCTTTCTGCATCAAAGACCCAAAATGACTATCAGATGGACATTAACCAATTAGTCACATAAACCTGCATGACACACAACATTGAATGTGAGGGTATTTGTTGCTAAAAGAGAATATAACACTGTTGTCACCTGAGTGTTGGATTGGGATGGTGTCAACTTCCAGTTGACATCTTCCCCATCATCTCATGACCTCAACCGGCCTTCATTTGCATCACCTATACCTGAAACCACAGATGACATCAGCACTTCTGTTGTCCAACAAAATAACATAATAATCAAATGGAATCTGAAATCTGGATCTCCAATAAATCAACATAATTATCAAATTTATCCTCAACTGTTATGATTGACTAGAAAAGGGGCCTATGAGAGGGATATGACATAACATTTTAGTAAACTGCATAACCATCAAATACCCATATGTGCTCACTTAGCTTTTAAATAAAATTTCTATTCCAAGATTCTATAAAGATTGTCAGAATGTCAAGACTTAGAATTTGTGTTCTCTAGAGTCTAGACTGCTAAAGCCACTGCTAAGTGCTACTAAGCACAAAGTCTATGACAAAAATATGCTGATGTGAAATTTATATGTAAAATGCTAAGCCTGAAGTATGTGTTAATGGTACTATTATGACTTGGGAAATTGAGGATCCTGGTTCTTGACCGTGCTCACATATCCCATCCAACAGTGCAAAGGCTTTGGTTAATGTGGTCTCCCTCCCTCTTGGTGGTCCAGTTTGAATTTGGATTAACCTTAGTGAGTTCAATTGCCCAATTATCATTACTGTTGCCTTATGATGTTTGACCATGCATTAGATTCTAGATGGAAATTGAAAAGATAAAATTCAGATATGTGTAATTTAAAATGAGTAAAGTCATTAAGACTCAATGCACTTTAGCAATATAAAGGCATTTGCTTTTTTATTTAATTAGTGTATGGAGCATAAACTAAGTAAATTGAAATCAAGAAACAAGCTGAACAATGTTCAGTTTGTACATGACAAAATTATTGGCAATAACTCTAGAAGAGTATTGCAACTATGGTTAAATTTACCTGTTAGACTTGTGTAAAATAATTGATGAACACGAGACTCATAAATCTGCACCAAACTTCAGAGATACTTGTGCATTGTGGCTTTGTGGCTTTTTAATTTTTACTGATATCAAAACCACTGTCATATCTTCTTGAAGGGTCTTCATATAGGTTATTTGTCTAACACTTACTCAATTTCACATCCATTCCCTGCTCATAGATCACAGTGTACACACTTCTTCCTTGTGATATACATAATAATAGCCCAACTGGCCCAATTGAAGAAGTGGTATGCTATATCAAATTTGACCTTCCACTGATTGTTTAATTGATGATTACGTACAAAATGAACATAAAAACATAGAATAGCTATTCTTATTCGTCCATTAAAGAAAATCCATTCCTACAGAAATACAGAGATCTCATAACCATGGTGTGTAAAGCAAATATGGACTTTGTTCTTTCCATATATTCCAGTTAGTGGCAAGGTCAACTACTGTTGACTCCTCGCAACAAAGCATATCCAAACATATCCAGGTTATGTTTTTGTAGGACAAGCTCATTTTGGTTAGTTGGTTCAGCAAGTTCCTTAGTATTTAATTTGCTTGAAAATATATAAATACTTGTATCCTTTGCAAAGACCTTACAAAATCCTGTTTCTGTTAATGGTATCTCCACCCCTCCCCTCTCTCTCTCTCTCTCTCTCTCTCTCTCTCTTTCTGTGTACACACACACACATATATGGAGATGTATATATTATTTTATATGTACATATAGGTGTATATGTATATATATTTAATAATTTATGTGTATGTATATGTATATACATACACATTTGTGCACACATATACATACACATGTATATGCATATGCATACTAACACACAAAACCATGCACATGAACACACACACGCATGTATGCAGGTGCACACACAGACAAGCACACGCACACACAATACACAAGCCCACACACATATACACACACTTATGCAAGGAGCATGCACACATAGGCACCAACACACACACACATGGGTACAGGTAGGCACCTACACATGGAAAGGCACAGACACACAGGTACATCTATGCATATATACATACACACACGTATACATTTTACACATGCATATGCTCGCACAAAGATTTATAGAATGCATATAATAACATCTTTCCTTGTTTATCGATTTAGTTTTCATCTAACATTATTTGGAAAGGATTCTGTTCTGTGCATAGCTCTTACTATATTAGGCAGTTTTCATGTATAAATATGTGATAATTATGTCTCATTTCTTTTGGCAATGATTTGTTTTGTAGGCAATTGTTTCAATAGCTGATGAAGATGGTAACTATTTGCAAGAAGCATGGGAACACATTTTAACATGTGTTTCACGATTTGAACATTTGCATCTGCTAGGTGAGGGTGCTCCTCCAGATGCAACCTTCTTTGCTTTACCTCAGAATGAATTGGAAAAGGCAAAACCGTCAAAGTCAAGTATTCTTCCTGTCCTAAAGAAGAAGGGGCCTGGTCGGTTGCAATATGCAGCCGCTGCTGCTCGGCGGGGTTCATATGACAGTGCTGGTGTTGGGGGCCATGCTTCAGGAGTAGTTACAACAGAGCAGATGAATAATCTGGTTACCAATTTGAACATGCTTGAACAGGTTGGAAGCTTCGAAATGAACCGCATATTCACACGAAGCCAAAAGCTGAACAGTGAGGCAATAGTTGATTTTGTAAAGGCTCTGTGTAAAGTTTCTATGGAGGAGCTCCGCTCTCCTGCAGATCCTCGAGTTTTTAGCCTCACTAAAATTGTAGAGATTGCGTAAGGCTATTGTGTTATGCGAATTGTCAAATTCTTTATGCTTACTTTTAGGTATAGGTTGAGATATTGTGGTAAATGTGGAGTAATATTGCATTTTGATTATGCAGACATTACAACATGAACCGAATCAGACTAATCTGGTCTCGGATTTGGAATGTGCTTTCTGATTTCTTCGTTACAATTGGATGCTCTGAAAATTTATCCATTGCTATTTTTGCAATGGATTCTCTGCGACAACTTGCTATGAAGTTCTTAGAACGTGAAGAGTTGGTCAATTATAATTTCCAGAATGAATTCATGAAACCATTTGTCATTGTCATGCGGAGGACAAATTCTGTCGAAATCAGAGAACTGATCATTAGATGTGTTTCTCAAATGGTTTTTGCTCGTGTCAGTAATGTGAAGTCAGGTTGGAAAATCATGTTCATGGTATGCATCGTTTACTATTACCTTCCTTCAATGGATTCATTTTCAATCACTAAAAAATACTTTGTTGTTTAAGAATTGTTATCCAGAATTAAATTGTTAGCTGAGAATCAATAATATATTCTTATGTTATTTCTTCTGTTATGTTGCCTAATCTTAACTCATGTTTCAGGTTTTCACAACGGCAGCATCTGATGAGCACAAGAATATTGTGCTTTTAGCCTTTGAGACCATTGAAAAGATAGTGCGAGACTACTTTCCTTATATAACTGAGACAGAGACAACAACCTTTACAGATTGTGTTAACTGTTTGATTGCATTTACTAACAGCAGGTTCAACAAAGATGTTAGCTTGAATGCAATTGCATTCCTTCGATTCTGTGCTCTAAAACTTGCTGAAGGGGAACTTGGCTCTTCTGCAAAGAACAAGGAAAAAGAAAAGGCTGGGAAGCCAGTTTCTTCATCAGCTGGTACAGCAAAGGATGAAAATTCAGTCGGTCCAACATTTACTGACAGAGAAGATCATTTGTATTTTTGGTTCCCTTTATTGGCAGGTATTGAGTTTACTATGGTATCCTCATTACATTATAGATAAGTACCTTTAATAGTTTGCTTTTGCAGTCTTGGTTTGATGCACTGAGGAAAGCATATTATTCTGGCAAATAAAAATTTCCTAATAACACTCTTTATTTGTTTGTGTATGACAGGATTATCAGAACTTACATTTGATCCCAGGGCAGATATTAGAAAAAGTGCATTGCAAGTGCTTTTTGACACACTTCGCTATCATGGGCATTTATTCTCACCAGCTCTTTGGGAGCGTGTGTATGACTCGGTTCTCTTTCCATTATTTGATTATGTTCGGCATGCCATTGATCCGGCTGGATTCAAGGTACATGGAGATGGATCAGAACATGAACTCAAAGATATAGAAGAAGATGCTTGGCTTTATGAAACATGTACACTAGCACTGCAACTTGCTGTAGATCTCTTTGTGAAGTTCTACAATACAGTAAATCCTATACTAAAGAAAGTATTGACACTCCTGACTAGTTTTATTAAGCGACCTCATCAAAGTTTGGCAGGAATTGGTGTTGCTGCCTTTGTTCGTTTGATGAGCAACGCTGGAGGCTTATTCTCAGATGAAAAATGGCAGGAAGTTGTATTATCATTAAAAGAAGCAGCAATAGAAACACTTCCTGACTTTGCTACAATTGTCCATAGCATGGAGGATATTGATATGGGAAGTGCTGCAGATTCTCTAACACCAACTTATGGAGCTTCATCCGATGCATCAATTACTACTGAAGAAATGGAAGCACAAAGGCATAGCAAGTTAGAACATGCAATCTCTGATACCAAATGTCGCACTGCAGTGCAACTTCTTTTGATCCAGGTATTATTTCTTTTGTTCACATCAAGAGCATTGTTACCTTTACTCACTCATTTGTTTAATATCTTCTTTCCTCTGAATGGTCACAAAACTGCCTGTCATCTAGCTGACCTGACTTGGTCAAGCTTAGTTATATTTTATTTAGATTTTTGAGGAAGCCAATTTAATCAAGCTTAGCTTTCGCTCTCTTGATTTTTGCAGAGTTGAAGTTCAAAGTGTTATTTAAATATAGAAATATTCTTCTTGTACTTGACCTGCAGAATAATTTCAGAGGCCAAAATAACTAGCTTCCAAAGTGTGCATGTGAATACTAAAGACATTTTTAGAACACAGCCAGAATGATTGGCATCCAAAATGTGGTTGAGAATATTAGACATGCATATGCATAAAATGAAAATTATTTGTATTTAGTAGATAATGAGTTATGATCCATTGCATTGCATAAGTATATCTATCATTTTCTTTCCCCATTAGATCGGATTTATATCAATTTGGTTCTCATCACTGCTCTCTAATGTCAAGTTTCACAGCTACCTTTGACCAATTCACAGTCCATTATGTTTGTTCCTTAGATTCTGTCCTTGAAACACAATCAGTTAAAATGGTGTATTTGAGATTACTTGATTCCTGATTGAACTTGCAACAGCATCACCATTTGTTCCTTATAGTTCGCACATATTCGTGCTAGCTCCATTGCTACCCATCTCTTCCTTCTCTCTATATAGTAACGCTTGCTGGATTGTTGTGTTCCTTCAGTTACAATATATTTCTGTAGTCCATCACTATGTCCATGATTATGGTTCGTATTGTCATTTCTGAAACATGGTCAATATTTAGTAGACTAGTTTATCAGTTACCTAAGTTTGCTACATTCAAAGAATCAAAACCTAAGTTGCCGGTTCAGGTACGGGTTCAGATGCGGGTTCGGGTTCAGGTACGCCGGTTCGGCGATTTTTTTTTTTCCTAGGGTACGGGTACGGGTACGAGAGTATATATATATATATATATATATTATTAAATTATAATCATATTGATATAATGAATAATCATAATGCCATAATGCCATAGAATATTGAAACAATGAAATACGCCATACGGTAATACCTCATATAATCATATTCATAGTTTGCAAAAGAGTAAACAGTAAATTACTAGATAGTAAATACTAAATACTCAAGTCTTAAAATGTCATTACACATTGAAAATTCAAATTACAATCAAAACAATATTTAAATCAGTATTCTAAGATTCTTCAAATTCGTCTTCATCAAAATCATCAAGGTCGTGGTCCTCAATTGGTTCAATTTCATTTGAACCATTGTCAATTGGATTGCCACTCCCACTAGGTGCATCGGTTGCCTCATTGTCATCTATAGAAGCCAAGGAAAGTTGTGCAATTGTAGCATCTAAATCAGAACACTCAGGGATGAGATCCCAATTCTTTGCCACACCCTCATTGTATTCAGGTTTCTTATGTGATAAGAGACGAAGGTTGGAGTGTACATAGACCAAATCCTTTGCTTTTTTTGCACCCAAAAGATTGCGCTTGACCGAGTGGATGAAGGAGTATGTACTCCAATTCCGCTCAGCTGAAGAGGAACTTGCAACTTGTTGATTATGCATACAACATTTAGTAATTAGTATTTAATTTTACTTGCCAATAATAATCATAATATATAGCATAATACTAATAGCATCGAATGAAAAACGAAAAACTAAATAAATAAAAAGATACATACTTGGGAGAGTATTTTAATTGCAAGAGGCTGCAAGTAAATGGAGCCTTGACCATGTAGATACCACCAATCATCAGCATTTTTCCTATATCTGTCTAGATGAGCAGAAACATCTTGATTTTTTGCAGCTATGAATTGGTTAAACTCACTCATGACAATGCTTTGGATTTCTTTATCTGCAAATATCTTTCTAAATGCAATCTTATAGCCAGCAGCAACCTCTGCATCCCTATATGGTGGCAACCTCCTCGGCAATGAAAGTATCTCTTTGCTATAATACTTTGGTGACAAAGCAAATGCTAAGAGATGTAAAGGGGTGGTCATCTTGTTCCAATGGTCAACAATAATAGTTTGCACACTTTTGAAAAATGTTTCTGTTGGATCATGTTCCTTGGCATCTATTATTCCTCTTATTTTCTCCACCATGGAATCCATGCCATCATAAATTTCACCCAAACACGGGCGATCAGTATCAGCATACCTAATCATGCTCATAATAGGCTCGGTGAAATTTATAACATATTCCACACGAGCCCACCACTCATCATCTAAGATCATTGCTTTCACTTTTTGGGCTCTTTCTGTGCTTGATTGCTTCCATACACTCCACAAGCTGTTGATGACCATAGAACTCAAGGCCTCTCGCACCTTTTGAAGTCGTCTTAAGACGATTGTGTGAGATGCAAATCGAGTTTCGGCAACCTAACATGATAAGAAAATGCATGTCACAAATCAGCAATGAAAAATTAAAATTATATTAAAAAATCAAATTTAAATTACCTTCAACAACTCCAACTTGGAGAAAGTCCTGAAGATGGCTTGTGACATATGATGATTAGTCACAAACATTTGGATCTCCTCGCCCTCCGCGTAGATTTGCTTGACCCACTCAATTTGTGTACCAATCTTTTGCATTATCAAATTGAGTGAGTGGACTGCACATGGTGTCCAAAAAATGTGACCATATCTAGCCTCCACTATAGCCCTAGCTGCCCTACAATTTTTAGCATTATCCGTTATGACTTGGACAATATTGTCAGGCCCGACCATTTCAATGGATTCTATGAGGATATTGGCAATAAAACTTGCATCTTTTATTTGCCCTTCACAATCAACTGCCTTCAATCGCCCCTTTAGGGGACACTGCTATAACATTGATCAATGGTCTATTTTTGCAATCCTTCCATCCATCAGAAATGATGGACAATGCTACCTCTACTGAAGCTCTCTCCTTTGCCAATAAGGTGGTTCTCACCTTTTCATACCCAGGACTAACATAATCATGAGTTGTGTTAGAAATGGCTCTCACCATTTCCCGCCAATAAGGTGATCTAACAAGGTTGAAAGGAAGCCCATTGCCATAAATGCAACGTGCAATGCTCTCATCTGCCAACTCCCTTGCTTCATTTTTGAAGGCTCTATCCAATGGGCCTCTTTTTCGTGTCACCGAAACATTTTCTCCTTCAGAAGATTGTGTCATTTCTATGAAAGGATGTGGGCCAGCCGATTCTAATAAGCCACTAAGTCTTTGCGAGCTTTTACTTTTATTTTTATTGTTCTTCATAAGAGGATGGTCCATAGCCTTTGGTGTTTTGAATGCCTTGTCAGCGTCCTCTTGTTCTTTAATATAACCTATTATTTGATTCTTTGGCAACTTTTTTTTATTTGGCCCCATGCAAACTTTTATTCCTTGATTACCAATAGCACAAAGATGGGCTTTCACTCGAAAGTACGAGCTCCTATATGTAGATCCACATTGGTTGCAACGCCAAATATAACCCCCACCACTGGGAAGTTGTTGAATCATTGTTGTATGTCGCCAAAGAGGTGAGCCTGGATTATATTTAAATTGACTCTTTGTACCCATGCTAACTGAAGCAGAACTATTGGTCATTCTCTATGAAGTTATGAACCTATAATAAAGAAAAACAAGTAATTTTTTTTTAGAAAAAATGGGCATTATAACCCCTTATTTTGCATAAAATGTTCTTAAAAAAATTCAAACCTTATTAGAAAAACAAAAAAAAAACTTGAAAAATCTTCAAAAAAATTATTAAAAACTAAAAAAAAAGAGGATAGATTTACTCACCTTTGATTGCTTGATCTTCTTAGTGCACCTATTCCTCTCTTGTTTCTATCAATTGAACTCCTTCGTAGCTCTCACGATCTCACCTTCGGAAAAGAAGAGAAAACCTGCAAAAATCAACTATTTTAGCTTGGAGGCAAAACAATGGTGTTTTTTGCTCTTTTGAGTTTGTAAAATGGCCTCATTTGGTCGGCCAAGTCAATATAAGGCAATCTGGGCACTTTTTAGGGTTTCATTTTATGTTTTAAAGTTGAATTTTTCTCTTTTTTTGGGCTGGAAGTCGTGGGTTCGTCCAGGTCCTCCTGGGTTCTTCACGGGTTCGGCGTTTAGAACCTGGGTTCTCCGTGGGTTCTTCACAGAAGAACCCATGGAGAACCCAGGTTCTAAACGCCGAACCCTGGCCGAACCCAGAGGAGAACCGAACCAAAACCCGAACCCATACGTATTTTGGTGGGTACGGGGGCCTAAAATGGAGAACCCGGTAACGTAGATCAAGACATATAAATATCTGCACAAAAATGTTCTTTAAGAAAATTAACTTGCACAATGTTCTGCAGCCATTTCTATTTTGAATGAACTATGTGACTCTTGTGAGAGGAGCCCAAAAGAAATTTAAACACAATGCAATATGTGTAGATACAATGCAGAGGCTAAAAAGGGCACCTAATCTACCTATCCACTATAGCTGGACAAGGAATTGCACAAGAATGGTTATGATTTGTGGATATTAATGCATAAAGGACAGGCAAAGCTATAGAATAATCACATGAAAATTAAAGGTAAAGTTATAAACTTATAAATGGTTAAAAGAAAAAAGGACTACAACTCCGGGTACTAAAATTCTAAAACGTCCTATACTTTATGACAGATATAGAAGATTTACAGATTTTGTTTGGAGGGCAAAATTTAGAATCATGAGATTGGAAATAATGGAATGGGATTTCAATCAAAGGTAGCTGTGAAGCCTGAAAATAATGGACCATGATTTGGATCATGGGTAACTGTGAGGCCTGAAAATAATGGACCATGATTTGGATCAAAGGCATCTGAGTAACATGATTTAAGAAGGTAGATGATGAGAAGCAAATTGATACAAATGCTATGTAATGGGTAAAAACATTGATAGAAGCAATGATAGACATACAAAAATGGAGGATTCTGCTAGGTTTTAATAACGGAGTATTAGAACTGAAGGATGATAATTGATAAATTTGCTGTCATTGTTTCTATCAAATTTTTAATTCATCGTGTTGTATCTATATCAACTTAGTTCTCATCATGTTTTACTCTAAGTCATGTTCAACAGCTACCTTTGATCTAAATCACAGTCCATTATTTTCAGCCTCACAGCTACCTGTGATCCAAATTCAAGTCCATCATTGTCAGGCCTATCATACGGTCATTGAAACAAAATCTGTTAAACTTTTATATTAAAGATTTTTGCCTTCATGGTAGAACTTGTAACCCTTTTTACTATTTTTGCATGTATGTGATTCCTTCTAAGTCGATTTGTATTTCTATCAACTTTTTTACCCATTATATCAGATTTGTGTCAACTTGGTTCTTATCACTGATCTCTTACGCCAAGTTCTACATCTACCTTTGATCAAAATGGTTGACATAAACACACAGGAATAGCTTGGTCTTGAAAATAAGCTAACTCTGATACTAAAATTCTACAGATTTTGTTCAAAGGACAGAACTGTAAGCTTGAAAATAATGGACTGGGATTTGGATCACTAGTTGCTGTGAGGACTGAAAATAATGGACTGGGATTTGTGTCGAAGGCAGCTGTGAGGCCTGAAAATAATGGACCGTGATTTGGATTAAAGGTAGCTGTGGAACATGATTAGGAAGTTGGATTATGAGAACTAAATTGATACAGATGCGATTTGATAGTTAAAATGAAAGTTGATAGAAATGATGATGACGACACAAAAATCTGTTGAATTTTTATAATGAGATTCTTCTTTTATGTAGGAATTAAAATTGATAAAAACAATGATAATGATACGAAAATCAGTTCAATTTTTATAAGGAGATTTCTTCCTTCAAGGTAGAACCTCTACCCTTGCCACCATTTTTTCTGTATGTTTTGTACTTAGTTTGTCATATCGCTTCTCTTCTGTTTAATCCCACTTGTTGGATTGCCCTGTTCATTTAACTACAATATATTTCTGTTGTTAACCATGAAGTTTTTGCATATTCAGAAGTAGTGCTGTTTTGATAATTCTTCTTTTAGTCATTACTGAAAACACAATCAACATTTAGCCTTTTAATTTATCATCTATCTAATTTTACCACAAAAAAATTATAAATTATATAGTAACTGTTTGTCCCCAAGTATGGGTCAGTAATCGAGTATGTATCATACCTCTTCTGATATAAAAAGCTCACTTGCTAATTATTATTTCCCATCATCGTCTAGGTTGATTTTTTGACCTTTCTACCATCTTTTTCTGCCTTTATTCCATTATTTTGAATTTCATTTCTATTGTCATTTTAAAACACATTAATTTCCATTCTCTTTGGAGACTTTATTGTAAACAGTTTCATTCATCGCTTGATTTTGTGAACAGTCATCTTTAGTCAATGCTTGAAAGTGTAAACAAGTGATTGTCCTCTAAAATACAAAATTTTCATTTTGATTTACTTCTGTGGTTGATCTGTAACTAGCTTGGCTACACCATTGTCTGATTCATCAAAACAATCTGAATTACATATAGTTCAATTCAAACACTGTTCCTAAGAGTATTACTTATGAAATCAGTGTTAACATAGAGTTAGAATGTTGCACATGGTGACATAAATTAAAAAGGCATGAAGGGAAAGATCAAAGAACAAGAAGCCTGGACAAGAGATGAAAATATGGCTTACAGATCACAATATAAACCCAAGATAAATCGTGGGGAATCCCACTTGGGGTGAAAATTCCAGTATAGATTTGACTGTGCCTCCTTTCCTGATCATAATTTTGACCATTAACTAGCTACAAACTAGGGAGTCAAACAGTGAAGCTACTGTTCTACTTGGAATCCAAATGAAACAATGGGAGGAATTGGAATGCTTTTACGCTAAGAATTGAAAAACTGAAATGTGAAAATGCAACAAACACAGAATTATCCTGGGAAAACACTTGTGAGGGACTAAAATCCCAGTTTTTAGAGGCAGTGTTATGCAACCTCTGTCAAGCCTAGCACTACTTCAGATGTCTATTTCTAAGAGATACAACAGTTCAATTCTCTTCCTCCTTTTTGCTTTGGATTCCCAATTAGTTCCTTAAGAGTGCTGGAACACTACCCTTGTGTGTACAAAGCCTTATACATAGAAAGTGAAGAGACAGGCTCGCTGTTTAGTTTCAAATTCTGCTTATTTTTTTTCAATTCAGATGAAACTGCCCCTTTTAGCCAGAGGTGGTTTTGGAACTGCCCTGGCGATTTCAAAAATGCTAGTGACAATTTTGAAACCACTACTGTGGACAGAATTTACTCTTCACCTTCCAGAAGCCTGGTTATTTTGAAATTGTTATTGACAATTTCGAAAATCATCACTGTTGAGAATTTTTATACCCTTTGCTGTCCGGAAGCCATAACTTTTGAGAGTTTTTATACCCTTCACCTTCAAGAAGCCATAACTTCTGCATACGGACTCAAATCAAGGTGTCATTTTTCTGAAATTGCATAACCTTTCGAGAGGAATGTAAATATTTGAATATGTAGACATATTCATTTTTTGATTGCATATAAGTATAGTTTTTGGTCCTGCAATATGCTTAAGTGTTTTCCCCTGAGGTATAAGCTTCACTCCTAGATCCAAGATGGATCATTTCCAGTCATTGAGTTTACAAGATTGCAAACCACAGAGCATTGAGGGCTATTAGCAATAACTCTAATGATATCTACACCTGCAATGTAATGAAGTGCTTTTAAAAATGTGAATTTGACACCTCCTACACTGCAGCAATTTCTACTCCTCTCCACAGGCCTTTCTATGACTCAAGCAAAATATTTTATAGAGATGCAATATCTCAGTAGTGGGAATTTCTTTTTCTAGACTGTTTTATCATTTATGTGGACACTTTTGGTGGCTGCCAAATGTGTTTGTTCTTATTTTTCCTCCTTTGGACCAAACTGAGAGGCAGCGGTCTGCTGGGGCTTTCCCTTAGCTGTTCCAAGGCCCCTTCACCCCATGCAGACAGATGCTATAGCTGCTAGATCTGTAAAATTTCTGTCAACTTCTAGGTGACAGACTTGCATCTACTGACTTCGTTGAGATGACCCTGTTCTGCTAGATGGTACTTGCCAAAGGATTCCAGAGGGCATGTACCTTGCTCATGGTCCTTGCCTTGAAAAATTCTGTGTTGTCATTGATGGTCTTGGATCCTCTTATGCTTTCTTTTCTTGCCATCCAGTCTTCTGTTACATGGAACTTGCCAAAGGCTTCCTGAGGGACTGTACATTCCAAATGGTCTTTATCTTTGACAAATTCTGTGTTGTCATTGATGGTCTTTGACCCTCATGATTTCTTGTCTTGCCATCCAGTCTTTGGCCACTGATATCTAGTGCAGGTGTGTTTGTTTGAGTCATCGTGCTGTCTTCTGAACTGAACCGACCCATTTCAGATCAGTGGTCTACCTCTATTGTGAATTCCTAAATGTGGTTATTGTGCAAAATAGATACAAAGAAATAAACCCTCGTGAAGAGGAACTCTGCGTGGAATTCCAAAGGTTGCAATCAGTGAAGACACTTTCTACTCCAACTCAAACAAGTAGCATGTCTAAGAAAGTATTATAGATAAATTCAGATAATTTGTAAGAAAATTTGCAAAAATAATATGTTTATAGAAGTGATTTGAAGGTGGACATATAAAAATGTACAGAGTTAGCCAAACAAGGGAACCAATGTTGAATATTAGAAAGCCTGCAATGGAAAAAGAATGGAAGAACTAGTAAGGATGACAAGAAACAACTGGCAAATATGGTGAAGGTGTCAAACAAGCAACAAGATAAATCACATACCCTAGAAATAAGCTACCCAACATCACTTACAATGCTCTCCTAAAAATTGAAAAGAAAAATCTTATTATTTACGTGTTTGAGTTTGATTAAGTCCGAAGAGAAAATTATTCCTAATTATATTGCATATTTAATGACCAAAAAAATAAATGGCGGTTCTTTTAATGGAATATCAAACATATCATTGGTTCCAGAGAATAGTGATTAAGAAAAGAGAACAATAAATATAGTTGTCATTTGAATATATGACCTTTCCAATCAATATGGCAATAGCAAGAGCAGGGGTTATTGCAGTCAACTTGAAATGTTGTGGGAAACTAGGACTGTGGTCCAACACAATTATACAACAAAGTTGCAAAGGATGTAATGAATTGATTACTCTTGTTGATGATTTAGAAGGGACAATGGGACATCCATCATAAGCTCAAGTTACTGAAATTAAAAAATATCAAAGCAGGCATGGAGATGGCAACATGTGATGCAGGAGCACCCAGGGTGTAAGAGCAATCTAGTATCAACAATTTTTTTTCGTTAAAATTTGTTTGTTTGGCAGGTACTTTTCTAGTTTTCTAGATGTTTTGGGTAGTTTGTGTAAACTGTAAAGTTTGCGTCACTATAACTCATGACACTTACGTTTGTAAGCTTGAAACTTCATGTCTGTAATAGTAGTTGGAGTCAACCTTCCAAAAACTATGTGGCAGCAAATTTTAAAGAACCTGGATTGTGGTTTGGAACATAAGCTCTATCAATCATCCTATGTGTCCCGGTCCAGTTTTGTGTGATCCTGATTATTGCATTTGTGTTTTCTATCTTGAGAACTAGAAGCTTAACTGGAACAAATACTGGACTGTTCATTGTATAATGGCAACTTGTTTGAACTATGTGCCAAGTATTTGAAACTTATGTCAATTCCTTATGTTACCTACTTCATTATGGGGCCTAAGAGGGGGGTCATGTATGGAACCACATTGAATTTATAGACTTCTAGTTCGAGATACATCAAAGATGATGATTCTGTACATTACTAGTGAACCTCCATGTTACCTTAAGGTGGTGCACTCATTCCTGAAGCCAACTATTGATCAAATCATTTAATTTTGGGGCCATTGATCCTTATCACATTCACTTAAGATGGTGTGCTACATTTCTAGTGGACACATCATTTTTACATCTTCTATATAAAAGAAGACTGATATGACGTGAGAGTGCTAGTTCTAGATAGTTAGTCAGATGGTGATTAGTTTGAGCAGAAAGCAGATTATTATATTAAGATCCCCAAGATCTATTTTGTGAATAAAAAGCTGATGCATAGCTTGTATCTAAACTCTTGAAGCCATTTGTTGAATTGATAAATTCTAGTTCTTTGTGTAGTTTCTATTATTCCATTGTGTATTGGGTTTGAGTATTTCATTTTGCTGCAAAGGTTTGCTAGTCCTTAATTGAACCCTCGATCTTTGACTGCATTAAAATGTGTTAGTGTCTTGTCCAAGTAAAACAAAACATCCATTGTAACTTACCCAAATCAATGTCCTCTAGAGAGAGATGGAAAAGGAGAAGAAGTGGAGTGTTATATGTGCCTTTAAAAAATGGAGTACGGATCATAAATGCTTCGAAAAGAAACTCTATGCCAGTTAAGAACTTAATATGTAGAAACATAGGGAAGAAAAGAAGCAAAGAGGTAGGAGGAAACTTTAAAATGGTTAATGGCCCTTTGGAGAAAACATGGAAGTTGAAGAACCAAAGTAGATTATACCTGGCATATAACAGCGGCAGTTACAGCACTTGGCAGTGGAATTGGAAGACAAGGTGTTGTCCTCTTTGATATTAAAGGTAACCACAATTTTGTTAACAATAAGTGTATGAAAGATCAAATTGTTTTCTCTGTTTCGTAAAAATGTTCAAGTAACGATCACAAATGACATGGTCCATAAGCTGCAGGGGAAAATTTCATAACATCAAGCTCACCATGAGTGATTATCATCTATCTACACCAATATTTGCCATATTGTTAGGTGGAAGGGGTCTAGTTAAGTTTATGGACAAAATGGTTCAAATGTTGAATGCTTTGTCTATGAATTTAGATAAAGTTTTTATTGAACTCCAATCACATGTGTAAGGAATTCATATGTTAGTTACCAGAAATAATAAGTGCACATTGAATGAAGAAATTGCTTGAGAAAGGAGGCTAGTGACTTAATTGACCATTAATGAAGTAAGCACTGAGAAAAAAACAATACAAGTTGTCTTTCAATAAAATGAAAATGTGTTTCAGGATCCTTTTTAAAAATAATTAATATAGCAAGGTGATTCAAGATCCTCCCAAAGACATATTACCATAATTACTATGAGATGGAAACTGGTACTCATATGGGAGATGGGGTAGGTATCAGTAGACCGTTTGCAAAAATAAAGTAAGAAATTATATATATATATAAATTTCAGAAAAGAATAATCATACAATGTACATGCTATTTTAAAGAAAGTTAAATACTAAAATGCTTAAAAAAAAACATTTTAAAATATTGAAAAATATTTCGATGAAAGCAAATATTTGATTAGATTGATATAAAAAAAAAAAAAAAACTAAAATCACTTGGAGATGGTAGACAAAGTTTGGGAGGGGATTATTTTATAAATATTGTATTGGATCCTTAGAGAACACTATAGTTTGATCAATTGATGAAACTGTAGTGCATGTACACAACTCTAGCCTTATGATCATTTCTCTTCATACTACTACCTCTTTGGGATTTGATACAAAAAATTTGCTAAAAAAATTTGTAAATTTTAATGCAAATAATAGAAACTTGTAGTTCTATTACTGTACTTCTTTAGTTCTTTTAGCTTTTGTCAACCTTATATAATCATTTAGGAAAATCAAGTGTAATTTATATGATATATATGAGAAACTTCTATGAGAAGTTTCCTAATTTTCAAGGAATGCTTCTAGGAGACATAGATATAAAGAAACTGCATCTGAAGTCTCCTAATGTTAGGAGACTTCCCCCATATGAGTCTTTGAGATGGAGATTTGTTTCTGGTATGGTAGATGTGTACTGAGAGTTAGGTTTAGAGTTGCTTGGTAAGCTATTACCAACATGTGAAGTCGATCATGTGATTGAACTAGTCACAAGAAACCATGGTAAGAAAACTTGCACAGACTTGTGAGTTAAAGAAGAAACTGTGTGACTTGTGCAACACTTCTGTGCCAAGTCTGATCCGAGTACTCACATGTCTTTCATGAGCTTGCACCCTAAAATTCGGCCAGTCTTCGGCATGAACGTGCGAGTCTTGAGTAGAAACTTTGTTGTATAAAATATTAAAAACAAAGACAATTCTGGGTTTTAAAACATTAATTGTTTTCATTTAAATCATTTTTTCACTCATCTGGTTGGTTTTTCATCAGTTTGGTTCAGCAGGTGCATTCTGCGTGGGTTGAATTGATTGTTGGCTGATTGGTAGTGCAATTTGAAAGGATTTGATTTATTGGTGTTTGGTTAAAAGTGATAAATTTATGAAAAATGGCACGCACCATGAAGGTTTTTGTGGCCAATAAGTCCTTAATTTGGGCTTGGTGATGCACAAGGGGCACTTCACCCAGATCTCATGAGAGGTTTTGACCCTCAACCCCACTGATGGTTGCTGCCCTCAAACCCCCACCCTGGTTTGAAAATGAAAAACATTAAAAATGTTTTGGGCTTTGCCAAAAGGAAAAAGAGAGTTTATCCCTTTATTTGGATTGAAATAATAAAAATGACATTTTTGGGCTGCTGAGCTTGTGCGAGCCCAAGTTTTTCTTGCATGCAACAAACAATCTCCTAAGCAGTGACCTCACAAATATCCATATTAATATATTATCAACAAAATAAAATTGAAAAGATTCATAAAACATTCATTTACCTGTAATATTAACAATGTAAAATTGAAAGATTAGTACCAAAGAAAAAACATTGGATGCTGGATGCGTTTAAAAGAATGAAATACCTTATTTAAAACCAGTCATTATGGTCAAAAGAAAAGATGACACCATAAGGATGCACAACAAGTAACTCAACACAATCTACATATAAAACAAACTTTCCATTTAAATTATTGATTACTTGTTCATATGGGGTCATCATCTCTCTTTTCGATCAATAATCATTAAACAAGGATCAAAAGGAAAGTTATCCTTAAACAGCTTAAAAATTCATGAAAACCATTATGACTTTCTAATCATGTCCTTTGAATCAAAAAAACCTTTCCCACCTTTGAAGCACTCATGAATGGTAGCAAAGTTTGTATTGGTATTATTTATGCCATTGCTATGCATAGCAAGAATATGGACGAACATGCAGAACATTTGGATGAAGAATCACAAATTTTAGAAAATAATGAAGATCCAAATTTATGACTACTAGTCAAAAATCAAAATTGGGAAAGTAACTATAGAATATATGAGGCATTTAATTTCCCAAGGCGTTGAAAGCACACCCTAAGAAACTTTGAGCTGTTTTATAGTGACCTACTATTGGAACTAAAAGAAATCTTTGTAGTGGGACACTTCTTGAAATGTTAAACAAGTAAGAGGTTTTCTAGGAAGAGCATCCTATTACAAGAACATTTCTGAAGGGTATGCTAGTATTTTGTTTTGCTATCTTGATGCAATTGATGTTTTTGAACAACTAAAGGATGACATTATGACCAAAGCAATTTTGGCCAGTCGAGACTTAACACAAATCTTTGTAATCTAATTTGATGCTTCAAAAATAAGAATTAGAGCTTCACTAATGTGAGGAATAGTCCCAATCCCTGTGAGAGTTGAAAATTGGGTATTGAGGAACAAAACGTGCCCATATATGATAAGGAAATGCTAGCCTTTTTTCATGGGCTATGCTAGTGGCAGCCATTTCAAGGTCAAGTTAGACCATAAAAGTCTAAAACATCTTACAAAGGATTCAATTTTTCTTTTTGGATCATTTACCAAATGGGAAAAACGGTGACACAACAAATGTTTCTCATGAAGGCTGGAGATGTATCTCCATGTGCAATAAAAGAAGTGCTCCCACCGAGATGAAGTTAGAGAGGAGTGACAAAATGATCCGATGTATAACAAATAATAGAAAAATATTCCAATTGGGAAATCAGCTGAATATTGTGCAAATACTATAGTTCCATGGAGTTTCCTAACGTGGAGACGAGGGGATGGGGGGACGCATTTCGGGGATGGGGAGCCTAAGTTTGGGGGTTGCAGGGAGATGGCGGGGGGGGCGGTGCTGAAATACATATTGTACTTGAAAAATTTGTTATAAAAAGATGTATAATTGTAGAAGCCTAAGGAATAAGTAAAGTTTAAATAGTACTTGAAGTAAATAGCACACTTAGATATATAGTCAAAGACTCAAATGTATACAAAACTCATGGAATATGAAATCCATGACATCAAATGTTCCAAACAAATATGAAATATGAAAACAATAACTAGAAGTCTATGGCTCAGGGGAGCCTGCATCCTTCCTACGAATGCGTATAAGATAGGTCTTGGCTGATGCAACAACCATAATCTCAAGTTTGAGGGCAATTGGCCCAATGTGGTTGATGGGCAATATCCCATGCGGGGGTTTGGGGGAAACACCCCTAGCAGGATCGAGGGGCAGTGCCCCTTGTGGGGGTCTGGGGGCAACGCCCCCAGCGGGGTCGAGGGGTAGCACCAAAACCATACAAATCTTCATGGCGTACATCATTTTGAATTCACAACAAGTGAAAAAGAAAACAAGTTTAAACTTTAAATTTTTATGTTTTTTTTGCACTTTTCAAACCTGCGAGTCTCGTTACCATGGACTTTAAACACATTGCAATGATTTCATTGAACTAGTGAACATTGAAAATTAAAATATAGACATTGGAACAAGAACTAGAAGTTTTTTTTTGTTTGTTTTAAATCATTATTTTTTTCATTTTCGTGGGAAACGCTTGGGAGTTTCCTGGGAGTTTTGTGGACATCCCAAAGTCCCCTTTTGGCCAGAAACGTTGAGGAAATGTCCCCTTCAAAGAGAAATGTTTAGGAGATGGTGGATGAACGGGGAGACGTGTTGGACTAACCGCCAGCATCTCCCTTTAGGTTCACGACATGGTTTAACCACCTCCTGTGGTTCTTAACTGACGCTTGTATTGGGCATTGACAAGTCGATCTTTTGGTGCAACGACAAGGCCAACAATTGGTATCAAAGCCGGTCACGGGTTCGAACTCCTCGGGTGACGTTGAAGGGGGGATTGTTGGACTAACCGCCAACATCTCCCTTCGGGTTCGCGACATGGTTTAACCGCCTCCCGTGGATCTTAACTGACGCTTGTATCGGGCATTGACAGGTCGATCTTTTGGTGCAACAGCAAGGCCAACAAGACAGTGGAGGGACGACAAAGGGATGTTTTCCAAACGTCCCCACGTCTTGGGGATGTCCTCGTCTCGAGTGTGGCAGGATTTTTTGGGGGTGGGGGGGGGGGATGTGTCCCCGTGGAACATTGGAAAATACCTTATAATAAAAACATAATATATATAATTTCTAACTCCAAATTCAAGGACAAGATTCTTCAAAAGATGCGTTCTCTCCATTTTGTCTGCTCTATAATTTTTAAAATATACTTACTTTTTATGAAGTCTGTAAATTGTATAGGGATAAAGAGATGCACAAAGCTTTGTACCCAATGTGATACACATCAAAGAAAAAAGGAGAAATGGTTGTTGGTGTTGGTGTCAAACATTGTGCTGACCCTGAATGATGTTGGCTAGCACCTCTATCACATGGTGATTAAGTGACCTTACATGAAGTTCTTTCTACCCCTTCACATGTCTCTTGCTTGATTAAGTGTGGCCAACAATTGGATTTGTGTGACACAATATAAAGATAATCATATGGGCCATTGATTGGAGGATGCCCTTGGTTATATAATCATGGTATTATAGCTGAAGATAAGCGCTTAACAACCCATGGTCTATTCTCTGCTCATGGAATATGACTTGTAAATTACAATGAATCAGAAAAAATAATAATTGTGATAAAGATACCAAAAGATTCTTACATACATGACAAGTATAAGAATCAATTTTGTCAAAACAAAGAGATAGTGGTCCCCATGTTAGATGACCTAAATCATTTTCTGAAGACATTGTATTTCAGCTGGTTGGTTGGTTAAACCAAACATGATCAACTTTTTGTCAAGGGATTAACATGTAACACTCCCATTTCTAATAACATGCCATATAATTTAAAATTAATTTACAAGTATTTCATGACTTAATTCCTGATATTTTATAGTCTTATTCTGTAAAACTACGGTACGCCAATTTTTATTTAGTAAACCACCTACCATATGACAAACAACAAACTACACAAGTCCTAAAAGTCCAATTTTTTTATTAATGACCCTAGTAATTGACCCCAGACTTGTGACTTAACTCCATTTGGTCCCACAACTTCAGCTGACATTTAGAGACTATATTTGTCACTAGATACTTGCATTTTGAAAGGTGTGAATTTATTTGATGTTCATGACTTGATATCATTGTATATATTAGACTTGAGGACCACAACTCTAAGCCTTACTAGTTCACAATGAGGTATCTTTAACTTATGACTCACTTATATGACTTGAGTTTCAGCGATTGGATCTGCTTAGAATGCATTAGTTCTGCCTTATAACTTTTGTAAACTTGAGTTAATAGAGGATTATAATGTTCATTGGGACCTCACTTTTGATACTTTGATACGGGAGAAAGACTGCAGCTATAGTCTCATAAAATATTGTGTAATGCATGACTCTAGACTTGGGTAAAATACCTTTTATAATATGCAATGATGATTTTGAAAGGAACACATCAACTGACACCTAGATTGTTACAACACCCACTTATAGTTATATGCATCTGAATTTGCATTCCCTTGAGGGTTTTCTTGCCTAAAGGCATATCAAACTTCAAATTATTGCTCTTGTATGCTTTGCCAACCTTTGCATAGATGATATGTTGATCCGTTCGATATTAGTTTGGAATCATTGTTCTGTTTAGTTTGAAAATGTCAAGATGATTATTTAATTCAAAATTGAATTGCAATTGGTTAATGCCTCTATTCATCATCCCTAAAGATTATGCGAAACTGCTCATCATTGGAATTGTTGGACCCATTTGGCTCTAGCCCCTCCAAATGGAC
Organism: Sequoiadendron giganteum; assembly: GCA_007115665.2. Lineage (NCBI taxonomy): Eukaryota > Viridiplantae > Streptophyta > Pinopsida > Cupressales > Cupressaceae > Sequoiadendron > Sequoiadendron giganteum. Next base: position 219,364,468 of record CM021107.1, on the reverse strand, counting down.
ATCAAACAACTTGTTTGTGTTGCATCCTCCCGTTGTGTTGTTGTTGGACTCTTCTTGTATGTAAGTGTGTTGCAGTCAACTAGATGTAAGGCTCTATGTATAACATTGAACAACAAGCTTCCTTGGCATCTTAGAGGTAATTATATTCCTCTTGATAGAGTGGATGAAGCTACATATAGACCTAATTTTTGTTAGCAATAGTAGAATTGGAAACTTAGGACAAGAGGCAAGTTGCTTGTGTGGTTGTCAAAGAATGAAGCACATGCATAGTCTACCATAATATTGGGTCCTCCTCATGTGGCATAGTCTCCCTATCCAACTTTGCCTCTTTTGGATAGCCCCTATGTGTGATAAATTTGGTCTACTTAGTATGGATGTTGTTGGCATCCTCAACATTGTACATCTTGTGAATTTCCTTTATGAACCTTACCTTCACCACAACATCTACCATAGGGGAAACATGTACCACTTTGGGTTCATCCCATGGGCGACCATGTGCAAGGTAGTGTTGAGCTTGGCCCACCTTTGTTCAATAATAGATTGAATGTGTTTATTATAGTACTACAAGGTGTGATCTTTTGCTTGTATTTGTGGCCTTCATTTGGCCAAGCACGTTGTCAATGTACTCATACACCTTTCTAAGGATTGGAGCATTAGTATCCCCATATTTGATGATTGTGAAAACTAGAGAAATGATTGAGACAATGTATTCGGCATCAACCAAAGCATTGCCACTTTTCACCACTTTTTCACCCCCTTTCCTTGCTCTAACTTAGAATTTGGCCATTGTTTCCGCGCTTGTGTTATGACCATTGGTTCTAGTGCTTCTTGCAACTCAGGCATCTTCTTCGAGAGAATGAAGTATGAGACATACTTGGTTTCTACAAGTTTCAGAAATTCTTTTTTGAGGTCCAAAATATTGCATGTGATATGTGGTGTTTGCAAATAAACATCTGCGCATCTCTTGCATCAAGAACCCCTTGTTTAATCTAGTCTATTTTCCTATGTCCTTGAGTGCATTTATCATGGCATGCACACAAGGAGTCCACCGTATATACTTGTAGGCCACCTCTAACAAGTTCCTTGCTGCTCTATAGACATAGGCCGCATCATCATAACTTATACCCTATTCTCAAGGACAAGCTTCTTAATAGCATCTCTAAGGATGTGAAATTGATACAGAACATTCTTGTAGTGCCCTTGACAATCAACAACTAATGAAGTAAGGGCTCTTAATGCATGTCAACATGATATCTAAGTTGCCGAATCGGAGTCGGGTACGTGGGTACGGTACGCCGGTACGACAATTTTTTTGGGAAGGGTTGGGTACGTCCGTACAAAAACATATAAAAATCACACACACACACATATATATAAATATTAATTATAAATTTATAAATATATATATATATATATATTAGTTATAAATTTATAAATATATATATTAAGAATTAAATATATTAATTATAAATTTATATATATATATTAAAAATTAAATATATACATTATAAATTAATAATTATATTACCTATATTTATTATTTAATAATGTTGTATAAATATACAAGTTTTTAATTTATTATTTTCTTATAAATTATTAAAATATAATTTAATTAACAATATACTAATATAATATATAATAATTTTAATTTTTAAATTATTTTACAATATGAATTAATTAATTAATTTAAATTATATATTAAATATATATTACATTAGAATATTATAAAACAAAATAAAAACATTAAAAATAAAAAATAGTTTATAAATATATTTATAAAACTTATAAAGTTTATTAACATACACGAAAGGAGTAATATGTTCGATCGCCGAGCGTGGTAATTTTAGTGTGAGTGCGCAAGTGAAGGGTTGTGAGAGGCGATCGTCGCAGGTAATGAAGGCCTTCGTTCGCTTCGGTTGGCATCGCGCTTCCTTCCTCCGTGAAAATAAGCACCAAAAAATACACAAAAATGACGAAAAACAGCACTAGAAAGTACACGGAAATAACAAAAAGCGGCACCAGAAAATACCCGACTCCCAAGCGATTCCCAGGTGATTCCAAACGGTATCCGATTCAGAGATGTCTCGTACCCGGAAACGGGGGTTATATACCAACGATTCGGTAACTTAGCATGATATTGATGAATGGACAATGTCTAATGTCTTTTCACCTATCCATGACAATACTACATCCTCTTGTGACCCATATAGCTTTCATTTTCTCCATAATTGTGTTAATCTTGGAAAAGTTCTTATTCAAGATTGGGATCCTCAGTTTTGTCTCCCCTAGTGACACATATGAAGGCCATGCTTGTATAAACCAAGCCACAACCTCCTTATAATAAAGAGAGCAAGAAACATTGAATGTAATGCCATTGGTAAAAACACAATGGCACTTTTTGGCTCATCTATCATCTGAACATTAAACTTCTTTGCCATTGAGATGGTAGAAATTTTCACCCTACATTTCCCCCATAGGCTCTATTGCACTAGGTGGAAAAGAAGGAATTTGTGTCCATTGGGAAGTGCTAATAGCCCTCATTGGCATAGTAGTAGGTGGTGTGTCATGATCTTCATCGGTATTAAACAATCTTTGTATCTTTGCCTATCGTTCAAGTGACAACTTGTCACATACCCTATGCCTTGGCCTAGGTCCTAGGATATGAAGGAGATGCATATTAATAACTCTAGTAGTGCTGGCTTGGATGTAATGCCCCCTTTTGGGAAATTCCTAATTTTAGGCCTGCAAAACAATAATAATCACTAAAAACTGATATTAGTAATTAACAAGTATCAACTTTACGGTAATATTATTATAATATTGAGATAAATACATCATAGCTAAAACTTCATAATATTTAGATCCATATAGTTCATAGCATCATTAATATTTGAATCGAAAATACCTTAATATAAGTAATAATTATTCCAAGGCATATTCCTATGGTCAACCATATTATGAATTCATTAGAAATGCTTGCAAACTGCAATCTCAAGGGTGGTTGCCCTTGTATTGCGCGAGCATGGAAGGATTTTAGATCCATTCCATCCCTCAGTCCGCCTTGGAGGCTGGCTGTCCTCCTTGATCAAGCCCAAGAGCATGACAACGGATTTTTGGTCCATTCAGCCTCCCGACCCATGAGTATGGTAGAACCTCCAGTTCAGATATCTCGGGGTGGCGAGCATGGAAATGGATTTTGGGTCCATTCAGCCTCCCGGCCCATGAAAATAGCAGAACCTTTAGTTCATCCATCTCGGGGTGGTGTGCTTGATATAAAGAATTTCTAGTCCTTCAGCTCTTGTGACTCGGAAGGCTGAACGGCCTCCCTATTTGCAAGACACTTCTATAAATTCAAAATAGATTGCTGAAGGAATTCGCTATAGTAAAATAAAATTATGAAAATACAATGGATTAACTTACAAGTGGCTGTAATAACTTGGTTTCTGCAATAAAATATATATACAGCTATTCCTAATTTATATTCTAAGATTATTCTTTAAACTTCTTTCAAAATAATATTCAGTTCCAATATATATATCTTATGTTTCTTGCTTGCTGTTCCCAACTTTTATGCTTCTCAAAATGAATCGATCACCTTCTTATACCTTAAAATGAGGAGGATTCGCCTCTCTTCACTATGCAAAAGACACCTCTTTTTGCTGTTTGTAAACTTAATTTAAATCATTTTTTGTTTATCTTGGAGTGGCCGTCCATATCATGCCCCTCTAATTAATAGACATTGATCCCTTGTGTTATCTTTAATCCTTGGTTGGCTCCAGCTATTAAAGCCTTGGTCGGTCCTTTGTAAAAATATTTATTTCATTGCCTGGATTAATTGTTATTAAGGCTCTGATTTGTGTGGCAAAGGTTGTGATCTTTTATGGCGGGGCATGACATTGGAATTCAAGGCCACAAAAATGACATTTCTATAGCCAAGTGCCCTTAGATGTGGTACATTTCTTTGCCTGTATTTTGATAGCAAATTTTTTTCCAACAATTTGGAAGGCCCATTGAAATTAGCTTTCTGAATAGAACTATTTGCTTCATCTCCCTTCCTCCTTCCCAATCTATATTCAGATTCTTAGATCTAACTTCAATGCTTGGATTTCCAACCCCATTATCATCACTCATGTTGTGAGAATCCATATTGATACTGCAAGAAATGAAATTTATGGGAGAAAGCTTTAAATTTAGTGCGTATACCTAATGCAAGGGCTCAAGGCACAAGGATTTTTCTTATTACTTTAGGTTGTATGAAGCACAAAAGCAAAGGAAGTTGGAATTTTTGTTCCCCGACTTTCATTACACAAGGATTCCACTTTTGTTTTTCTTTCTTTAGTTTGCACGAAGCACAAAAGCAGAGGATACATAAAAGATGAAATCCTAATTTGACTATTAGTAATAAGTATTAAAATTTAACATTATTACTGACCTTAAAACTAAAATAGGAATTTTGATTTTTATCTTTACTTTTGTTTTTATTACTTTCAGTTTGCACAATGTGCAAAAGCAGAGGACTCACAAAAGCCAAATGAAAATCAGAAAATTAGCTATATCATTATGCAGATTTGCAAGTAAACATTTAAAAATAATTCAGTAAATAAATTTAAAATCCTAAAACACTAAATAGATGAAACTCCTAAATTATAATTTATAAACCATACATAGTAAAAACTGTAGTTAAATAACACTAAAAATAACATTTTATAATTTCTAAATCTTACAAATAATTTGCATCTTGCTATTGCAGATGCAGAGCAGACGAATACTGAAATAATCAAATCAATATTATTTACATCAAAGAGTAACTAAATACAATATTAGAGATCCAATAATCACAGAGACGTGATTATAGATATAACAGGAAGAAAATAGAATAATCATGGAGACGTGATTAAACATAACTAAAACAAATAGAGATGCATTAACATAGGAATAGATGTGAGTTCTAATACCCTCCCTTAATGCTTAATCTATCAACTACACCAAGAAGCCCCCTAAATTTAACAAACTTATCCGGGCTCAAAGACTTGGTGAGAATATCAGTAGTCTGATCCTCTGTTGGAACATACTGCAATGCTATGGATCTGTCTTCGACAAGCTGGCGAATGAAGTGACAATGAAGATCAACATGCTTTGTCTGTTCATGGAAGATTGGATTCTTGGCAAGTTTCAACACCCCTTGATTGTCGCAATATAAGGGGGAAGGTCCTACTTGAGACATTTGCATGTCCGAGAGCATCCTTCGAAGCCAAACTGCCTCACAAGCTGCTTTAACAGCTCCTCGATATTCTGCTTTGGTCGAGGAGAGAGCCACTGCTTGCTGCTTCTTGCTGGTCCATGTAACTTCACCTGTACCCAAACTGAATACATACCCTGAAGTAGACTTTCTGTCATCAACAAAACCTGTCCAATTTGAGTCTGTATAACCAATCAGCTTTGGATCTTTGCACCTCCCATATAAAATGCCAAGGTCAGAAGTGCCTTTCACATATCTCAGCACACGCTTCGCCGCAACCTAATGTTCAGCTTTAGGGGTTGACATGAAGCGAGAGATGTAGCTCACTGCAAAGCTAAGGTTAGGTCTAGTGGCAGCGAGATAGATGAGGCTGCCCACAAGTTATCTGAATTTTGATTCATTCTGCATCCAACTGAGCTGATAACTTCAGCCCTCTCTCCATAGGTGTAGATGCTGGTTTGCAATCTGTCATCCGGAACTTGTCCAACAAGCTCTAGGCATACTTTGATTGGGAAATGAAGGTACTGCCAGTAGACTGCCAAACCTCTATACCGAGGCAATAATGGAGGAGTCCCAAATCTGTCATGTCAAATGATTGACTGAGATTCTGTTTGATCTCCTCAATCAGATGATCTGAACTGCCAGTAATGATTAAGTCATCAACATAGACAACTCGAAACAAGATATCATCACTAGTCCGATTGACATACATATTAGAGTCAGAAGGACTTCTCTGAAGGCCATGACCAGTAAGATACTGATCAATCTTCATGTACCAAGCCCGTGGTGCCTGCTTAAGGCCGTAGAGTGCTTTCACCTGTTTGCATACGTGGTGTTCTTTACCAACAACCTTGAATCCAAGAGGTTGCGTCATGTAAACTTCTTCTTGCAATTTACCATTGAGGAAGGCACTCTTTACGTCCATCTGATGGACTTTCCATCCAAACTGAGCTGCTATCGAGAGGACAAGCCAAATGGTACCCATCTTGGCTATAGGAGCAAAAGTCTCCTCATAGTCAATGCCCTCTTGCTGTGAAAACCCTTTGGCTACCAACCTAGCCTTGTATTTATCAAGGGTTCCATCAGCCTTATACTTAACCTTATAAACCCATTTGCAGCCTATGGGTTTCTTCCCATGCGGAAGATCTGAAAGCTCCCAAGTGTGATTCTGCATGAGACTATGATGTTCAACTGTCATAGCCTGTTCCCACTCAGGTGTGCCTTTAGCCTCTGTATATGTCTGAGGCTCCGAAATGCTATGAAGGTTGGCCATAAGAGCAAAGTTTACTGTATTCTGCTGTTTGCTCTTATTCCGTGCAGATCTACCCTCTAGTAACTCATCATCATGAAGAGCACTAATCGTCGAAGCCCACCATTTAGGCTGAAGAGTAGATGAACCAATATCGGAATTAGGAGGAACAACCTCCACTGGATCAGCTGGAACTAACATATCTGGAAGATCATCCAGATCGTGCTGAATAAGGGCCGATGGTGGAAGTGGCTGTAGAGGTACTTGCACCTCTGCGGAATCCCTCCCCATTAAGTGGACCAAGTGGAAGATAAACACCCAAATTAGTATCAATCTAAGGCTGATCCTTAGAACAAACAGTAGAAGATTGATAGAAGAGCCCACAATTCTCATCAACCACGACATCACTACTGAAGATTAGACGATCAGTGTCTGCATCTATCAATTTGTATGACTTATGGTTCTCACTATAACCTGTAAGCATGAGTTTTTGGCTCTTGGAATCCAACTTAGTGCGTTGAGCATCGGGAATCCAAACATGAGCTGTGGAGCCAAAAACCTTCAGGTGACTAATGTTCGGCTTACGTCTAGACCAGGCTTCTTCAGGAGTCATCTTTTTCACAGCATGAGTAGGAGATCTATTTAGAAGATAAACAGCAGTATACATTGCTTCAGCCCAAAACTTCTTAGGAACATGTCTATGTTCCAACATGGAATGTGCCATTTTTATAATGGTGCGGTTGCGACGCTCGACTACACCATTTTGCTGAGGGGTGTATGGTGTTGTGAATTAGCACTTTAGGCCATGTGTAGCACAAAATGTGGAGAAGTCCTTGGAACAAAAATCTCCCCCATTATCAGACCTGAGAGTAATAATAGAAGAACTAGACTTTTTCTCCACCAAGGCCTTAAATTGCTGAAATATGCTAAACACCTCTGATTTAAGCTTCAAAAAATACACCCACATCTTTTTGCTGAAATCATCAACAAAAAGAAAAAAATACCTGGATTCATTGATGGAAGGCGTGTGCATTGGACCACATACATCAGCGTGGACCAACTGTAAAACCCTAGAAGCCCTCCATGAATCGCCATCGGAGAAAGGAGTCCGATGTTGCTTTCCAACCTGACAAGCCTCGCAAACTCCTTGAGTTTGAGTCTGAATCATAGGTAGACCACCAACGAGATCATCTCGTGATAACCGAGAGAGATAGTTCATGTTCAGGTGCCCATAACGCTGATGCTAGAGACTACTAATAGAAGTGCTCCTGGCTGCCATAGCGTGCTCTTGAGAATCACCAAAATCAGTAAGTCTATAAAGACCATGATCCTCAAGTCCCTGAATGATTGTAGTCTACGTCTCTTTGTCAACAATACTGCATGTATGCATACTGAAGATGATGTCCAACTGAGGAGAGTGAGACATAATCTGACTTACTGAAAGTAAGTTCAACTCCATGCCAGGTACAAAGTATACATCGAGAAATATCAAATTTCTCCCACCAGATTGAACTTGGACGTTGCCCTTGCCGACAACAGTATACTCTTCGCCTCCTCCAAAGATAACTGAATCTTTGAAAGGCATGTACTGAATGAACCAATCCCAACGATGTGTGAAATGGCGTGAAGCACCAGAGTCAATGTACCAAGCAGAAGTGTTTACAGGATCTGTAGGACGCTTTGCCATGAGTGCAAAGAAAGCAGATTCCTTCTGCTCAGTGTGCTCCGCCACATGTGCTTTTGGTCTAGACTCTCCTTGCTTGCCTTGTTCAAAGGCCAAGCGTTTCCGGCAATCCTTCTTCATATGGCCAAACTTGTGACAATAGTTGCACTGAATATTCTTCGACTTCGAAGAATCTGAAGATGGCCCTTGATTGTGTTGTTGAAAGGGCGAAGGCTTGCCCTTATTCTTTTGAAATGTCTTTGCAGGGAATGCCTGCACTGAAGAGGATGAAGTGGCACTAGTAGCAAACTGTTGTTTCCAACAATCTTGCTGTAGAAGTTTATTGCAGAGATCTGGAAATGTCAAGTCAACATTAATCGCTGTAGTGTTGAGCGTCTCAATAAAATGCTCATACGAATGTGGTAAACTCTTCAAAGTGATCACCACCATATCTTCTTCCTCCATCTTCCGACCAATAGCCTTGAGCTGATCTCGAATGTCCTTGATCCTGGTCAAGTGTGCCTGCAGAGGTGTATTCTCATCCATGACGATGGAAAGCAACATGTTCTTTAGAAAGAATGCACGACTCTTGTCGGAAGTCTCATGAAGATTTTTCAGAAGATCCCAAATCTCCTTTGCTGATTTACCTGAAGGAACTTGAGGTAACTGGTCATCAGTGACTGATAACTTGATGAGCATAACAGCTTCTCGATTCTGCTCATCAAATTTCACCTGATCCTTATCAACTATGAGAGGTCGTATCATGGTGCCCAGAACAATTTGGTCAAGACATCGATACTCAAATATTGTCATCATACATTGCTTCCATGTGTTGTAGTTGCGACCGTTGAACTTCTGACTGTTGTCCAACATGATGTTGGTCAAAGAGGCCATGCTAACTGCTTTTCGAGGCACGAGAAACAAAGATGACTCAAGTAGATAGACGACACAAAATTTGAGACAACACACCTTGAATCCAAGAAGAAATTCGAACATAGATTTCGAGGTACTAGCAACTGGTGAACGAAATAGGAATGTCCAGGTCGTTGGAAAATATTAGAAAATATTGATGGCACGAATTCCAAGGTCGCATAAAGAAGGCAAAGAATATATTGAAAATTGAGGAGTGGGGCCCACCACAGCAGATAGAAGATATCAAATTTTTCCCGTCAGTCGATTAGAATACACTCAGCAAATCGCGCCCAGATATAAAACAAATCACACTTAGAAAGCGATCGCGCCAGTACCAAAATAGAAGACGTGATTTCAGAAAGATCCAAAAATTACGAACAAGGTTCCAACCAACACGAAGAATATCAATCACAGCATAAGACGAGAATTAAGGAGAATACATAGCTCCAGGAAAGGTGACCTGAACACCATCTGATGAACAAAGATACGCACAGGATTATGAACCTTGCACACATACACACAGAATCCAGAAGCGATGCGGTCTCAAAACTCCATGCACGACGCAACACTCAGGAATACAAAACTGCTCTTGACGCGAACAACTCACAGTAAATAGAAACGATTGTTCAGGTAGACGCACGAACAGTGCAATTTGATGCACAAACTTCTCAAAAAACAAACGACGCAGAGAACACGATCATTGCAATCACGGGAGAAGCCAACAAAGTTCCGAACACACATGAAAGCAGTTGACGGAAAAAAAAAGGACTCACGAATGATTCAAAGATGCGATCACGAGGATTCTCGAGTGAGAGCAATCACCAATTGTGAACGCGAACACAGAGCAATCGACGAAACTATCTGAAGGTTGCGTGAATGAAGAATAGATTCAAGAAGGACACGACGCATAGGGAAGAAGTCAAGCAAGAACAAACGCCGATCACAAGAGGACTTAACAAATCCCGAGCAAACAAAAACCGACGCTCAATTCAGAATCCCAATCGCTCAAGACACAGGCGCGATTTTTCAAAAACGAAAAAACACGAAGAGCACAGGAAAGAATTCCCGCTCTAATACCATATTGCAGATGCAGAGCAGATGAATACTGAAATAATCGAATCAATATTATTTACATGAAAGAGTAACTAAATACAATATTAGAGATCCAATAATCACGGAGACGTGATTATAGATATAACAAGAAGAAAACAAAATAATCACGGAGACGTGATTATAGATATAATAGGAAGAAAACAGAGTAATCACGGAGATGTGATTAAACATAACTAAAACAAATAGAGATGCATTAACATAGGAATAGACGTGAGTTCTAATACTTGCATATATAAACTGTACATTTAATATTTAAATTGAAAAAAAGAATATACGATCATTGATTTCAGATTTAGCAATGAAATTGCCAATGCCAAAAACAAAGTGTGAATTTCAAAATTTGTGGAGTCTTACCTTGAAGGCTTGATAAATGTTTTGAATGGCTGATTGATGAAGATGATTGAATTCTTTATTTTTCCTTTTCCTCTTGCTCTTGCTTAATGCAATGACAAAATGTTGATGGTGATTCGGATTGAGGGTGGGCATGCATATTTTATGGGTTTTTTGAGGGTTTGGGGTGTTGGTGAGGTACACTCACATTTTAGGGTTAGGGTTAGTGAGTTAGATTTTTCAATAGCTATTTTTTTCAAGCCCAGTATATGGGGACATCATAGAGTTTCTGAGATGGTTGGGGACTTCATGGTGTACCCACACCCTCCTAGGGATTTCCTATTGTCTTGGAAATGATCCCTTGTGTTGGTGGGTTGGAGTCTCCTTTGTGTTTTGGAAATGCGCCTATTTTTGGGGAGGATGTGTCCATGTGGAACAATGATAAATGTGTTTTAGAGGACTTAGGGGATTGGGCTGTTGCTTGCATCCTATACAAAGTCAACAATTGCGTTTGACTTGGCCCTGTGCTGCCATCACTGGGCTCAAATTACTCCATACTATGCTTATTAATCATCCTTTTAGTTAGTTTGCAATACTTGAGTGGGCATTCTCCCAATAGAATATGTGATAATGCCCCTGTTGGAGGTCATCTTTCTGAGGAAATAGACCATTCACATCTTTAGGACTCGTTTGTTCTTCTGCTCATCCAGGTGATGCTAAGTCATTAGGCCAGGTATAATTTTCATTGTTTTACTTTTTCTTACATCTTTAGTTGGACTTGGTATTCAGTCAAATCATTCTTCTTTACCAATATTTTAGGTTTAGATTTACTTAGTACTTCACTTTCTTTGTTTCAGATTTTGCATGGTAAGTGTTTGACAAAACAATAACATTGCAAATTGATAGAATTAATGAGTTATAAATTAGTTTAATCTTTTTTGCAAACATTTAGAAAGTTAATTATCTAAAAAAAATTCTTTAATGGTCTTATAACTAATTCTAATCAGTCTTGGAAGGCCTTTTGGGCTTTTGGGGCATTAATTTGATCATAGATCACTTATTTTGTTGACATCTCAAGTCATTAAATCATATTGTTTGGAAGTCATTTGCTGTTCTAAAATTTGCACAGGTTTGTTTTCAGCCTTGCTGCATTTACATTACAGCTAAATGCTTTTATAAAACAAGTGTCAATTGCATAATTAAGGAAAAGTACATTGCTGATCACAGGTGTATTACCCACATCTTTTATTTTGACGCTAGCAAAGGTCTTGCTGCTTGTGTGAAAAAATTAGGGAAGAATATGGTTAAACTTGCTTTGTTTTTTTAAACTCACTCTGTTATTTTAATTCATTGTTTGACACAGATTGTGGATTAAGCAATCAGAGCAGCACTTGTTTGCTTTTTGCTTCTTCATTTTCATTTTGGTTGCTTGATTGAGTGCATGTGATTGTTTGGATGTATGTAGGTGTTGCTTGCTCTAGAGTATGATTTACTTTCTTGCATTTAGAACAGAACAAAAGAGGCATTGATATACTTTTGGAAGCTGCTCTACCCTGAATCAATCTTTTTCATATCTAGCTTGCCTCTTGAACTTGTCCTTCGGTAAATATTATGTAGTGTCTTACATTTGGACACCTAGCTTGCCTACCCAACCTGTCATTTGATAGGTATTACTCAGTTTATTTCATTCTCATACCTAGCTTGTACCAACTAAAAAATGAATCTATTACAAGCAACTAAAGGATACACTCTTTCTAGTAGGAAGGGCTACCTTCCTGACACTTGCAAGGTAGAATTGCTTGATGATCATTTGACTTGGATGCAAAATGCTTTCCAATTTTGTAAGGGCAATCTTCAGATCCCTGAAAAAGTATGAAGCAACATGCTGACCACAAGAAAAATGAAATTGAATGCAAAGTTGTTTAATACTTACACATTGGATAATCTACATGTAAGAAAGAACAATTTATGCAAAATTATTCAAATTATCAGGCCATGCTTTTTGGTGGAGCATGTCACAAAGAGGGTGTAATTGTAAATATTATAAAATTTCAGACAAAATCCCTCTTTTTAAACATATAGAAAAACACCACCCAGGAGTTGTGTAAAGACCTATCCATTGAAGAATCTACATTTCAGAATGATCAAGTATGCAAAATCATTCCAACTTTTATCAGACCATGCTTTGTAGGGAAGCATATCATAGAAAAGGCAGAAATATTATGATAATATGAATCCTAAATAGTGTAGCTAAGTCAATTTGATCAAATATTAGTATTAGTATAATATATTTATTACAAGTGGGGTAACCCATACGATTGCTATATTATCTTTATCATAGTGATTTGCCTCTCATGATTTGAAAAATGACCATCTTGAAGATTGCTTCCCCTAAATACTTACCATAAAATTAATTTAAAAAATAATATATACATTGTTTTCTCTGATTTTATTGACATAATTTTTACTAGAAATTATATGAAGATTTCTTGTTCAGTAATTATAGAGAAATTATTGGACTCCTTGTAAATATGGACTGGCTGGGATTTTGGGACTTTTATTGTTTGTCCCAATATGGATCAGATTCTAAGTGGCCTCATGCTTAAGTATGAGGAATGGCCGAGAGTTTATGCATAGCTACAAAACATGGTTGCTAATGGAGTCAGACATAACTCTTACAGTAGAAAATTCAGACAATTCTGTTAGGACATTTTTTCGGAATCATAAAGCTCTGATCCTTCTAATTTTTTTGGAACAAAGGTGGTTATTTCAAGTATTAGTTTCCCATATGGTTTTGTTATCTTAAAAGTAGAGGTGCTTTGAACATATGATTAATGAAATACAAAAATATAAAAACAGTGCGATAATCTTATTACAAAGCCACATGCAAGTGTGTTGTCTATGCCTACTGATTAAATTCTAAGTTTTCGTCTAGTTACATATATGTATTAAAAGTTGGATTGATTTTTGTATGATTTTTGTCAAATTTCTCAAATTTATTACATTCTTTGTAGGCTATGATGGAGATTTATAATATGCACAGAGAACAGCTGTCGGCATCTAACATGATGGTTCTTGTTGAGACACTTCATGCTGTGGCAGTCCATGCACACAAAGTTAATAGTGATAACACTTTACGTTCAAAGCTGCAAGAAGTTAGTTCGTTGACACAGATGCCAGATCCCCCTTTACTGAGACTCGAAAGTGAGTCATACCAGGCATGTCTGAATTTGTTGCAGAACGTGATTGTTGATAAGTCTGTACTTAGTAAAGAGGTAGAAGTAGAGGCCTGTCTTGTACAATTGTGTGAAGAAGTTTTGCTTGTGTATATTAACACTGCAAGCTCTGTATCTCTTCCTGAATCTCATAATGGACAGTTGAAGCCTCATTGGATAATACCATTGGGCTCTGCAAGGAGGAGAGAATTAGCATCCCGTGCTCCTTTAGTAGTTGCAACTTTACAAGTCATCAGTGGACTGAAGGACTCATCATTTGATAGATTGTTATCTCGATTTTTCCCATTATTGGCAAGTTTAATCAGCTGTGAGCATGGGTCAGGAGAAGTACAATCAGCATTGAGTGAGATGTTGAGTTCATGGGTTGGTCCAATTTTGCTTCGAGCTTGATGGATTTTGCACATATGTTTCTAAGGTAAGTCATGCAGGGAATTGATTAGATGTTGATTCTGTTGTAGTTTCTCAAAAGACTTTGGCTATTGTCAAGGACTATTTTTGGTAATGCAACCACCTAGAGCACTGTAAGCTATTTCTGGCTAGACACGATATTCAGTTCTGGATGTCCTGAAGTTGAGGCTACTTGAAGAGATGCATAGAATGATTTAATTTATGGGTTTGCGGCCATGTACAATAGTCTTTCTAGATGTGGTCTTCTGTTGTTATTCTGTACTTGGTATAATTTTTGCATAAGAAATTGATTATATGACTTAGCCCCTGCTGTGGGGCTGTTGAGCTTCTGAACACATTCTCTGCTTTTTGTATACAAGTCTCTAATAATGAAAAGAGTCTACTGCGGGACTCCTGTGTCTCTCATAAATGTCCTCGGCAAATTTGTTATCACTTCTCTTGCACACAATCATGGCAATTGGTTTTAATGAAACCAATATTGGTGATTTTTTTGTGCAAAATTCTAGTTATGTGCTCGAATATAAAATTTCGAGTTATTATAATACACTTGAAGTTACAGTTCATAGAAGGTTTTGCAAATTTTGTAAGCTTGAGCTATTGTTTTATTCTTTTAACTAAGCATTTTCACTTGTCTCTGTCAATACTGTCTCTTTGCACTGTGGGAGGGAAGGATTATATCGGTGAAGGTTTGCATCTGGGAAATAAGCAACTCAGGGTGCAGTTCTTTCAAAACTGACATACATAGCAGAAGGTTTGCCACAATACAAGAAATGAGTATCATTCAAAGATGAAGGCTTAGATCCAGTCCACACGTCAAAAACCTAGCAGTTGTATGGTGACATGGGCTGATGCTAATGAAAAGAGGCAGTGAGAAAGAATCGGCATTGACCATCATGGGAATAGAAAGCTTTATGGGTTTTGATGATTTATAATTTTATTGACAATCTTTGTTCCTTTGATCTTATAGATATGATGACTTTTACCCTCATTTAGATAAAACTGATTTGTAGGGCACTCGCCCTGTAAAAATGGTAATTGAGATTATTTTCTAACTAGTGACTATTGGTTTTGTTTGTTCAATAGAACATGGGACATGTCTGTCACTATTAATTTAAGATTTATAAATCCGCACTTGGGTTTCTTCTTAATGCTATAAGATTTTGAATCAGCACATTCGCAATAACTTGTAGATCATTCAACCTTCTCCATTCTGTCGTTATCACTTGCCTCTTGATTGCTTTCGTCCAGTCCAATTGGCCAGCTATGTTTGTTAGTGGACATGAATAATTTAATTCTATAATATTCGTGACAGCATGCAAGTAATTTAGTGTTACATCATACCGAGTTTATATTGGACAGGATTCGAAAAATCTAAACAACCAATTATTCATTTATATGGTACTAGCAAAGGTCGATGTCACTCATTTTTATTTTATTGAAATAGACATGCATTACTATTATTATTTTTGAAATATGAAGAATTGCTCTGAACATGTTGAACCATTGCTAATACTCTTAACACTTCTGTTTATATAAATAAATACGAACTATGTGTCAGAGTTTTGGCACAACATTTGCAACCTTTTTCTCATTATAGGAATCTAACACTAAAAGAATTGGAAAAGTAATTTAAAACTACTTGATAAGGCAATATGGAGATCATTAAGGAAGGATACAATTAGTTATCATTCATTTGATATTTTGACGGGATGAACCAGAAGATTGCAAAAATGTCCACAAGCTTTTTGACTACTTGAATAATTGGTAGTTACTAATGATTGGAAGCTTTTATAGTTTATAGTTCTTTGAAGAGTATGAATTGAAGTGAATATCTAATATGAGAGAATTTTAATGTTTTGGGCCACAATTCATGAGGTGTCATCATGATAGTGGATGTACTTGTTATAACTATACACCGGGAGATGAATTTAGTAGGGTTTAATTGAAAAAACAGTTCATGAGGTGTCATCATGATAGTGGATATACTTGTTATAACTATACACCGGGAGATGAATTTAGTAGGGTTTAATTGAAAAAACAGTTAATTATGATTGTGAATAACCCCCTTAACTCGAAGCCCAATACCGCATGACGATAGAAGGGTGGTATTGGATTTGTTTCACAAGTATGGTTTACAAGGTTTGCCCTGCTATTTTAGTTACTCCTTTTGAAAGTGTAACGAATAGTTGGGTAGGAAGGAAAGGGTTAGTCGTGTGGTTGGGATATTGGAGTTTAGGAAGATAGGCTTAGGGTTAAGGAAGATCGACTTACTCAGGGCCTGGTTGTAAAGAAATTTATTGGGGGTATAAATTGGTACTATATTGATTATTTTATGTATAATCGTTTATATAGTTATTATTTGTAAATACAAAATCACTCTTAATAGTATTGTAAAATATATATTGTAAGGACAATTATTGGTTGATTAATTGAAATTTTCAACATCTACTAAGGGTTTGGGTAGGGGAAAAAGGACAAAAATGCACTATGGAAAAGGGGATATCTTCTAAAATGACATTGAATTTTGACATTACATCTTGAGGGAAATTGGGTATGTTAAGGAGTGCTGGCATTTAGGGGTCACAAATGGTAGGGTACTTTAATAATGTGGTAGAAGTAAAGGGCTTTTTGGAGAGGTCTAAAAATGGCAAGATTCTTAAATATAATCAAAGCAATTGGAGGAAATCACAGATGTTGGTTGATAACTAAGAGAAAACAATTAGGAAGAAGTGAGTGTAGAAGATTCTCAAATATAATCAAAGCAATTGGAGGAAATCACAGATGTTGGTTGATAACTAAAAATTATTAGTGAGTGCAAAGATCAAAGCAAGGAGTTTAGGTGTATTGAATCTTTTCATGTGAAGTGAAATGACAATAGGGTGGTAGACTTAATGCCAAATATATGAATGCATGAGGAGCGTATGAGGGAGGAGTTTTAACTTTCCAAACAACTCCTTACTCAAAACAAAGAATGATATAGATGCATCTTCCTCCTACCTCTAGCTTGCCCTTAGCACCACCCCAGTAACATCATGTGTCATGCCATGAGACAAATATTTAATTAGAAGGAAAATGATTGTAAATAATGTTTTTAATTTAGAATTTAATTGGGGATGGTGTCAGGACAACTATCCGTGCTCTTGTATGTGTTGGGTTGTATTTTGCCTTATGAGGCAATTGTTTGTGAGTGTGGAGGAAGCACACCGCTAGCTAGTTTGAAGGTATTTTTTGGATGGAAGATACTAAAAATAAGGGGAAGGGTATTGTAATGGAAAGCTCTCTAGGCTTTGCATGAAGAAGTGGTATGCTAGGTAAAAGAGAAGGATTCTTTTGCATAGATAATTGAATAGTTGGAAAATAAATCAGTCAACTACTACACTTTGGATGATGCAAACAAGCCTTTTGTTGGTTTGATGTAGAACATGAAACTTAAGAGGCTAAAGGATGAAGAGCAAGTGGTCGAGGAAGGCTTAAGAGTGTTTGCATATAATATGGTATTGATTTTTGGTATAGGGCTCTTGTTGAAGGAATCAAGGAATGGAGAGTTGTGAAAGAATCTACCCTTCTTTAATTTGTTGACACTTTTAGGTTAATCAATCTTTTAGACTATTACACTTCGTAGGATAGTACCTACCGCTCTTTATATTTGTAATACGAGTCTTCGTCTATTGCCAACATGAAGATCCAATGTTGGTACTTAGTAATGAATATAGAATACATGGCAATAAACTACAAATTCTATCTATAACCTCCAATTCTAATAAGTAGTTCAAGATGATAATAGGAGGAGGTTGTAGACATTATTATTACACATTTGTCATATGGGTTCTTTAATGTAATTTCTCTTGGACAAGTATTGAGCCTTTGAATGAGAGCATAAAGTACTTTATAGAATTGTACATGTTGAGAAATAGTTTTTCTTGTATGCTTCAATTCATGTTCTTTGAATTGAGCACATAAACAATGGACTCTACATGACATGGACCAGTGTAAATGTGAAAGTTTGGGGATAGAGCCATATTTATAAATTCATAATGAATCTTAGTTTTTCTTAAGGAACTTATTTATTTAATGAAATAGAGGATTTGTGACTTAATACTTTGCCATTACTACTATTATCTATTCTGGTAATTATTTCTATACATCTATCTATATCTATAGTTGAATATGAGTTGGAATTATAATCTTGTAACTCTTTGTTAGGGGAACTATGTTTCTTAGTATGAAATATAATCAATAGAACTCTATAATAAGTTTCATTATCATATCCCTTTTACCATGAGGAATCCCATTATGATGAAATAGTAGAAACACAATTATAAATCTTTATCAATGACATGATTCACACACAAAGACAATTATTACTCTTATACTACATACATACACACACACATACATATATACATACATACTATGAACAACCTAGATTTTTTTTTTAGTCAGTTGTTGCTTGCATTTGAGGATAGATGATAGAATATGTCTTAGGCACTTATAAATAATGTTTAATGTTTAAAATGTTATACCATGAGATTGAATTTACTAAGAGTCTTAGATTTAATTGTATGATATTTATAATGACTACTAAGTTATATGGATGACACTTGTAATCACCATAGTGCTTACAAACCATACATAGAGGAAAAAAATCCATATACTTATTATACCTTAGATTTTTTTTACTATCATTGTATGCTTCATAAAATGAAATACTTTCCACTCAAATCTAATATCTAATCTTGTTACCATATTATCATTCTCTTTTGATAAGGCCAATAGTAATATCTAATGAATTCAATAAATATTATATTTAGAGACATTCAATTACAAAATGAGACCAATATCACTCAAATATGATCACCATTCATGCAAAAAATGTTTTGCAATTTTATGAAGCATCTTAAAATAATGTTAGTCTACAGACAAATTAACAGTAATTTATGATCATATATAAAAAAATATGAAGTTTTTTTATAATACAATGCTAAAAAATATATTTTATTGTTCTAAAGATATTACATTTCTTTAAGCAAATCTTTCCAATCAAATCACTTTATTACATCAATTTCTGGTGTGTATTTGGTTTCTCTTGAGGTCCTTGCTAATGTTTCTCCTCCAACGAGTGCTTCTCTTGCTCCTTTGGTTGCCTCCACTTAGTCCTAGGGTTCTTTTGTTGTTGGTGATTGTTGTTCTCCTTGTTCTCCTTCTAATCCCCCCTTGTGTGGTCTTCCCATGGGGAAGTCTCATGTTCCCCCTTGCGGGGGTAGTCCAGATGATAGTATCGCTTGGATAGTTGTTCATAGAGGCATAAAGGTCCCCCCTCTACCTCTTCCTTATCTCTTTCTTGAGACTTGTTGGACAAGTCTGTTGTATAGAGTCAAGGCCCTTGTTTCTTGTTTCTTTCTGGTTCGTGCTTTGGTCAAAAGAATTGCTGGTTTTTATTTATTCCTTTTAAGTCTCACCTCTGGTGAGATTTGTCTTGCTTGCCTTGATGGCTGCTTTGTATAGGGTTCAAGCCCTTCTCGCTTTATCTTAATCAAAACAATTGCATCACACATGACTATACAATATTTAAAATAATTACTGAACAAGTTTGATAAAAAGGTTCAACTTGGATAAATATATGGTTTATCTCATAACCATTAGACTTCACATTTTTCAATAATTTTAATACACCTAACACAACACCCTTGTACAAAGTCTTTTAAACTATCTTTCCATGAAAATACATATAATATAAAAAGTAAGATCATTTGAGGTTCCTCTATAACAATTTTAATCAATGAAGAGACCATTCAAAGAATACTATAAGGAAGTGCCTATGAGAACAACAAGCCTTAGTAGACTGACCTTCTGAATAGAAATGCCATTTTTCCATATGTTTCTACTCTAATAGGTTTCTTATGATTTCAAAAAGATGTAATTAGAGTAAACATGATCAATGCATTTTGTATAAATTTTAAATTTATGTTTCTTCTTAAATAACCTCTAATCAATATAAATGAGATATACATTAATCGTCCTCATCCTTTGCATTAATGGCCTTCATCACAATGCTTGAGAGAGGAATGAAATCAACACCAAAGTCATAATCATCATTGTCCTCTACAAAATTCATACCCTCCACTAACAAAGATTATTATCTCTCTACAAATATATTTTTTTCATTATGAGTGGTTTCTTATAGTAAAAAGTATTTCCTAATTAATTAATTATTTAATTATTTGTTCCTTTTCCTCTAATTACTTAAGCTTACTTAGGTCATGTTCTTTTCTTGTCTCATGTCATAGGATGACACATGTCATGATCTTGTTTTATCCTCATCTAGGGTTTCTAGGTCTATTATCCTTTTATAAGGATTCTCTATTGTATAGTCATCAAAAGATGTACACTAATCAACGATTCATGCTTTTTTTGGATCAATAGCTCTTGGCCTCCATAGCTTTGCTATTCTCTCTTTCTGTGAGAGGTGATCCTTGGGAGCTGTGGAGTAAATTTTTCCCAACTTCAACATGGTATCAAAGCTCCAGATTTGTAATCCCCTCTCCTCTTTATGAGAGATTTCATGCATTGAGATATCATTCAGTGCATTTTGAAGCAAATTAGTGTTTTCTATTGGATTCAAAGTTGTTGGAAAAGTCAGTTTTGCATTTTGTTTGGCCTGATTTGGACTCAAGACTCAGATTTGCGAGGGTTTGAAGCAATTGTTTTTTTCTAGATCTGAAGGGTAGCTGCATTTTTGGTGCGTTTTGAGCCAAAACGAATGTTGCCATCGTATCCAAAAGGCTCAAAAACCTTAGATCACCTACCAAATTTCCAAAATCTGTGTCGGGAGCTTTGAGGCATTTTTTTTTGCCAGGGAGGCTATACGACCTCCCCAACACACAAATTGAGGTAAAATTTTTCAATTTTTTTACCATGCAAAAATTTCAAAAAAAATCAAATTTAAAAAATTAAGAAACTATTTATATATTAATATATGAGTTTCATGCTCCTTACCTAATTTTTTTAAAAAAAAACCTCTTTTCAAAGGGCCATAGGTTTTTACAAAAAATAAAACTATTAAAAAAATTATCTTTTGGGTCGCGTGGGGGTTACCATGGGGGGTACCGATGGTAGGACAACAACCCCTTGGGCCCCACCCCTGGGGCGGGGGTATCATAATGGCATGTCCCTTGCCACTGTGGCAGGGCGACGTCCCCTCGGGCTCTGCCCAGGGCTGGTCGCCCTTACACATTTTTTTAATTTATTTTTATTTTAAAAAAAAACAAATATGTATATTAAAAAATATAATAGTTTATTTTTTCTGTTTTTTTACTTCAAAACAGCAGACTAAATATATTTTTTTAATAATATATTTTTTTGCCACCTACCTTTTACCTGGAGATATTTTTATCAGAGGTTCTAAACTTGGTGGACCCCCACATTTGGAGGTGTTTTTCGCTAAATTTGGCAGAGATCTTTTTTGCCTTGCTAAGCCCTTCTCTGTTGGGCTTTTTAGTTTTGCACTCCATATTCCAGAGGCCATATCTCAGCCATACGATGGTCTTTTCCAATGCATTTTTTTGAAACGAGGTAGAATTTCGTTCTCTTTGCAGTGGTGCAGGGGGTTTCCAGTTTGGACTTTTGGTATTTTTCAAAAATCATTTTTCTCAATGCTATTGATGTGTAGTTCTCATTTTGGAGACTTCAATGAGCCATATCTTCTACATCTAGACTCCTTTTTGGGTGTCATTTTTTGAAAGCACATGTTTTTTCGTGTACTTCACGGTGCTTCATTTTCCTCATTTTCTATCAGAGAATTGTATTTTCAACATGTAGTCCTTTTTTGGACATTATGGGCTTCCATTGTAAGCACTTTTTATTATGTAAACACACTGAAATAAAGTGCCTTAGCATTCTGGTGTATACTTTTTGGGATCTTGCACATCATCTTGTGCCTTATTGTACTCACACTATGATATAAAGTGCTATGGGGGGTTTGATGTTTTCCTTTGCTTTCCATCACACCTTTGTCAAGTGAGTTTCCCTTCCACAACATCAATGAATCACATTGATTTTTGCCTCATGTGTGTGCGCCTTGTTTGCACACTTTATATTTTTTGGTACTTTCATGTTGCATGCTCGAATATTCTTGATTCTTCTTCATGCACTTCTTTCTAACATTTAGTTTCAGTGTACATGTCATGACTCTCCCTTGTCAGCATTATGGGGAGTTTCTACTATTGGTGCTAATTCTTCATTGGGTTTGTGTTGGAGTGAGCTACGTATCTAGTATTTATTCCTATGTACTAAGCGGATGTAGTGGCTGCATTTTGATGAGATGGAACATTTACCATATGGACACTCTTGCATTCCTATTTTTGGAGGCGACCTTCCATTTTCACTTGATTAGCTCTTCAGACTTTTGGTACCTGTACCATATGTATTTTCAAGTTCCAAGTATTTGACTTTGTTTACCATTTGATTTGAGTAGTGTCATTGGGGGAACTCATGTAGATTCTTGTCTTCTTGATCTTGATCATCACCTGTTTCAGTGGAGGTTCTTTTTCAACACTATAGCAGTCATTCTTCAACAGTGTTTACAACTTTTTCATGCTTCAGTGGTGTTTTTCATGTTCATCCTTTGTTCCTATCTTTTGGGATAATTCTTGGTTGGAGGCTTCTCAGTCCTTCATTCTTGTTTGGACGCTTTTTCAATCCTTCACTTGTATTTATCTCTTTTGGGGAGGAGTTTTCTCTCACAGGGTTTTTCTCCTTTTCTTTGGTTTTGAGAGATCTTTTGTTTGTACATGGGTACCTCACTAGGCCTTGTTTTTCGGGACCCATCATGCATTCATCTTTAGAGGTTTGAGCTTCTTCCTAAGTTTCACTCAAGGGGGGTGTTAGAGTAAAAGGTATTTCCTAATTAATCATTTAGTGTTAAAACAATTGTGCCGAGGAAGGCCTATTTTAGGTGGCTTTTGATCTTCCACAGGTTACCATACAAAACAATGCTAATGAAACAAAAATTTGCAGAATGTGTAGGGTTCCCGAATCAATCTCTCATATTTTCTTTGAATGTATATATGCAAAAGAAGTTTGGAATTTGTTTTGTAACCAGCTAAATGTATGGAATAATAATGGCACTCTTAGATTGGATATAACTATTCTATTTAGGAGTAGTAAATTTGGCAAAGAACAAACTTTACTTTGGTCTTGTCTCTCAACATAAATTCTATGGCACATTTGGAATTCAAGGAATAATGAAAGATTTAATGGGGACATGAGGGTACTTACTGAGTCCTCATGAGGACTCATCATTCATAAAATTGCTGTGCAGGTCACGTTAACAATGAAGGCTTCCAAACTCAAATTTCTCAAATTGCTAGAAGATGGCATCATACAAGTCACTAGGAGGGAGGTCAGAGCTGGGCATACATGGCAACTAGGGCAGCCCGGTACATATATCTTTCTTCAAGTGTTGGAGATCTTTCAAAAAGAATTCAATGATAAGGTAGCTAGAGAGGCACAAATGGAAAATCCCGCACCCAACAGGTTGTGAGGATGCAACAATCCAAGGAGATGAAGTTGATATATTTTTGTGTGGACTTGGACTTTTTTGGTAGGGTATTTGGGCACTCTTGGACGGACAATGGCTCTCTTTTGTTGTATGTCATGGGTTGATAAGACATTATGGATTGTAAATTTGCTTTCTCAGTTGGCGAACAGGTTGGTATCTCCCAAAGTAAATCAAAATGGCTCGACATAGAGGCTCCTTCTTCAGCACATTAACCCTTTTTGGCAGCCAAATGGACCTTTTTTGCAACAGTTTAATGGGGTATTTTGTACAGTTTTACTGAAATTGGATATGTAATGAGTATGTAAACAACCATATTTTGTATTTGTAATGGGAGGGGTTTGATCTTGCTGTTATATGTGGGAGGAGGAGCTTGATGCTCCTTGCTATGAATTCTTTCAATGTTCTCATTGTATAACTTGTTGTTCAAACGATTATCAATACAATTTTTTTTTTAATTATTTAGTGTTGGGAAAATGTGTCTCGAGCTTGCAATTATATATGATTTATTGTTAAGTGGCGCCTGATCATGCAAATACTATACACTCATAACAAGATATGGGGTTTAGGCTATCACCCCATTTTTTTTTTTCGCTGACATGTAAAGGTTTTTTTTTTCCTGCTGACATGTCAAGATTTTTTCCCGCTGAGACGTAAAGGTTTTTTTCGTTAACATGTCAAATGAAAAATGACCTTGTAAAACCCTAATTCTAGAAGGTTCCAAAAATATTGTTATAAGCAGGTGGGATGTATGTAAATGGGGGTGTATTCTGAGTTTGATAGCGGTCGTGGTGTCTCTTAATCTCTGGTGGTGATACTCTTGTGAGAAGCTTGCTCTGCAAGTATATTGTAATTTTTTGATTTCTGAATAATATATTGGGTGGCTTTTCGAGTGTGGGGTTTTTCTCCCGAAAGAATTTTCCCCACATAAATCATTGTGTTGTAGTATGCATGATATTTGTGTTTATTTCTATTTAAGTTTTTGTAACTGTTAAAGATCTGTAAAAGTTTTGCATTATTCTCCTTTGAAGGTTAGTGTAGGAAGTTGTTCCAATACCTTAGCTTCTTTACATTTAGGTCACGTTCTTTTCATGTCTCATGTCTTAGGATGAGGACACATGTCATGATATTGTTTTATGCTCACCTAGGGTTTCTAGGTCTATTATCCTTTTATAAGGATTCTCTATTGTATAATCATTAGAAGATGCACATTAATCAATGATTGATGCTTTTTTAGATCAATAGCTCAAGTGGTCTCTATAGATTTGCTATTCTCTCTTTCCGTGACAAGTGTTTGATTGCAAGTGATCCTTGGGAGCTGTGGAGTTAACTTTTCCCAACTTCAACATGGTTCAATATTTAAAACACATTAAATAAATAATTTTTATATAAGGCCTCATCAACTAAATTGTTGATGAAATTATTATTGGCACAAAGCCTCTCTTATGGGGCCATTTATTGAATTCTTTTATGTTCAATCCCTTTTCTTTCAATTGTTTCTAAACTTTTTTAGTCTCTTTTAGGTCATTGCTTTGCTCTTATAACAATATAATATACTTAGAAATAAATGCACAAAAACTTAAATTCATGTATTCAAATAAAATAATAAAATTAGCCTTGGATGAGGTATATGAGACAAAGATGAGGTTGAGGTATTATAGTGATCCAAACTCACATGATTGCATACTCACACATGTGTGAGCAAAGGAGTGGGTTGAGGTGTCATGCTCACATATGTGTGAGCATTGAAGGGGGAGTTGACACTTGTTAGATGATGACAAGTTTGAAGAATGTGATGAATTTAATATTGGAGGAAATATTATGATAGTTAATGAAAGTTAATTAATTAATTAATCAAAGATTAACTAATTAATTAAGATGAAAAAAATTATTGGATGAGGGCCTATAGTTAAATTTATTTGATTAAGTTAATCAACTTTAAAGGAAGTGGGAAGATAATTAATTAAATAGTGTGTAATATAATTAATTATGAGAATGAATTTTAATTAAATTATTTAATTAATTATGGGAATATGGAAAGGTGACAAATTACATAAATAATTAATTAAATATTTATTCAATTACTTATATGAGTTAGAAATGGGTGGTTGATTTCAAGGTGTCTACACATCAAATAGTTACTTTTTCAATTATATTTTCTATTACGTGGATCAATGCCAAATTGTTGTAGTATAAAAATATTTTTAATATTATTTATTTTCATAGTCTTCTATTCAATTGACTTTTCATTTAGAGTTGGGTGTGATAATGTTGAAAATGAAATGTTCAGTTGAGATGAGAGGTATAAATAAATAAAGGTATAAAAAATATAGGTACCTAAGATACATGGTAAAATAAAACAATATTTTGCCCAGTCTTATCCAATGCATATGGTTTGTGGGTAGTTGTGTGCATCCCCAAAGAATTAGTCTTGCCTTAACTTGCCCCTCCCGGACCCCAACTTTTTGAAAAAAATAAGACCAAGACAAGACTTGTTGAGCCCTGGATTGGGTTGCGAGGATACCTCTAGTGCAACAAAAAATAAAAATAAAAACAATATTTTAATAGGAATTGCATATTAGAAGGGGTGTAAAAGAATCAAGATATAAAAATAAAATGAAACTAGAGGTATTATTTAAGATTCCATGGTCACAAGTGATATTAAGTTTATCAAGTGAATCCTCCATATATTGCGTAAACTCTGTGGTTGGCCTAAACAAGTTCACAACTCTTATAAGTCTAAGTATATTTTCCTACTTGAAAAAATCATGATTGTTTCCTCCTCTACCGACAACATCAAATCCTACTCCGTAAAAACAATTATTATTAAGAAGACAAATACTAATTAACTATATAAAATAAACAAATCTACCTTATATTTTAAATGCACATTTAATCATATTTATTAATTAATTAAAATTCAAAATCATATCACATAAAGAATGCTCCATAGACAATAAGCAAGAAAGAGAAGCTGGTGCATCCAACCTTAAAAGAATTACATGGTACCTTCTCTTGAAGGCATGCCTAAGAAATGGAAGCTGTTACATCCATGTTAAAAGAAGACAAAACTATCTACTGTATATGAAAAAAGCCAATCAAACAGAATGGAAGAAAAATGGAAGCTGTTACATCCATCATAAAAGAAGACAAAACTATCCACTACATAAGAATAATGCCAATCAAACTGAATGGAAGAAAGTTGAACGCAACAAATCCTTAGATTGGAAAGACATGCCTAAGAAATGGGAGCAAGCTATGACATTCATGATAAAAGAAGACAAACTATCAACTATATTGGAACCACTCTGAATCACTTCTCTCTTCAATAATGCTCTTGCCTTTCATATCTAACTTACGATTTGTCTTGCCTTCCATATCTAACTTATTCATATGATCAGCTTGGCTTTTCCTACTGCAGACTGCTTTACCCATCCTTTTTGGGCCCATTTCTTGCAGTTAAAGAAGTCTAGGAGATACTGGATTTTCTCCACCCATATCTGCCAAAAAAGATTTCTATTCCTTACAGTACTTCATTGCACTCAATGTAGTTACATAACTTGTACACGGCATTGCCCAATGCTGCTGCTTTTCCAATCTAAGGAATCGTTACGTCCAATTCTCTTCCATCCGTTTGATTGGCATTTTTCTTTTTTCTTTCTTATCTTATATCCCATATGCCTGAACTTGGTATCAAGGAAGGGACCCATTCTTCACTTTCCTTGCAAGGTATCGCAGTACCTGTCGACTGCTTGGCCGGTGATTCCGTCGGCTTCTGTATCCAAATCTATGGATTTCCATGCTTGAGTATATGGCTCCAAATAATCCTTAACGGCCTTGGAGAAAAAGCATGAGTTTTGGAACAATGTTCTTTATCAAGAGGTGAACAATGATACTCAACAGGGACCCTATTGTCATTTTCCATGACTCTCTACTTACGTCTATGAAATGCTCTTCCACAGCTAGTGACACCATTTTCTTCTTTTTCTTCTTGTGGACTCTTGCTGGAGGTTGGGCTGGTTATTTCATGATAGTCTCCCTCTTTCTCTTGGCGTTGGACCTTCCCAACACCCACTACCTTACCTTTGACAGCATTTCCTTAGGGAGTGAGTGTTAGCATTATGGTCAGCCTTTTAACATGTAATTTCCCTAGTCAAGGTCTTGAAATACAGAAACCTTATTTAGCTCTGCATCTTTGATTATATTTATTTATTAATTGAAAATAAAAAATCTATTGTATTATAATTTTTGATTAATTAATAAATGCGATCACAGATGCATTCTTGAAATTGGATAGACAATAGTCTGAAATATTATATACCAGATAAAAACTAACTTTAAGCCCAAGGCTGCTTGTATAAAACATCATTGTCAAGAATTTTACAAATCTGGTAGAATGGGACATGGGGGAGATCTTGAGATCTTGTAGGTATGTCATATTGAGAAGATCAAACTCACGAGATAGACATGTTATTTACTTTGTAAAATGATTTTTTTTCTTTTTAAGATATTGAAAAGAAATACTAACCCAATTTCAAATATAGGATTCAACTTAAAAAATGAAAATAAAAAGAAGAATTACAAAGTTTCTAAATATATTTAAATTGTCATATGATGAAGATTTTCTTTTTAAGGTATTGAAAAAAATACTAACCCAATTTCAAATATGGGGTCCAACTTATTAGAAAATGCCAATAAAAAGAACAATTACAAAGTGTAAATATATTTAAATTGATGGATGATGAAGATTTTCTTTTTAAGGTATTGAAAAGAAATACTAACCTAATTTCAATTCTAATTGTTAGGTCTTGAACTATTGTATGCTATGAAATTTGCACTTATTAGGATAGAGTTAAATTTTGTCAATATTTTTCTTCAATGAAAAGAAAGTGAGATTTTGTAAATATATCAAACCCTAATCATTAGTAGATAAATTTGTGTCAACTTGAAACATGTTAACTATTTTTATGCAATTATCATCATACAACAATAAACTAGAGCCCCTTTATTATGACTTTTCTCTCTCCTTACCTATTTGTGTGCAATTTTGCAAACATGTAGCTATTTTATTTTTAATGTACTAGAGTTAATTTAATTATGTATCAATCTATGAAATATTTGAATGCTTAGAATTATGTTAAAAATAGGTGATTTAAAACATAGACAATTGCCATGATTTAATATTTTCTCTTAAGTTCTTAATGAAGACATATTTTGTGTATTGAACTAGGAAACTATTAGCATATCTTATATTGAAATGACGTATGAAAACAAATGACTCTAATTTAAAAAATATTCATCAAATTAGAATGTGTTTCAAGTACTAATATTTCCTAGTAAACTACCTTCTCGTAATTCAATCTTGCTCCATTTGGAGTTTAGGAACATATTAATAATGTGAAGTGAGAGAACTCTTATAAAATATACATATTTGCTCCCTAGTATACTCTAGATTTAACTAGAGACTCAATTCTTTGTGTAGTTGGAGACAATATGGTAGTAGGCTAAATAAAGGGAGAGGCAAGATATTATAGACATACATATTCATATGAGAAGTGAATTTTTTTATGGATTGGTGGGATTTATATGTTATAGAGATGAGTGGAATTTGAATGTTCTATAATTTATAATGAGAGGTAAATAAATAAGAAGAATTTGAAGAGAGTTAGAAAATCATGTTGCAATGCTTAGAATGTTTGTTATAGTGTTGTGAATTAAAGTTTTTTTTTTTTATAACACGAGGTTCTTGAAGATTCGAGAAAAATAACAAGGGATAGGGTTTATAGGGAATGAAATCTACACATGCACTATATTTTGAAATGAAAATATAGCACAATTTACTCTTATTAATGTTTGTAAATTAATTTGTAGATCATTTTTATTTGATCCTAAAATATAATTGAAAAATGGTTGAACACAAATAATACTTTTGTGCAATTGTTTTTAAAAGTATTAATAGGTAACTTTATTCTTAAATTAAAATACATACAAAAGATAAAGGTGTAATGCTGCAAGGTTTCAACCGAGACATTAACAATAAATGAATAAACAAGTAATTTTTTCAACAAATTATGACATAAACATACCACAATGCACACCTATGCTCTAGAGTTGTCATGACACATCAAATGAAACTTATAGTATGAGACATCAATCCCCAAAATATAACTATACAAATGAAAATCTTGTCCTTTTTGCATGACACTTGGTGGTTGGGTACTATCTACCACAATGCCCTTCTCTTGCAAATAGAAATATTAGGATGAGAGAGAGACGCAACATCTCATCTCTCAAACCAAATAAGACACAACCAACATACACAATTTGAAGTGGAAATAACATCCAAACTTTAGGTTGACTAACTCATAAGCTAGAACAAATGGGAGATCCAATACCTCACCTAGTCATATATAATTGACTAGTCATTATTTCTCAAAAGCACAACATACAAAAAAATGAATAAATAACAAGAAACCTAAAACACCTTCAAACCAAGTTGATAGTAGTATAACCTACAAACCCCAATAGAGAGCTCTTCCATAGAATTTTTTTTTTTAAAAGGTTGAGAAATTCTCACTATCTTAGGATCACTCCCTTAACCAATACATATTGGCCCTTTAGGGTTTGGATCACCCCTTTATAATATAGATTATCCCTTTCTAAAATGGGCAATTTAGGATAGTACATAGCCTAAAATGCATTGCAAGGTTCTTAGAGTCACTAAAATTAATTCCCAAGGTGTCAAAGAGACCCCTCAATAGGGTTAATAACTTAATTAACTCTAAAACCAATGATTAAATTATTGATGACATGAACCAAGATCAATAATTAAAATTGCAAGATCATGGCTAGGGTAATGCCAATCTCATAAACTTTAACACTAAACAAGGTATGAACACCTCAATATAAGTGATGCCATAAAATGATTTGAGCCAAAAATTTATAATTCGTGTAAGATTCAATTTACCATATCTAAAATCTATAGAAACATAAATTTATTAACCAAAATCATAATTACTATTCATAAGCAAAAATACCTTCTCAACTAATACAATATTAGAGAAAATGAACAATCCTAACTCCTAACCATAGAGTTGAGAATACCACATCACACTAGTGATCTCAACTTAAACATAACATAAGAAACACGTATCATTTCAAGTTCCATATTAGGATTAAGGTGCCATTTACCTTGCGATACTATGTATAATTTATGTATCTCCAACACTCTTGGAAAGTGTCCCTGGACACCTAGAGTGGAATTACAAATTAATTTTGTAATTTAGATTTCATGAGAATCTTGACATTAGTTGTTATATGCATTCATTATATGCAATTGTGTTGTGTGGCTTGCCTAATTCCACTTTTGTATCATAAAAAAATGTTGGTCCATGTTTTGTTTGTTAATATCCTAGTGTAAAAGATGGGGTATTATATTTGGTATCAAAGCACATGTTGCAACACTAGGATCTTAGGGTTGTTTGTTTCGGTCCTTGTGTCTGAGCATGTGTGGAGTCCTTACATGGTTGTGTACTTCAAGTAACATGTGTTTTTTCATGATATTCTTTCCTTGCATGCATATGTTTGAGGAATGACTTTTTTTGGGATTAGTTAGACCTTTGTGGTTGCTAGGAAGTTGAACTTTTGTGTCAATTATATTTTTGATATTATGAATGATTGCTGAGAGTATTTTCTTTGTGCGTTATTGCTTGAGTGACCTTTGTGGGGTCATTTAAGTGTTATTGCAACCACTTTTGATAGTTTGGACGTGCAAACCTTTGTATGATGAAAGAATTGTAGATGCTCTTGGATTTTGATTTAACCTTGTGTACTCTCTTATGAGTTATGCATTTGGCTGGGAAAGAGATGATGTGTGTTCATATGCTTGATATTTGGGAGAAAGTGATGTAGTAGTTATTGTTTTAAGGAACCTTGCATCGTGTACCCTTATGCCATGTGTACAATTTTGCAAGAGTATCATATGTTCTTACCACTTTGTCATATTTGAATTATTAATTCTCTTTTATGTGGTGAATAGAAATTCTTGTGCGAAGTGCATCTTACATTTTCCCCATGAGAGTACATTTTATTTTTTGTGAACTCATCATGTAGTTGCATGGAAAAATGTTGAATTGTAAAAGATAGATCATTTCGACAAGACATGTGTCCCCAAATTACATTTTTCCCTAAGATTCTTATGAACCTAGGTGTGATTATTTCATTGTATTAATTAAAAAGTTAAAGAAAGGAGATGCAAGTGATTCATATACATGAAATTAATGATGAATGTGGTGTAAGGATAATGAATGCATTAGTAAATCCCACATCTTGTTATTTTATAATGTGTTTCCTTGTTGTTTAGTATGCATATTGGTTTGTAAAAAGAGTTATGCATTGGTGTAATAACCCATACTAGTTACTACTTAAATATTAATTGTAAATAAAATTATGAATATTAAATTTTAATGAAATAACTTAAGAAACTATTTTCAATCATAGAAACACATGTTTAATTAAAATATGAGTCAATATATATTCATTTCCAAATGGTAATTACAATATCCAAGTTGACTTGGGTCATAGGGCCATAAAGTCAATACAATATACATTTTACATCAAGGTTACATCATAATCATTTGATAACTTGAAGACATCCAAGGTTTCCTTGACGCTCGCCTCCTTTGGTGGACAAGAACATGGTTGAGGCACTTTACCGCCCAACCACGAAGCTTACGCTTCTACATAATTCTTCCTACTCAAAGAATGCTTGACCCTGCACATAAAGTTTAGCAAGAGAACAATCTGCAAGGTGGAATCTAGTGCATGCCCAAACATCAACATGCATCTCTATCTATGATTAGAAAAATGCAAGATCTATGCTAGGAATGACAGAGAGTGTCATCACATATAAGTCCATATATACATAATGGGTTAACTGCTTGGCCAAGCAATAAAATTAAGTTGCAACAACAAAAGATAGGTTTTGGATAAAGAAAAACCTATACCCTCTGTTCTCCATTTCGGCACCCGTCCCGGAAGGTAACTTTCAGACAACACAAGTTTATCCCTTAGCAACTATCCACCCTCTAGCAACATCTATCTTGAGGTGCTCTAGTCTACTTAGGTGTTGTTATTCTACTGAACAAAGTGAATAATCTTGAAACACATATCAACAAAAAATTAATTCAGTCTACTTAATTCCTTAACTTAATAAAATTCAAAAAGATATTTTAAGTGGATCTATTCAATAAATTAACCTTTTTGTTCATACATATGTCATATGATTACATTCAGTGTATTCTACCACTTCATATTTATCGTAATTTAGTATTCATAATAGAAGAAAAATAATTAAATAAGTAACAAAAGAAGGTATGTCACAAGTACGTGTATGTACGTAGACGATGGTATATGTGCATACACATATATGTGCCAAATTAAGTTGATATATTTGTGAATACATTCTAAAATAAATACCATTATAACAGATTGCAACTTTCATTCAAAATTGTTAGAATTGGCTATGTCTACCAAGATCTTGAGGCCAAATGGAAAGAACAAAGATAGAGAATGTAATGTGACAAGAATAAATTGTATTCTTATCAATATGATTCAATTTATATGATGTGTACAATGTAGTAGAGACCCCTTGGTTATATAGCCAAGGTGAGATACAAGATGTCATAGGATTATGACAAGTGTCTTAATCATATGACATGGGACAAATAATCACACTTACCTAGGTTTACATGTGTTACAAGTTAAAAGATAAGATAACAACTAATGACAACTAACACCTTCTAGAAAGATTCCTTCCTAGGACTTAAGTAAACTTAACATGTGTAAATAAGTCCCCTAGTAATGAATCAACTAGGTACAATAATTTATTTACACCAACAACCCCCTTAAGTGCAACTTAGGGAGTAGAAGATTATTATGCAAATGACACAAAGATGGGTCCCGACTATGAGGTCATGTTAGGTGCCCATGTACATATGTAAATGAAATGACAAAGAAATATCTCACAAACAGAGAAAAAGATAAAACACAGTGGGACAAAACTCCTCCCCAAAAGAGAGATGAAATACAAAAAGAAATGATCTCAATGATGAATGGGAAGGCCAAAACCCCATGTGAGGAAAAAGACCCCCCATAAGAGAGAAGTAGAAGAGAGACAAGGTAGCCCCCCTCAATGTTGAGTCTCTTGTAATGATGGTAGAAGCTCAACATTGAATGCTGAAGATGATCCAAAAATGCCGAACAAAGTTCCTCCCCTTAGGAATAAACAAAACCATGAATGTATGCAGGATGTTAGGAATATGGATGGTGTGTGATATCTTTGAAACATGCTCAAGTGTCTCCATGTCAATTTCAAAAGATGACACACTCCAAATAGGTGTTCTAGGCCACACTGTTGAAGAGGACAATCCAAAATCTAGTAGAGATGAATGTAGAACACAATCCAAAGACAAAGATATACCCTCCGAAGACAAAGAAGCCTCCTCCAAATGTTTTCCAAAAGTATCCATAGTCATGTCAAACTGGAAAGAGTGATCATGTAGAGATTGAACAAGAGGGTCAAAGTGTTCCCTCACAACAACTGAAGAAGGAGCATCTTCATCAAAGAGAAGATGAATGTCATCAATTATTTCCCCCAAATCTACAATATGAGACTCCAAAAATAATTAGAATACCTGTCAAGAATCCATCACAAGTATTCAAATATGAAAGACAATGGAGTATGTCTTGTTGCACTGAATCACAAGGAGCCAAAACTGTAGCAACACAAGCATTATCAACTGCAACAGTAGATGGAGATGAAATGCATGACTCAAGAATAGGATCTGATGTGAGAACTCCCAAGTTCAAGAAGCCAAATGTCTCCTCTGAATCAAAAGTGTGATCAATAGCCGAAGGAACAATGTCATAATCAAAAGAAAAATCTGGAAAGGTATACAACTGAGATGAATGATCAACCACCCCAGTAGCAATGATCTATCAACTCTCCAAGTCTCGAATGATGACTGAATTAGGTGTGAACTCCATAGTTTTTCCATCTCCACCATGTGTAATCTGATATATGGAAAGAAGATTGTTCATCAAACAAGGAACACACAAAACATCTTGGAAAGTGTTGTCCCCAAAACCAATAAATCCCTTCCCAATTACACTCATGTATGTATTGTTTCCCATCAAGATATGAGACATCGTACAAGGCTGAAAATAAGAGAATATAGATTGCGAAGATGTCATATGATGAGATGCTCTTGAATCTAGAAGCCATTTCCCTGATATTGGACCTAAAAAAGCACAAAGAGCTTGTCCTTTATTTCCTGATGTAGAAGCTTGAACTTTGTCCTTTTTAGACTATTTTGATGAAGAAGGAGAAGGAGGTGATTCAAAAATTATAGAAGGAAAATCAATGTGATTCCTTTTGAGAAGATTTTTCAACTCATCAATATCCTTCTTGCAACATTCACAAAAGGCCTCTCCTTCTTAGATGTTTCCCCTTTAGAAGAGGATTTATTCTTTGCTTGATCTGAATGTTGATTATTCTTTGCTTTCTTTTGTTTCTTATCCGATTCTGATTCTTTCACCTAACTAACCAACAATACCTGAGATTTAGAAGTCTTGATGAGACCCATTGAGATAAGCTTTTGTTTCTCATGTATCAACATCTCAAAAATGATGCAAATGAAGGTGTAGTAAATGTAGACCCCATAGTCAATTGAGCATGAAATCTAGAAACAAAAGAAGCGTAATCAAGACCAAGTTTGTTCATTGTATTTTAGACCAATTGGATGTCCTTCTTATCAATTCCACATGCTTTACATTTGTCTCTTAGATCATTAACCTTAGTGATGTAGTCTTGGATGTTGTCAAAGTTCTTAGGATCAAGGCTCATCACTTCATTATCATTTTGATAGCCTCTTACTTCATCTGTAGTACCATACAATATTTTCAATTTGTCCCAAGCTTCATGAGAATTTTTACATGATTCAATTTGAAACAACAAATCTTGAGAAACTAGTCTACAAAGACATCCAAGAGCTTTGGTATGCTTAATCATCCATTTTATCTTTTTGTCTACATCTGTAGGTTTAGGTACCTTATTTTCAATATATAGAGAGTGACCTTCAGTCATTAGAGTACTCCATGCATTTTGATGCCATGTTGAATAATTATATGATGTGAGCAAAGGAACCTTAGAATGATCCATGAAAACAAGAGAGCATAAATAAAAAGATCAAAAGAATGCACCAAGAGACCCCCCCAAATCACTCAATCAAGAAACCTCCCAAGCAATATTTGATTTGGCACTTTATATTTAGTGCATTTAAAATTGCTAGATGCCAAAAACAACAAGCTAGACTTGATCTTAGTGCTTATAGATGTTAAAATAGGCCACAAAATCAAGTGCAATTTTTTGGTACAAAATGAGATCAATTTGAGCATACCACTAAAAAGTACACAAAAAATTATGCATTTTCAAAAAAAGTGCACCCAAAATTGTTACCGTAAGAGCAAGATATGAGCTCCCAAAGTTCCCAAAATGAGGATGAAGCAACAAAACCTATGAGAATCTACAATTTTTGGAAAAACCAAACACCAAAACCAAAAATTGATTGCACCACTGTGAAGAGCGTGAAAAATTAGCCCAAATAAAAAAAATTGCTTGAAAAAAGGAGCCAAAATGACCGAGTTATGAAGCTTCAAAGTTAGACTGCAAAATAAAAAAGCCCAACAGTGAGGGAGGCAATTTTTTTAAAACTGTTGATGTCATCGATGACATGATGATGACATCATCACTCTAAGCGATTAAAATTGACAGCTATTTTCCCATCAAAGTTGTCATCGCCCCTTGGAATATTCTTTTTGCTAGACAAAATATGCTTTAATAGTTTCGAAATCTCCAAAAAATCTCAGCAGAATCTTTGGGGCTAAGAATCTTGATTTGACCGGTTCGATAAAAATCAACCGCCGATATTAAATCTCCCGGGAATTTTTTTTATTATAAAAAGACTGCTAGTTTTGACCGACATTGAAAATATCTGCCGAGTTGACTTACCCATGGGTCTTACACACGTGTGGCCTATGGGGCCCACGGGCTCTCTGTCTGCAGTACTGGGTGTTGGGTACACAAAGTACTAGTAAACATAAAATATATTTTTTGAGTTTTATTCAAATGCCTCTGTGAATAAAGATTTTAAAATAATTGCAAATTTTCTAAAAAAAATTCAATTTTTTTTTTCGACGAAATAAAATATTTTATTTTTGAAAAATCGTACTGTCAAATTAATGACGACCTAGGGGTTGTACAACTCCTTGGGCAATTTTTTTTTTCCTCACCAAACAACTACTTCGAATTCGACAAATTGACAGTTGATCTTAAGGTTTTTGGTCCTTCTGGACATGATGGCAGGGTTTGATTTGACCCAAAATGCTCCAAAAATGTAGCTACCTTCTAGATCTGGCAACCACTCTTCAGCTTCAAACCCTCATAGATTTGGCCTCGTATGTACGATTTGGATGAAACAAAAGGAAAATCAACTTTCTTGAACCTTCCGAATGTAGTGGTGAGCTTAGATTTGCACTAGAAAGTTCCAATTTGAACCTACAACAAAGAGCCAAAAAATGGAACCCCCCCAAATCTGGTATCCCTTGGTTATATAGCCAAGGTGAGATACAAGATGTCATAGGATTATGACAAGTGTCCTAATCATATGACATGAGACAACTAATCACACTTACCTAGGTTCACATGTGTTATAAGTCAAAAGATAAGATACCAACTAATGACAACTATCACCTTCTAAAAAGATTCCTTCCTAGGACCTAAGTAAACTTAACATGTGTAAATAAGTACCCTAGTAATGAATTAACTAGGTACAAGACTTTATTTACACAAAAAAAATAATACTACAAATTGTCATATCATCTGACAATCATACAAGATGTGAATTTCCTTTTCAAAGAAAAAAATAGTTTTGTTCTGAAACAGTTACTACCTATTGATACACTGTTTGTAACATAACATTATTTGCAAAAGTTTGCAAGTTACTGTGCCAATGTGTCTCATTAACAGTTTCAAGTTAACTAGTATATCATGTAAACAATCGATGTTCTATCATTCTGGATATACAAATATTTAAACAATACTAGCATCTTTTTGAACAAATAAAAGAATCGAATGACATGCCTGCCATTTTAAACCACATACAAAGTTGGAACAATTATATTACTGTTCGGGTTTGGAGAAACCCATGTTTTCTATTGGTGACAATTATAAGTTCAAGCTACTATCATTTTAAAGAACAACTAACAATCGAATGACTGTTTGGTTTCATCATTAACATTATCAAAAAATTCGAACCTTGATGAATGGCGATTATTGGTTTACATTGTTCGATGGCTTGTTGGTAAAATTTATTCATGGTAATCGTTCTATGGAATGATTCAAGTAGTGTTCTAGGGAATGATAGTATGCATGCAATAAGGATTGGTAAATACAACATTGCAAGCATCACATGAAAGCAATGATAATGGGAATTGTTCTAATGAACGATTTAATCTGTGATCAAATGACATGCAGTTAATCGATCTTAGAGATCATGACAACATAATACAAAATGGAACGATATAATTGTTAAATTTCAAGTTTTCAAATAGATTTTACTAAAAAATAAAGCATGTACACCAACAAAAACTGATTTACCTCTATTTCATGGCTTTTCCTTCTTTCCCAGCTCAGTTGAATCACTTGCTTTCCTTCTTCCATGAATCCTCGTTGCCGACACCCAATGCTTGCCAGTGATTCATACTCCAAAATGAAAATATTTTCTTCTCTTACTTGTTCGCATTGTTAAGGGGGCCGTTTCACTTCATAATTCTCATCAATTAGCCGCCCCACTACTAAAATTTGAATAACTTGGCCTTAAATTTGAATACAGGCCGCTCGACCCTCTTTTGATATTATTTGAAATCAGTAGTAACGTTTAATAATTTCAATCCCATATTCGGTTTTATAAGGAATATGTATATATATTTATATATATGCATGCACATATATATGTATATATATATTTTTATGTGCATATATACATATATTTATTTATCACTATTTTATTTTATAGCAATATAGTATTTAATCACTTTCAAATACAAAAATAAACTTTTATTTTATTCAAACAATAGTTTTTTTAAATGAAGTGGTTTTCTTATCCTTCAAGCATGCCATTTTAAATACAAACATATATGTTTAACCATGCTATCATTTTCTTTTATTTTTTTTGAAAACATGAGATCAAAATAGACAATTGAAAAGGAAATCACATGTATAACATTCCACAAACCTATTTTTTTAAGCATTGAATCATTTTGAATTAGATCAATATAATCTTCTATATGAAAATTTAAATGCAGCTATCATGTCATTTTGTGGTGTGTGCACCTAGATGCCATCAAGCTTACCATTCAATCCAGCTAAACATTCCTACCTCAACCATGTTCTCATCCTTCAACATGTTTTCCTGCATTTGCACACACTTGCACTTACACAGTTCATCAGTAACGTTCAATCATGATAAAGTATAAGATAGTTCAAAAGATCACATAGTCAAAAGACGGTCAACTTCTTTCAAACATTTCAAAAATATCAAAATTTTCATTCATCATATTGAATTTCCTCAATAATTCAATTTATCATATTATAATTTAAATGCAATAAAAATTGGGTTATGACATCCTTCCCCTCTTGGAAGAGACATCGTCCCGATGTCTATTTAATCAAAATTAGAGAATATATGTCTCTTTCAACATCATATCATACTATTTCCAAGCCAAAACATTATTATATTCAATACAAAATTTTCGAACAAAATTAACAAGAGTCTCTTTCTAAGAATGCAAATGTGGGAAGGAGCGTTCTATTTCTTCCGCATCCTCCCAAGTAGCATTATGTTTTGAATACTGATCCCATTGGACCTTAAATTGAGCATTGTCTCTGCTCTACAACTTAACTTGCATCTATCCAGGATTATAATGGGCTCCACTAGCACCACTCCCGGGTCCTGTACCTGCAAAGTTTTCCAATCAAGCACATGAGCTACATCAGGATGATATGGCTTAAGTAAAGAAACATGAATTACATTATGAAAATGAGCCAGAGCAAGTGGTAGAGCAAGTCTATAAGCAACTAGATTGATCACTTCCAAGACATCAAACATACCCACATATCTCGAGGCTAACTTGGAAGACTTTCCAAAGGAAATGGAACTTTTATGAGGCTTGAATCTTAAAAAGACTCTATCCTCTACCACAAATTGTCTAAGAGTTCTATTCTTGTCAGCATAACCCTTTTGTTGGTCTGCCGCCTCCTTTAGTCTGCTCTTAATAACTCTCATTCGTTCTTCCAAATATCCTTGAGCATTTCAAGACCTACTGTGATCTTGTCTTCCAATCTATCTCGACTAATGGGTGTACGAAACTTCCGCCCATAAAGAGCTTCAAATGGTGCCATACCTAGAGATGTGTGGTCAAATTTATTATAAGAAAACTCTACCAATGGTAAGTATTCTTCCCACTTGTACTGTTGGTCCATGTAGTACATTCAAAGGAGATCTTCAAATACCTGATTTACTCTCTCCGTTTGTTCAACAATCTGAGGATGATAAGTTGAGATAAATTAACTTGGTTCCCAATGCAGGATTCAACCTCATCCAAAATCTTGAGGTCATCTAGGTGTCCCTATCAGAAATGATAGTCTTTGGCACTCCATGTAATCGAAAGATCTCCTAGAAAAATTTCTTGGCCAAGGTCAACGATCCATCCTTGAGGTTTCCTAGGATGAAGTTCACCACCTTGGTCAACTTATCGATCACAACCAAGATAACATCATGTTGATTCTTGGTCAAAGGTAACCCCTATACGAAGTCCATACTGATCACCTGCCATTTATATGTAGGTATGTTGTGGGGATACAATAGCCCTGCTGAATGTGCATGTTTAGCCTTGACTCATTGAGACTCTAAGCATCTGGCTATGTACTCCACTACATCCTTCTTGAGTTTAGGCCAAAAGTATAGAGTTTTCTAACCTGTGATCATTCTGAAAACTCTAGAGTGTCATGAATAAGGTGCATTATGAACTTCCTCTAGAATCAAATTCCTTAACTCTCTAGAGTCTGGGATGTACATTCTTCTCTGGTATCTCAAAATGCCATCTGATTTGATCTCATACCCATTGAACCGATGATCTGATGGATTTTCTGCTAGGGCACTCTTC
Organism: Sequoiadendron giganteum; assembly: GCA_007115665.2. NCBI lineage: Eukaryota > Viridiplantae > Streptophyta > Pinopsida > Cupressales > Cupressaceae > Sequoiadendron > Sequoiadendron giganteum. The sequence continues at coordinate 219,323,479 of CM021107.1, read as the reverse complement.
ACTCTTTCATAGTGCTCATCCCCTTGCAAATGTTGTGTCACCTACTATCTCAGATTAGACCTTTTCAAGATCATGAATGCTATATGTCTTCGTCTACTAAGAGCATCAACCACTCTATTCTCTTTCCCCTTTATATACTCAATTTCAAAGTCATACTCACTAAGGAATTCCAACCACCTTCTCTGTCGTGCATTAAGGTTTGGCTGAGTAAAAATGTATCTCAATCCAAAATGGTCTATCTTGAGCTCAAACGGATTTCCCAAGAGATAATGTCTCCACATCTGCAAGGCATGAACTATTGTGACCAACTCTAAATCATGCGGTGCAAAATTCACCTCGTGCTGTTTAAGCTTCCTTGATTCATACGCTACCACTTGTCCATCCTGCATTAGTACCACTCCCACTCCCTCTCCTGAAGCATATGTGATTATAGTGAATCTTCCATTAGGATCAAGGTTGGTCAACACTAGTTTTGTTGTAAGCCTCTCCTTTAGGAGTTGGAATGCTTGCTCACACTTCTCGGTCCATTCAAACCGTATTCCTTTTCTTTGGAGTGAAGTGATTGGAGACACAATTTGGTAGAACCCTTGAACAAAATTTCTATAGTATCCTTTGAGGCCCATGAAGCTACAAAATTCTGACACATTTTGAGGCATTGGCCATTCCATGATCACCTCGATCTTCTCAGGGTCTACAAAGACTCCCTCAACTGAATTAATATGGCCTAGATAGTGCACCCTATCTTGATAAAACAAGTAGTTAAATAACTTCCCAAAGAGTTTCTTCTCTCTCAGCCTCTGTAAAACTATCCTCAAGTGCCTATCATTCTCTTCAATATTCTTTGAGTAAACTAGGATGTCATCTATGAAAATAATAAAAAAAATCATCCAAACAGTCTCTGAACACACTATTCATGAGATTCATGAAAGTTGCAGGTGCATTGGTCAAACCAAAATGTACCACAATGAACTCATAATTTCCATACCGAGTTTGAAAGATAGTCTTCACAATGTATTCTTCCTTTATTCTCAACTGATGGTACCTTGAACTAATATCAATTTCGGAGAATACTGTTGCTCCCTTCATCTGGTCAAACAACTCATTGATCCTTGGGAGTGGATATCGGTTCTTGATGGTCGCCTTGTTCAACATACGATAGTCTATACACAGATGCAAGGTTTCATCCTTCTTTTTCAAAAATATAACTGGTGCTCCCGATGGAGACACACTAGGTCTTATGAGCCCTTTGTTCAATAATTCCATTAACTAGGCCTTCAACTCATAGATTTTGATAGTGGTCATCCAATATGGTGCTTTGGATTGAGGCTCAAATCCTAGTACTAGGTCAATAGAAAAGTCAAATTCCTGTTTCAGAGGCAACTCTGTGAGTTCATCAGGGAATACATCTCAAAACTCCTTAAGAATAGGGTAGTCATCTAGATATGGTTCCTTGCTATTAGGGTTGCCGATATGCATGACATAATTAGCACATCCCTTTTGATGAGCCTTTTCAAGTTGCATATCAAAGATCTGTCTAAGTTCTAAGGGTCTTTGCATCCCACAAATCTCAATTGGGTTCTTATAATCATCGAGACAACTAAATACCTTATCCTCATAATTTACTATAGATTTATGCTTGGTTAACCAATTTATCCCCAAAATTACATCGTATGAGCCTAAGGGTGCCACATACAGGTTGACTTGGGTCTGGAAGGTTAGAAGCTCTAATTAACTATAAAAGAGACAGGTGTCTACCGTTCTCTCTGCTCGGTTTCCGTACTGGATTGTCCATGATTTTTCCATGTATCCAGGTCTAATAGGTATCTTGGATATACCTCTAGGTTCTATGAAACATTTAGTAGCTCCGGTATCAATTAAAATAGAGATAGTTCGGCCATAGAGCTTACTCGTCAATTTTATTGGTGAAGCTTGATACTCTAATTGCTTGTTATCCGCTGCAGTGTGGATCTATTAATGTTGAGACTACTGATAGTTTCCTTCCCTTCACAAAGTTTCAACCGTTTTGGACAATTAGAGGCATATTGATCACCTCCATAAGTATAGCACCCATCGCAAGGCCCTTTGTGACCTTTTGGCTTGTCCTCTTTGAAGCCCTTCTGATTTTGGTCATCTTTTCTTTCGTTGTTATTTTCCTTCTTTCTCTTTCTACCATTTCCATCTTCACCTTTATCCTGTGACTCACTTCCCCTCTTGAGATTATGGATTTGGCGGTTCTTGTCTCCTTTTTGAAACTTCTTGTTCCCAAACCATGACTTAGGATTTGAATTGTTGTAGAATTTGGATAGCTGCTACAATTTCTACTCCTGTTTGGTGACCTTCAAGAAGACTTCGTTCATGTTGAGAGGATCATGCATGTCTAGTTTTTCTCCAATGTGGGGTCTAAGTCCCAATATGAACTTTTAGATATGAAAATGTTCGTCTCCTTGATACTGGGGCACATACTTCAGTAGATTGGTGAACATTCTTAGTATTGGGTCACAATCATGCTCCACTGAGTTAGGTTTTGGAATTCTATCACCTTCTTGTCAAAAAAAATCTTTGGTAACCATCTCTTCCTAAAAGAATGGAAGAAGAGTTCCCAAGTAATCTCACTAGGCTGGAGATTCCTTTTGATATTTTCATTGTCCCACCAAGTAGTTGGTTCTCTGGGAACCTGATATGTAGCCCACACAACCTTAGTCTAATTGAATAGGTTACAAAGTCCAAAATATTTCTCCATCTCAATTATCCATGCCTCAGATCCCACTTCACTGGATTTACCATTAACTTAGGCGCACCTACTCTTTTGAGACCCTTTCCTAGTTCTTCTTCAATTCAACCTTGAGGGCCTTCTCCCTGATTGAATTTTTCATTCCCAACAATCTAGTCCTCGCATACCACTTAGACCTCATGTTCTATGTGATCCATACAAACCTATTGAATGTTCATACTATAGAAAGAGGGGCTCACTGCTCTCCCAACTACTATAGCCCCTACCCCACTAGAATTCGGGGGTGGGGGGGGGGTGGGAACTCTAGTTCTGGGTGGATGTAGTTGGGTGGGAGGAGGAGGCAAAGGCCTATCCTCTAAATGCCCTATTATAGTAGCCCAAAACCCCACTATCCTATTAGCCTACTCTCCCTACTCTATAATGGTGGGGGGGAAACCTCCCCAGCAGGGGACCCCTTCCTAAACTACTATAGTAGCGGGGTGGGGGGGCCCCCTTCTATAACTAGAAATAGGGGGGGCGACACCCCCCCATTATAGAGTAGGGATTCAGAGAGGGGGCGATGGGAGCCACCTCTACTTCCTCCCACGAAAAGGTGAATGGGTTGGTCCTGAAGGGCCCGACTACCATAGAATTTTAGGGGCTCGACCCACCCAATGAATGGGAGAGGGCCCCCTTATCCTTCCTATCTCAACCACCCCAACAACACAAGATGATGGTTTTGCTCGTTATGTGACTTAACAAAACATCTCATGACACGAGCTGACGACAGCCATGCAACACCTGTATGAACCATATGCTTCACACCATCCCATTAAGGACAGGCACACTTGTTCATATGTCAAGGGCTGGTAAGGTTCTACGCATTGTATCGAATTAAACCACATGCTCCACCGCTTATGCAGGCCCCTATCAATTCCTTTGAGTTTCAGTCTTGTGAGTGTACTCCCCAGGTAGAGTGTTTCACGTGTTAGCTGGGCTCTTGATTCGGCCCCAGCTATAGTAGTTGGGGACCAAGGATGAACACTCATCATTTACGACATGGACTACCAGGGTATCTGATCCTATTTTCTCCCCATGCTTTCACACCCCAACATCAGTGTAGACCCAAAGGATATAAATAAATCTACTGGGGCTATGGACGTATGGCCAACGGTAGATAAATTTTCAAGAGAATTACAATGATAACCTCATCATGGTTATGGATGCCTGACTGGTAGCGAGGCAATGTATCAGATGCTTTTGGAGTTAGAATAAACTATGTAGCTTAACTTGAAAGAGCTAGGGTTCCTATAGTGGCTGAAGGATGGGAATTAACACATATGCACACACTTGGATTTTTAGTATATAGAAGGTTGGGTTAGCTAGTGGTTTTGATGCTTTGGTTGGGTGTTTGGTTTGTTTGTCGTAGCATGAAGGTCCGAAACAAAATTTGTGGGTTTGTGATTCTAGTTTGTCATCAAAATTATTTGGAGCATTTCCCTTGCAAGTCACCATTTTTTGTGCTTGTTTTGCACACACACCCTAACAAAGGAAGGGACCCCCTCTTTTGTGCTCTCGACAGGTCGTTATTACTCCTGATGGGATATTTTTCTCCTGCCTCACTTTGTGTGCCCTTGTCCTTGAGTAAAAATTGGTCACCCACCTTAAAATGATTAAATTACCTTTGAACAAATTTACCCACTTAATTTTTACTAATTCATTCACCTTTGCAGGCTTGGTCCTACAGGTTTCCCTTGGCTTCTTGCCCTGGCATTTGTTGGGCCTCGTGGACCCACATTTTTAGGTTTCCTCCTTTTGATCACTATTGTGTTTCGCCACTTGTCTATAGCCAAGATTTAGAGTCTACTCGTGGGGTGGGTCCTGCATCAACCTTTGTGTCCATGCCCATCGAGCACCATGGACCCGTAGCTGCGGGTTACCTCCTATGGTTTTCCACTTTTGTTTCATTGCTAAGCAGTGACTGACCCTTGACTTCTGCTCGCATGGTAGGCTCTCTAGTTGTTCTTGTTGGACTCAAGGGAACACTGAGAAGGGGGTGAATCAATGTTCAACAATATTCAAAACTTCATCCATTTAAGACATGAAAGCATTTCATTATTGTATTTAAGAAAATATGTATGAATTGAAAGTAACTATCCATAACAACATGAAACACAAATTTTTGCGTGGAAACCCTATTAGGAGAAAAACCACAGTGGAGACTAATCCATAATTTGAGTACTCAACATATAATGTTTATAAAAGGAATGCACTTGCATTTAGGCACACTACCTAGAGTTCACTGCTCAAAGATAAAGGCTTACTACCCACAAAATTTAGATTAAAACCATCTGAAGAGTTGAATTGAGATGATAACATCTAAACATTCTAGGTAATAGTTTTGGTGAAGCTCATGAATCTTGTTCTAGATTTGATCTCTAATTTTCCACTTCACTCTACCCTGATATGCTCTTTACTATTCTTCGCATCAATTTCGCATTGCTTCACTGTTATGACTTGCAATTCGGCTTTTTCCCACTTTTATCTCTTAGATCACACACTTACATGATGAGAAAGAATCTCTTATATGTCCGCAATCAAATATTAATTAGTTCAATAGTTGGCTTCACATGATGTTTAGATATTTTAACTTGTTGGCCAGATCCATCACAAAATATTTATGCGCATCCTCCAAAGTCGGTTAAAACCAAGAGAGGACCCAAACAACACTTAATCCAATAATGAAAATTATAATTGATTTAATCTTATACATCCACTAATTTCATCTTTGTCGAGTCGGCCTTCTAACATAGATAGTTGACAGATTAATGTATTGAACCTCTTAGATCACTTATCTGTGAGTGCGCATCAAAATTAAGATATAGCAAGCCTCTACAAACCTTCCTTGAGGATTCATAACCCAAAATACATGTCTGATGAGATGATTAGACCAAATTTTATACCTTTAACCAGATCTCCTATTCTTTGGTCTGTTATGCCAGTAGGAGCCAAAAGTAGTGTTGCACATTTAGATGCAAGACTTGAGTTGTATGACTTGGGTTGCCATCAATGAAAACACCTACAAGAAAAACTCCTTAGCCATATGCCAACAATCTCCCCCTTTGGCATTGATGGCAACACTTAGTGAAAAAGGACTAAGTGTTTGAATCACTATAGGTATGCTACTAAGCTACTTGCTATACTTTTCTCCCCTAAGATTCATAAGGAATTTTCTCCCCTTATAAGGCATTTTTCACTATATTCTCTCCCCATTTGACATCAATGAAAAAGCTAGGATGCCATATGCCAAAAATTTGACCAAGAAAGATGGCAAAAAGGTGAAAAACCACATGTTCAAAATCATCAATCCTTTAAGAAATTTGGCATATATACACTTATAGTTCTTCTCCTCTAAAAAAAATTGCAAAAACTTGAAAACACTTTATTGCTTATCTTTAGAAAATTTGGTTGTTTTTCTTCACTTCCGGAAGAAACTTCTCCCAACTATCAATTGCAATTCCAATACTGATAATCAAACTATTGTTCTTGGAAGTTTTGTTGATAATATTAATGAGAGATTCAGGAATTGTGATCGCTTCTTCAAACTTTTCACCATTGTTTAGAACTTCCACCAACTGCTTCAGCTTGCACTCAACTAAATATTTTACCTTCCAAAATGTGTCCACAAAAACATTCTTGGATAGTTGAATTTTTATTTGAGTTGTTTGGAATTCTTGGATTCTCCTTCTAATAACTCCATCTGAATCCTGAGACATATCAAAGTTTTTACCAATGTCATTTAGTTCTATCTCAATTTTCTCTAGCTTCTCCTTGTAACTGTTGGCTGTGTGAGGCCAACAGACATAATAGTTGTAACATTTTGTGGCTGAGTTGATGCATTTCCTCAATTCATTAATCTTCTTCATAAGATTAGCAAGGGATAGTCTGAATTGTTCTTTCAGGTGAGAGATAATTTCACCTTCTTCACTACCCTTGTCTTCAGAACCTATTGATTCCTTGCTACACTCAATCATTTCCTCAGGAAAAATATCTTATTGACTTTCCAATCTTATCTCGCAATGTTCAATATGAGCATTCAAAACTTCCAAAATTAAGTCCTGATCGTAAGATGGTCTGACTGACCATAACCGAGCAATCTTTTGCATACCACCTGTACTTTGGATAAGTTGTTATAGTTTTTTATTTTGATAGATCTTATTCTTCTTCACTGCCTTTCTCAATACCAGAATCATTTTCCAGTTGATTCTCAGGCTCTTCGTCAGATTCTTCATCTGGAATGTCCACAACTTCTTTTTCTTTCCCCTTTCCTTCAATCTTGGGTTCTTTACTTTCTAGAGGGTTGTATTCAACAATCTCCTGAACTCTTTTCTTACCTCTATTAATGCTACCAGAAAAGGAACTGATTTCCATTGTCCTCGCCGGAGGGGAAATAATGACTAATCAACATTTCATAAGCACATTCTTAGAGAAAATTTCAAATTTTGAATCCCAATTAGGCAAACTCTTAGCATAAGAGTAGATTTGGGTGCATACCGGTTTATCCGATGTCCATACTACATTGTCAATTTTTGGCATTGAATTTAGAAAATGCATAACCAAACATGTAATTATAGTGCCAAACTTGAATAGATACCTTGATTCTTTTGTCAACTAGACATTCTCCAACATCTGATCTTTCAACAATCCATATAGATCAAAGTCTTGACCTTCAATCATCATTTTATGAGCAATATATATTGAACTAGTTGATGTGGCCCCTTCCCAATTTCGGTAGAAGATCTTATAGGTTATGTCATGTGCGATGTACTTCGTAATGTGATCTTTGATTTTTTCTATTAGAAAGGTTCTTTGATCTCCAATTATCCCAGTTAGGGTGTCTACCTCCTTATTCTAAATAGATTTCTTTTTAGGAACATCACCGAATTTGAAAAATCCACTTAATTTCTTAATTACTCCTCTTGAGATTATGTAGGTTTTTTCCAAAGTTAACACATCATCATGCAATCTGTTCAACAAGAATTTTATGAATTCTGCATCCTCGAAGTATGAAAAATCATTCCACATATCTAGATTTCCATGTTTTGCTTCGCTTAATTGTTTCAATTCATCAGGAAGTAATAGATTCCTCATAGATCTGATTTTTTCACTATTGTACTCATCTAATGTAATCGAACCTTTAATTTACTCCGTTCTTTTTCATGTTTTTAGGGTTCACAACTATGAAAAATTTGAGAGTGCTTCGAAGTACATGATAAGTTTGCTGATGAATTCGCCTTTGTTGCTTCGAAAACCACTTGTGGAGTTCTCTCCTTCTCTTCGATAATGAAAAGTGACAAATAATGGTTTTGGACTTAAGTTTTATAGCTCGCACATGCGCAATAAATGCACTTTCCCTAAACTTTCCAGAGAATTTGTTTTCTTAGGCAATGAGAGAAAAATCTTCTGTGGACCAATTTTTTTTCTAAATTTCCTAATCTGAAAAGACCAAAACTTCTACATACTAAGAGTGCACCTTCATGATTATTTTCTCCATTTCGATAACATCTATAGATAGGGGAGGAATGATTTTCTGATAAAAAATTCCCCTAGGCTACTGTCCTCAATTCAATTACCGGAATAATTATAGGAAGCGGGTTCTAGTATGGAACAACTTCTAACATCAGAATCATTTTTCTTTATCCATGTATTCTTCATTTGATCTCTAATATCATCCATAGTTATCTTTTCCTTTCCTTTGTCATTTTTCTATGTTTTCCTTTCTTTGTATACCAGACCTCTTCTGTCTTTGTTCTTGTTTCTACAAAATCTAGCAACATGATTGTACTTGTTGTAGTTATAGCACACAATGTTATTTCTTCCATTCCATTGGTTTCTTCTCAATATAAATTTATTAGCAATATGCCCTAACTTCCCACATGCATAACATTCAATATTTATTCTAACAATAGAATGACTTGCCATATTTCTGCATTCAATTGATTTATGACCATGCCTTTTGCAATTGAAACACTGACCAAAGAATGATGAATATTTAGACCTTAAATTTCTTCTACACTAAGCAACCATATGACCTAACTTATTATAGGAAAAAACAATATCCATTAAATTTTTGTGCATTAGGTTGTCTTATCGGATACCTTTTATTTTTGTTATGTCTGAAACTTTTTTGTGCTGATCAAGAACTTTCTCCTTTTTCATATCCAAGACCTCTCTTATCATTTCCACTCTTTTTTCCTTGAGTTAGCTAATCAAGATTTATTGAATTGATCTTAAAATTTTCTTTGAGTTCATTTGCAATGCCAAGATCATTCCTAAGAGTAGTAATCTTCTTACCAAGTTCTTCATTACTTATAGTTCTTTGCAATTCACTTTCCAACCGAGTAAGTTCCCCACTTATTTTATTACATTCATTTGATTTCTCTTTTAGGGTCTGAGCAAGATTTCCCTCACTTTTCTTCCTTTCCTCCATCTCTTTGGTCATCTTCATCATCATAGATTCCATCTCATGTTTTAGATTGGTATTATCTCTGACAATCTTTTCACATTCTTCAGTTATCTCTTTCATATTGATTCAAGTGAGCATCATCCATAACTCTATTTTCCTTCTATGGTATCTGATCACAGAGATATTTCCTCTTCACCCTAGATTTGACTATCTGATCCTTCAATAACTGAATGAATTTCTCAGAATCTCTAAGATTTTCTTTCAATTCTAGAAATTTTGCTTTAGATTGATCAAGATCATCAAGAGCTACCATAAGTCGCTGCTAAAGACTACCAGAGTCCATCACATTCCAAGACCCACCTCAAGCTGCAAAAATTCTCCAGAAAAACTTGCTCTGATACCAATTGTTGGACTCAAGGGAACACTGAGAGGGGGGGTGAATCAATGTTCAAAAATATTCAAAAATTCATCCATTCAAGACATGAAATCATTTCATTATTATATTTAAGAAAATAATTAAAGTTAACATCCATAACAACATGACACGCAGATTTTTTGTGTGGAAACCCTATTAGGGGAAAAACCATGGTGGACATTAATCAACAATATGAGTACTCAAAGTATAGTGTTTATAAAAGGAATGCACTTGCATTTAGGCACATTGCCTAGAGCTCACTTCTCAAAGATAAAGGCTTATTGCCTACAAAATTCAGACTAAAACCATCTGAAGAGATGAACTGAGATGATAGCATCTAACAATTCCAGGTAACAATTTCGGTGAATCTCATGAATCTTATTCTGGATCTTCTTTTTACTACTCTTTGCATCAATTTCACATTGCTGCACTGTTAGGACTTGCAATTCAACTTTTTTCCACTTTTGTCTCTCAAATCACACACTTACACAATGAAAATAATCTCTTATATATATCCGCAATAAAAGATTAATTAGTTCAATAGTCGGCTTCACACGGTGTTTAGATATTTTAACTTGTCGGCCAGATCCACCGCAAAATCTTTATGCGCATCCTCCAAATTTTGTTAAGACCAAGAGAGGACCCAAAAAATAGTTAATCCAATATTGAAACTTATAATTGATTTCATCTTATACATCCACGAATTTCATCATTGTCGAGAGGCCTTCTAGCATAGATAGTTGACAGATTAGGGCACCATACCTCCTAGATCTCTTATCAATGAGTGCAAATCAAAATTAAGATACTGCAAGACTCTGCAAACCTTCCTCAAGGATTCATAACCAAAAATAAATATCCGATGAGATGATTAGACCAACTTTTATACCTTTAATCGAATCTCCTGTTCTTTTCTTTATCTTGTCGGTAGGAGCCAAAAGTAGTGTTGCTCATTTAGATGCAAGACTTGAGTTGTATGACCTAGGTTGCCATCAATGAAAACACCTACAAGAAAAAATCCTTAGCCATATGCCTATAGTTCCTTCATCTGTGCCATCACTGTGAGAGAACCAAAACATCACCCTTGACAAACTAACTAAGTTAGATGTTTCATGGGTTTTTGTATGCGGCTCACCTTCACCCAACCGCCGTTGTTTAATGGATAAGTTTTCACATTTCCCTGCATTGCAGACTCCACGTTTGTTGTTTCCACATCACCATCAATCAATGATGAAGCCTTCATACTAGCTTGAGCTGCTCATTCCACAATTGTTATCTATGATCCCCACCTTCAAGTCCGAAGTGGTGAAGCCAACAAGTCAAAATGATTATGAGGGTCCACCCTTGCAGGCATCTACTAATGGGAGGATGTCATGGGGCATTTGTGGTTTTAGCAGTAGGATCCTGGAGTCACTCTGCAATGCAGGCCTCACATATGTCATATCCCTTGTCTATCTTCTATCATTCGTGAGCATCCTACTCCATGACATCCTTTTAGGTGGTGGGTGAATTAGACATCAAGCCCAGGGTTGAGACTTTGTACGTGGCTATTATGAACTCCCCTGGAAAATACAGTGTTTGACCACTAGATGGCAGCTAAATAATTGAGCTTGTTTAAGGAAAAAATGAAGTAGTTTTTGGGTTGGGCGTTGCTTGTGCATTAGATGCAAGATCATATTACAAGAGTTGTCACCCTTAACATCATCCTCTTTTGGGGGAACATCACCTAGATCCCCACACTGTCTCTTTTGTCCCGCTCCTTGTGGACCTTCGCTCAGTGGAGGTCATTTTTCACACATTCATTTCGAAATGATGTTCCTTGATGGCCTTCCCACATCTTGTCCCTGCATGGCAGTAGCTTATGTAGAGTCATTTTTACCCATTTTCATGCGTCTACAATACAAAAAGAATAATTCAAAGGGTTTGGTCTAAAAAATGGATGCTGCCCATCTTGTAAAGCTCATCAACTAGGGGAAACCATTTAGTGTGGGTGGTTTTGTAACTTAGTAGGAATCTATGTGTATAGTTTTTCTATTATCCCAAAAACTCCCGTTTCGTGCCCCCACCTTAGGTTTACATTATAGTAACGATAATACTACATGGTGGTATGTAACAAATCAGAATCTCAGATTGGCACATGGCATTGGATTTTAAAGAGTGATGAAGGAGTGTCCTCATATCCAATGATCCTATCTATATGGGACCTAGAGTAAGGAAGCAACAATTGAGGTTATTTTGTGCTATTTATTAATATGACCTTAATAGAAACTTGCATTGAGCATTCTTGGAGAGTAGATGTTGAATGACATAGTTCTACTATGCGGACTCCAACGTTATAAAAGGCACTGCTACAATGTTATCCCCCTTTTTTATGGATTACGAGACTGCAGGTGCCACACTTGTCATTGACTGTCTTTCACAACGATTTCTTCAACAACTCCTCGTGTTCATCTTCCTACACTCATCCTTTTGTAAACGTGTTCTTCTTGCAACTTCCACACCACCCACTAGCTCGCCACTATAAGTTTGGTCCAACTTTCTAATTGGAGGTAAAAGTGACTCACTACCAAGAAGAATGAACACAATTGAATGGTCCGATCACTCCAGGTTAGAGCAAGTGAAAATAAAATAAGCATGGTAATGATCAGATGTATCTTGAAGAGAGTTAGGAAAGTAAGTAAAATGAGATGAAAAGGGCCCTGAGATCTCCACTAGTTTAAGCATGTTACACTGTGAATCGATGAAATATGAAGCTCAAAAATATATGACTGAGAATGCCTCTCTTGGCCGCCATATCTGGGAATAACATGTTGAGAATATCTACCATCTGCCATGAAGGCACAATTGAAGAGTTAGTTTTATGCATGGGGAAGTTAGCTCAAGCATAGATAGCTATTAATTTTAGCAGGGGTGGTCATTGCAGTAGGGATGACATCATATGGCCGAAATATAAAGCTGGAATGCAGATTCCATGATGAAAACACTAGGGGTGACAATGCCCATGATAAATAATTATGCGTGTTGCATGACTGATATAGGAGGGAAGAGAGGGTGTTACTATTTCAACTAGTGGTCTATTATGGGTGTAGACATGGAAAATGTACAAGTTCGTTTTGGCACACCTGATCTTGATTACTAACAGCATTTCCTCTCAGATCAAATCTTCAATATTTCATCGTAATTCTATCCCTTAATCTAATGAATCATCATTTATCTGATTAAGTCTGTCACCTCCTTTGATTAAATTAATCAATTTAATTTAATTAACCTTACATTGTTGTTTAATTAAATAAATCATTTTATTTGATTAAAATCTCTAAAGTCTTCTCATTAAAATTAAATAAATTAAACCTTATTTGATTTAATCTAACACATTCCTCCTTTATTAAATAAATCAAATCATTTATTTAATGAATCATTTTCTCTCAATTTTGGACTTAAATCAATTCATAAATCTAAGTCTAAATTGTCACATCACCTAATTCTTCATTAAGTTAATCAAATCCTTGATTAAGTTAATCCTTCTCACTAAAATTCTCTAGAGAATGCAACTTGCACAATAAATCAATTACTTTGATTTATTAATTCTCCTATTTTCCCTCACAAAGCATCAAAAGGGAATATTCCTCTTTTGAATTCAAAAAGTCCAAGTGGGCTTGGTCCTTCCAACAAGGCATTAAAAGCCTCTTACATGTCTTTGACCTTGAGCCAAGTGACATTAACTCCATTTATTTTCCCTCTTCAACATGTCATTTCTCAAGTTTGAAATGCCACCTAATTGCATTTATGGGCACATTGGCCAAAACTTGCTCATTCCTCATCCAATCACATTTGGACAAGTGGCACAATGCCATTGGATTATCTTTTATCCCACATTGCTTATTTTCACTCATTCTTCCAAGATTGATATCTATAAATTGGAGACTCTTCTCCTCAATCATCATCCACAACTCATATGCAAAGTTACTCTCTTCAAGTGAGAACTAATTTTTCTATCTTCATCCACCATTCCTATCAATTTCACATTTGCACCAAAGTTATGCTCAAATCTCTTTGGAGATTTGACCATTTCTTCAATCAATCAACATTTGCAACTTAGGAATTGGGAAAGGGCCAATTGCAACATATCATTGGCACCAATTCCCCCATAGGATCATAATGCTATTTGCTTAATTAGGATTTAAATGTTGTAATTTCATTGTGTTCTTCATTTCCTAAGTTAAGTTTTAGGTAGATGGATTTTATGGGGAATCCCTCTTTGTTACATGCATATTTGAACTAACACTAACAATTTTTGACTTCCTTTGTGCATTTGCAGGTTTAGGGGTTCACATTTTGGCGCTAGAAGGAGGGCTTGAAGCTTTTTGACACGTTTTTCCTCAAATTTCCGTGGTTTTTTTCACATTTTTCTTCATACACAGGAAATTGCACCGCGTACCAGACACATGGCGCTGTATTGCACTGCGGCCTCATACGCGGCACTATATTGCACCGCACCTCCCGAAGCCCGCGGCACCCTATAGCACTGCAACTGCTTCCCACGCATCAAATTTGAAATTTTTCCAAACATCACCGCTGCCAAACTCCGCCGCACCCGCGGTCTCTGTTTCTGCAGAACACCGCATACAATCGACCGCACGAAACTGTATAGCATCACCTATGTTTTTTAAGCAGCACCACACCTGTTAAGGAGCATCGCATTTGCTAAACTCTGCCGCGGGATCAGTCTGGTTTTTAAAATTTGAATATTTTTTTTAATATTAACCTGATTTGCTGTTTTTTCCGTTTTTTTTACTCTCTGTTTTTCTGTTATTTTGCAGGATGGAGGCAAAAGGAGAAGTTCACCATCATGTTATTTTCACAAACCCAAAGTGTTCTTTAATACTTCTTGAGAAAATTTGCTAAACTATTTGGCCTTAGGAAAAATAATTTTACTTTGGGCTTTAAAAAATGTTTAAATTTTCATGTTCATCTTGTGTAAAGTGTTTCTAAACACTTAAGTGTTCTTCCCATGCATAATTGCTCTGCTATCCTTCTGAATTTTGCATTATACTTCGCATACTTGATTTGAATTCCAAAATGATATAAATGATCGCTTATATATATCCAAAACAAAATATTTAATCAGCCATATGTTGGAATTAATAAAACATAAAATATTTTCCAATCGTCGGCTCAAACCACAAATGATTTTCAATGTGTACCATAAAAGGGATTTGTGATGCGAATGAAATTAGATAGAGTAGAAGAGAAAAATCAGACAAGTAGGTCAAACAAGGGTTTAATCATGCAATTAGGGGAATTAGAAGAATAAAGTGATATTCATTAAATTAAATGATTTAATGAATGGGGGAAAGGTGAAATGACATTTAATTAAATAACTTAAGGTTATTTAATTAAATAAGAAGATTTAGGGAATTTATTTAAATAGTTTGATTTATTTAATTTAAATGAGACGAAGTGGTAGTATGAAAAGGGGGTAATTAACCTGATTAAATGAATTGGGTTAATATATACAAATGATGCAATTAATTAAATAGCTAGGCTAATTTAATCAATTAAGAGAAAAGAGGATGGGTTTGAGATGAAATAATGTTAGTATACCTAATTCAAGTGTGTGATATCATTCAAGACATTTTTTAGTGTCTACATTTTTCCCGTCTTTGAAGTAAGGTACCTGTTGCTTCAGTTCAAAGACTGATGCTCTTCGGATTAAAAACTGTTGCTTAAATAAAAAAATAAAAAATTCTCGATTTCTTTAGATGCCCCATTGTTGCCCCAATGGAAGGAATAAGCTGATTCCCTACCCCCTCAAGAAATCAAGCAAAAATTTTGAATTTTGGGTTGATTTCTTGACAAAGATGAAAAGCTACCCCAGGGGTCCAGAAAGGCTCTGGGATGCAAGAAACGTGTTAAAAATGCAAAAAATGATGTAGAATAAGGTTCTGATTGGCAAAATTGGTGAAAATGATGATAAACCTTAGCTTTAAGATTAAATTAGGGAAAAAAACCCTAATTTTGATGTATAAATAAGCTAAGAAGGGTCACTTTCAATTCATTTGTGCATTCACACCTTAGAGTATTCTTGCTTTTTTAAGCTCTGACCCTTCGTGCCTTCGTAGATCTCCAGATTTGATCCCTACACATAAAATTCCACTCTCCCCTATCTCACTCAAGTGAATTGGTTCCGAAAGCACCCCGCCAATTGTTGGCGACTTTCACTTCCAACCCGATTCACCGCCTATGTGTCCTTTACGCCTAGTCATTCCGAATAACACTTTGGTCTTACCGAACTGGTGGTACGGAGTTGGCCGAGGCATCTTCCTCGAGTCCTGTCATGATCGCGCACTTGACGAAAGAGCTTTACAAGTAGAATTTCCCTTCTTCACCCACACAATATTGCTGGATTGGGCTTTCGCCCATTGTCCAAGATTCCCCACTATTGCCCCCCATGGGAGTCCGAGCCATGTCTCAGTCCCAGTGTGGCTGATCATCCAAAAAGACCAGCTAAGCATCATCGGCTTGGTCAACCTTTACCTAACCAACTACCTAATACTACACGGGCTCATCGGACATCACTTCACGGGGGTTGGAATAAGATTACTGAAACCCCCGGGCAGCTTTCATTACATTTCATTCAACACCCCCCACTATAGAATAGGCACAACACCTGACCCAATTATGGCTCGGCTGGCAGGGAATAGCGGATAGGGGCTGGCCCCCTACCCAGCTACCACTACCATGGCCCCTCTCTAATCTACCCCCCACCCTAAGGCCTATGGGATGGTGGGGTTGTAGACCCCACCGCCAGTGCAGTTGGTATGACCCTACAGGGGTGGGGGGGAGGTTATAGCAGGATAGGGGCTGGTTGGTTTGGTTACGATGCCCCCACTATAACTAGTGCCGGGGCCCTACCTTGCCCTACCTCTAGCGGGGATGGGAATGGTGAATTTCTAGAATTTGATCCAACCTTTTGTTTGGTCCATTGTCTGACCGACTACCGCCCGTCTCTTTTTTGATGGTCACCATACTGACTCACACCCAACTTGTATCACATTTCACGTCTACCATAACTTAACACTGGGTTTTATGAGTAAACATTCTTATGCACATAACACTACATACACATGCACATATCACTCATTCATTAAAGACATACACATTCATTCACATAAAAAATGTGTTTTTGAGTTTTTTACTTGAACACACCAAAATAAAATTCTTGCTTTATTTATAAATTAAGTGTGGGTCAATAGGCCCTTATTTACAAAAGCTTCTTCTTTACATTAGTCAATTTTCTCATTCTCAAAGAGAGGACACTCCTCTGGGCCCTCGTTAGAATTTACATCAATTTTCTCAGAAGAGGAGGGCTGAGCATGCAGGTTCTCCTTTTCCTCAGTTAATATGGTTGTGTTTGGTCCACACCCTAGAGGCCAATCTCTGATTGTGAAAAGCTTCTTAATCTTAGGAGTTTTCTTCGATTACTCAATCTTCTTGCCCCTCTCCAGTGTAAGTCGAATGAGGGCTTGAGCTAGAGTTTCATCATCAGGAATCTTGGGTTGAACCTCAGTCTTGATATTTTCTTGTTCGAGGTCCTATCTATCTCCCCTTTCTTTCTTCCCAACTTAGACCTTCCCATACCTGCATTCAATCCAAGTTTGGTCAATCCTCAGGACAACTCAAATTTGGTCAAAGGGTCAACTATGCCACAGTCATGGTCGTTGTGGACTCAAAAGGCCTAGAGTTGACCCCTAAGCTCTAAAACCAAATGCAATAACCCATACTAGTTACTAAAATATTGATTGCAAATGACATTATGAAGATTAAATTTTAAAAAGATAACTTAAGTAGCTATTTTCAATCATAGCAACACATGTCTAATTAAAATATGGGTCAATACATAATATATATATTCATTTCCAAATGTCAATTACAATATCCAAGTTGACTTGGGTCATAGGGCCACAAAGTTAATATAGTATACATTTTACATCAAGGTTACATCATAATCTTTTGATAACTTGAAGACATCCAAGGTTTCCTTGACGCTCGCCTCCTCTGGTGGATGAGAACATGGCTGAGGCGCTTTACCACCCAACCACAAAGATTACACTTCCCCATAATTCTTCATACTCAAAGAATTCCTGACCCTGCACAAATTTTTTTAGCAGGAGAACAATATGCAAGGTGGAGGCTGGTGCGTACCCAAACATCAACATTCATCTCTATCTATGATAAAAAAATGCAAGATCTATGCTAGGAATGGCATAGAGTGTCATCACATATAAGTGCATACATACATAATGGGATAATTGCTTGGCCAAGCAATAAAATTAAGTTGCAACAACAAAAGATAGGTTTTGGATAAAGCAAAAACTATACCCTATGTTCTCCATTTCGACACCCATCCTGGAAGGTAACTTTCAGACAACACAAGTTTATCCCTTAGCAACTATCCACCCTCTAGCAACATCTACCCTGAGGTGCTCTAGTATACTTAGGTGTTGCTATTCTACTGAACAAACTGAATAATCCTTAAACACATATCAATGGAAAAGAAATTCAGTTTACTTAATTCCTTAACTTAATAAAATTAATAAAGATATTTTAAGTGGATATGTTCAATGCATTAACCTTTTTGTTCATACATATGTCATATGATTACATTCAATGTATTCTACCACTCCATATTTATCGTAATTCAGTATTCATGATAGAAGAAAAATAATTAAATAAGTAACAAAAGAAGGTATGTCATGTAAGTATGTGTATGTACGTAGATGAAGGTCTATGTGCATACACATATATGTGCCAGCTTAAGTTAATATATTTGTGCATACATTTTGAAATAAATACCATTATAACATATTGCTTTCATTTAAAATAATGATACATATTGTCATATCATCTAACAATCATACAAGATGTGAATTGCCTTTTCAAAGAAAAAAGATTGACTATGTTTTTAAACAGTTTCTACCTACTGATACGCTATTTGTAACATGACAATGCTGTTTGCTGAAGTTTACAAGTTACTATGCCAATGTGTCTCATTAACAATTTCAAGTTAACCAGTATATCATGTAAACAATCGATGTTCTATCATTCTGGATATATAAATATTTAAACAATACTAGCATGTTTTTGAAAAAATAAAAGAATCAAATGACATTCCTGTGGTTTTAAACCACATGCAAAGTTGGAACAATTATATTACTATTTGGGTTTGGAAAAACCCATGTTTTCTATTGGTGACTATTATAAGTTCAAGATATTTTCGTTTTAAAGAACAACTAATAGTCAAACGACTGTTTGGTTTCATCATTAACATTATAAAAAAAGCCAAACCTTGATGAATGCCGATTATTGGCTTACATTGTTCAACGACTTGCTGGTAAGGTTTATTCATGGAAATTGTTCTATGGAACAATTCAAGTATCGTTTTATGGAACAATTCAAGTATCGTTCTATGAAACAATTCAAGTATCGTTCTAGGGAACAATAGTATGCATGCAATAAGGATTGGTAAATACAACATTTCAAGCATTGCATGAAAGCAACGATAATGGGAATCATTCTAATGAATGATTTAATCTGTGATCAAATGACATGCAGTTAATCAATCTTAAAGATTGTGACAACATAATGAAAAAATAATCATTCCACCATCGTTCATGGTGAATGATGCAATATTATTAAATAAAAACAACAATTAACTATTGCTCTATGATTGATAATCAAATCCTCACACCCATATGGTGCGGCATACATTGTTCGGCCTAGTCGACAAGGAGATCATTAACTGTGAAAAAATATAACAATGGTAAAATAGCCATTTCCCTTAGAGGGAAACGATAAATGATTTTTACATCATTTAAAATAACACAATACTTCTATTATTCAGATTTCATCTGAGTAGCCATGAGAATGGCTAATTAAACTTACATGCAAGAAATAATAGATAGAGGCGATAATGATATAACAAATAGAGCACGACCATGTTTAACTATTATGCCAATAGGATGAATATGTACAAGTTTAGATCATGCAAAGGGTGGTTGATAAGGCCCTTGCATCATTAAAGAGAGAAAATGATCGATCTCATATAATAACGGCTTGGCTCTAAGAAAAATACACTTGCATTTTGGGAGATCTCTAAGTTTTCAAATAGATTTTACTAAAAAATCAAGCATGTACACTAAGAAAAACCAATTTACCTTTGTTTCATGGATTTTCCTTGGATTTTTCCTTCTTTCCCAGCTCAGCCGAATCACTTTCCTTCCTTCTTCCCTGAATCCTCATCGCCACTGCCCGATTCTTGCTAGTGATTCGTACTCCAAAATGGAAATATTTTCGTCTCTTACCTGTTCGCATTGTTAAGGGGACCATTTCACTTCATAATTCTCATTAATTAGCTACTCCACTACTAAAATTTGAATAGCTTGGTATTAAATTTGAATGTAGGCCACTCATCCATTATGCCCTCTTTTGATATTATTTGAAATCAATAGTAACATTTAATAATTTCGATCCATATTCAATTTTATAAGGAATATATATATATACATGCATATATATATATGTATGTATATACATATATATATGTATGTATATATATATATATGTATATATGTATATAATATATATATATATATTTATGTGCATATACATATATATTTAGCACTATTTAATTTTATAACAATATAGTATTTAATCACTTTCAAATACAAAAAACTAACTTTTATTTTATTCAAATAACGGTTTTTTTTAAAATGAAGTGGTTTTCTTATCCTTCAAGCATGCCATTTTAAATACAAACATATATGTTTAACCATGCTATCATTTTTTTTTTTTGAAAACACGAGATAAAAATAGACAATTGAATAATAAATCACATGTATAACATTCCATAAACCTATTTTCGAAGCATTGAATTATTTTGAATCATATCAATATAATCTTATATATGAAAGTTTAAATGCAGCTATCATTCCATTTTGTGGTGTGTGCACCTAGATTCCATCAAGTTTACCATTCAATCGGGCTAAACGATCTTACCTCAACCATGTTCTCGTCCTTCAAATTATTTTCCTGCATTTGCACAGACTTGCACTTACACAGTTCATCAATAACGTTCAATCATGATAAAGTATAAGATAGTTCAAAAGATCACATAGTCAAAAGAAAGTCAACTTCTTTCAAACATTTCAAAAATATCAAAATTTTCATTCATCATATTGAATTTCCTCAATAATTCAATTTATCATATTATAATTTAAATTCAATAAAAACTAGGTTATGACAATTGGAATCTATTTATTGGGTTATTATTCTCTAGTGTTGTAGAGGACATGGTTGTCGTGTTGATGTTTATGCAAATCTCCCCATTGAATTAAGTTGCATGTAGTTTTTCACTCTTTTTATGTGTGCATTAAATATGCTGTCATCATGTAGTAGAGAAAAATATAGCATTATAAGGTTAGGATGTTGGATGAACAGTTTGAGTCTTAATTGGATTCTTTCCCTTTGTATATTGTTATATTGAAACTATATTTCCATCAATAAGAGCATGATTTCATGCTTTGTGATGTGATTGGAGTCGTAGAAGACTCACTTTCTTGGTGTTACTTTAGCATGTTCTGTAACTCACAATGGGTTTTGGAAATCTAGGTGTAGTGTAGCATTTTACTCCCTTTCTTGTGACTAGAACTAGTCAGACGTAGTGCATGTTAAGTGTACCTTTTGTATTTGATACTTTCTTTTGATTATTGGTGTATTCTCTAATTTTCTGTAAGGATTGACATTGATT
Organism: Sequoiadendron giganteum; assembly: GCA_007115665.2. Taxonomy (NCBI): domain Eukaryota; kingdom Viridiplantae; phylum Streptophyta; class Pinopsida; order Cupressales; family Cupressaceae; genus Sequoiadendron; species Sequoiadendron giganteum. The sequence continues at coordinate 219,302,082 of CM021107.1, read as the reverse complement.
TTATTATTTATAATTATGAGTAGTCTTGCCTCTAGATTTTGATATTTATTTATTTAGTGACTATTATGGTTACATTTGAGTTACTATTGGAATTGAGATTGTTTTATGCATTATTGTTTGAATTGATATTTATTTCACCTTGTGGTTGATTTCATTATTGTAGTGGCCATACTAGAGTGTTTTAATTACCAACCTTGTTTTTTGTAGTGTTCTTCTCTGTCATGTCCATGTTGGGCCTTTGACCAAATGTAGAATGGAGTAGATTATGGAGAATGTGCTAGTTCTTGATGTTCAAGTTGTTATATTTGTGGTAGTTTTAGTTCCTTATTATCTACTATAATGTGATCAAATTATTGTGTGAAATGTTTGAGAAAGTTTTGAAATGTTGTTGTTATTGTATGGATCACTCAAGTATAGGGTGTATTCTTGTTGGTGGGTGAGTATGAAATGCCTAGATGGTAGTGATTGATATATATTTGAGTTCATGTATGATCATAAATGTTATTCTTTTCTTGTTTTACCATGAGATGAGATATGTTGAAATATTGTGTGGTGGTATCTTATTTTAAGTAGCTTATATGCAGTTGTGTGTTGAAATAGTCCACTAAAAATGCTTGTTCTTGCTCGTATCATTCTTTTTTTGTCTTGGTCTTGTGGCCATGTTTCCTAGTGCTTTGACATTTGTCAAATATTTGATGAGGTATTGTAAACATCAAATCCATGTTATTGGATAATATGAAGGTGCACATTATGTCATTTATATGTGAATTTCATAGTTACATTGGTGTTGTGGCATAATATAGGGGTATGATGGTGTGTTATTTAGTGCTTAGGTACATTCTATTAATATATTTATTAAATTATTATTTTTTGGTTATTCTTGTTTTGATACTAGTGTTGTGAACTTGGTAGTTGTGGGAGTTTCTCCTTGTTATTTTCAAGTTTTGCTAGCATCGTACTAGAAGGGGTGCAACTCTTGTGTGAATAATTTTTCATCCTATGTATTTTGTGTTATGGATACGTGGTGTTTGGGCCATGAGGAAGTATCATGTTTTCTTAAGGATCATGAATTCTTGATCTTGTTGCATCATGTAACCTTGTTAGTTTAGAATAATGAGTATTCAAGGGTTGTTAAGAGTAGTCTTGCTCCTTTATTTTATGTTTATTTGTCTCCTTGTATGGTTTTCTTGTGAGAAATGGGTTGATAAGAATTTATTGTTGTTGGGAGTGCTTATGATTTTTGGAGGATGTTTCTTAGATATTTTCTCTCTAAGAACCAATAAACTGTTCCTAGTTTTATGTTGAGAAGCTAGAGTTTTAGTGAAGTCCTTTCTTTTCATGAGTGGATGGTGTGGAAATACCCCATGAACTGCATCCATGTTTGGAAGTGAGGCAATTGTTGATTTTCAACTAGCAAAAAAACTAAATCAATTGTTACACTAAATAAATTCCAAAAGGATCTACTAACATAATGTTACACTATATATGGTCATTCCTAAGATTGAGGGTCTTTTCCATAGTTTTGAGACCTCGAGGTTAGAGAAAAACAACAATTGATTTAATTTCTTAACTAGTTGAAAAGTATCAACTAAACTTGAATTAATTTGCAATGTTATTAAATCAATTTATTGATTTATTTATGTTGAAAAATTTATTTTGATAAAAATAAATAAATGGAATTAGAAATAATATAAATAAAAGAAAATAAAGTAGAAAAAGGGGATATAAGACTTTTAATGATCCATTCTTACTTTGGAGTGGTTGTGGGATGCAATTGGGGATTAAAAATGATAGGAAAAGTTTTCTAGCCCATGTTTATCAAAAGAGGTTGTTGTTATATTGTTTACACTTGTGAATGGATGTATTTTCCTCATTTAAATCTACATTTAAAATTAATTTCTCTTCCTTGAACCATACCCACATTAGGTGGAGTCATATGACATCATTTTGTATAAGAATGATTTATAGTTTATTTTGTTACAGTTTAAATATTTATGTTTTAAAAATTTGAAAATGGTTATTTAAAGGTCAAGTTATGGTTTATTTTTTATTTTTTATATATTAGATTCTTAAATATTAAAAAAAATTATTTCATAGAAATGTTGTACATTTTAGAATCAAAAGGGTACTCTTGAAATTTAGAAATTTCTTTTATTTTGAGAGATGATTTTTTTTGGGGGTGTAGACACATAAAATTGACCTAGGTCTATGAACTCGATTTCTTCCATAATTCTTCTAAACATAATTAAAATATCTGATTATGTCCTTCTGTTCAAATTGAGCTATTAATTAAATAATTTTTAATTGTTTAATTAATTCACATCTTCTATTTTTCCTGATTATTTAAATAAATAAATCATATTTATTTTATTTAAATACACCACTAATTCCTAATGTCCTCTTTAATTAAATAAACTATTAAATTTATTTAATTTGTCCATTATTTCCTCTTGATTATTTAAATAAATAAACTCTATTTATCTATTTAAATATGTCTCTAATTCTAAGGTCTACTCACAATTAAATAAATCCCCCATAATTTATTTAATTATTGGTCCATTTCCTCCAGAGTTAAATAATTAAAATTAATTATTTAATTGTTGCATTGGATTTTCCTCCAAATTTGAAATAAAATCTTTTATTTAAATTTCTCTCTTTCCAAGTAAATAATTTTAAATTATTATTTACTGTCACATGGTCCCACCACTTTTGAATTAAATTAATTTTTAATTTAGAAGGCCACATCACCTCTTGTGAAAATTAATTTTAAATTTCTATTTTAATTTCCCACTTTCCTCTTTTTCTATGCCACCTCTTCTTGTCACATGCAATCTAACCCTTGATTTGATTATCTTAAAATCAAATCTTGGCCATTCATTTTGAATTATTTCCCTAACCCTAATTAGGGATTGTCACATGCATTTATGGCCATTGATCTTAGGGATTTTGTCAACTTTCAATCTTGTCCCTGCATCTAAAATTGACATTTCTATAAAATGACAATTTTACCCTCATTTTGACATACACAATTCATGAGCTCTTGAATTTATAGTTGCATGCTTAAAGTTTGTCATTTTTCTAACATTGTCATTTGCAGGTTTTACTATTGCATGTAGGCTTTAGTTTGCTTACTTGCATTTTTATGGAATCCTTCAATATTTGCTAGGTCATGTCATAGGCATAATTTTCTCATCAAAATCTGAGGGCAAACATAATATTGCAGCAAATGGAGAAGGGCTATGGAGGTGAATCATGAAGGCCTTGAGAATTTTTGGTGATATTGCTCCCTATTTTGTTTTACTTCCTCCTTTGTGCTTCATAGTAATACTAGGGTTTTATATTTCTTATTTGATTTAGAACTAACCTTGAAATTTACCCTCAGTTACATTGGTGAACTTAACAATCATTTTTTGCAGATTTCCTACGGATTTGTTTCGGCTTTTTTGTAGGTACAAGTACGGAATGCCGCAATCACACCTTCTTGAGATGCAAGCACTCTATCATGACACATTCACTTTTGAGAATGATGCATCTGATTTGTCAAGCTATATTTGCTAGGCCAAATGATGCATATGCTCTGTTGAGCTGCATTCGCATGCCCGGGCGATGCATTTGACTTTTGAGACGCATTTGCTCTGCATAGTGACGCATCTGCCTGGTAAACTCTCAAATTTCAGTCCTGAGACGCATCCGCTCTATTGCAACGCATTTGCCTGGTAAAAAATTTGCTTGCAGATTTTGCTGTAATTTTTAGATTTTACTTTTTTGCTTCATAGATTAGAGGTTTTGGGTTACTAATCTATTGGTTAAAACATGTGGTAAGCTGGAAAAGGAGTCTAACCCTTTTTTGTTTGTTTTTTAATTTTACAATATTAATCAAACACATAACAACAACTTGCATATACATTTCATGAGGATAAAATGAACATGCATATTCACTCATGGGCTTAAAATGAACACAACTTTGCATTACAACTCATAAGGTTTAAAAATGAACATGCATTCTCATGACATTGGCTTAAAATGAACATTGCTTGTTTCACATTGAAAAGGGTTTTTAAAATAAACAAGTGTCTTGGGTGTCTTGTGGTGTAGTAATATCCTCTTATGTGTGTATGCAATTCTCTTGCGCTTAGTGCAATCTTGAGAAACAAAAATACTAAGAGGATTGCTACTCTACCCATCGCACATTTCCATTTGGGTTTTAAAAATGAACAAACTTGTGAGTGTGGATTGAAAGCTTTGTGTATGCGATTTCCTCATGCCTTAGTGCTATCTTGGATGAACAAAAACAAAACTTTCAATTCTCTTTTATTTTATCCTTAGAGGGTTTTCCTAGTGGGAAAAAGTAATCACCCCAGGGAATGACCCAACCGACAACACACTAAATCCAAGCGTCTTTCAACCGGTATATAAGTGTGGGTACTTGAGGAAAGTTCAAGTATCACGAGGATTGTTCTAAAAAGAAGGGAATCAATGGTCTCTTGCCATATGGATGATCCCCCACAAATAGAATGCCCATACTATAACCTTTTGTTATAGTAAGCCAAAAACCTTTATCTATTCTTTGGTGCAACAATGATTATTGCAAAGGCATCCACATTCTTGCAGTTCTTAGTAGATGTGAAATTTTTTTCATGAGAGAGTCATGAGAACTTGAAGCTTTGTTGACCCAAGAAGTGAGTGCCATGTTGGGAGAGCCAGCGTGGCCAAGCTTCTAAGTCACCCGCTAAGAATAACTGTGGTTGGAGTAAAGTTCGCGTGGAATCCAAAGAATATAGTCCTTACAAACCCTAGGATTGTGCTTGTCTTCTATGTGCTTGTTTTCACAACTTTCAAAGATAATGTGTGTTTTCTAAGTGTTCTTCAGACCAAATGAACAAATAAGCACCTTTTCAGATATGGAAAAAAACTTTCAAATTGAAACAATCTTCAAAAAACTACCAAAATTTCTAAGAAACTAGACTCTGCAACACACTTGCTAAACTTGCAATGCATTTGAAATTTTGGACTGCATTTTCTTGTTTCCGCAATGCGATCGCTCTAATAAACCACATTTTATATCTCAAACACAACATCTAGCTATATCACAACACATATGATTTCCTGAAACTGCAATTGCTCTGTTGAAACACATCTGCTATCTGAAAAGCCACATTTTCTAATTCTGTGATGCATTGGATACTCTACAATGCATTTGAAACCTTCAACGACACAATTGATTGTGACCTGAAAACACATTATTACTGTCAAAAACTCGAGACCAAACATTTTCAGACAATTTCCAAACACTTTTTTCTACAGCCTTTGCCCAAAACTAGAACAAGAATTGCTCAAATCTTCCATCCTTGCATTTTAGCTTGCATTTTTAGTATTCCGTAGGTCTACCATTGCACTTTCTTTGTATCCTTAGGCTTCACTATCACTTTAGGTTCTCATTTTGTAGACTTTAGCATAGGAACCTTTTCCATACTTTTCCAAATCTTTGCCTTCAAGACTAGGTTGTCTTTGGACATAATCACAATCATTTCTTTTAGTCTTTGTCATTTTGTGAGCCAATTCCAACTCATTATTCTAGTGTGGAAACCTCACTTTGTCTCCTTGTCATTTAGTCCTTCAAACAAGTCATTGACACTCCAAAATTGAGACATTGCCCAAACTTTGTGTGGTTGAGTATACCTTTCCTAAAATCTATCAAAAGTGAGTGCCTCATAGAACTTCTTGCATTAGAATTAGAGCACCTTTAGTCTCCCTCACGTTAGCCATCACTAGTCTCATTGTATTTGCATTTCCTTTTATACACCATTGCCATTTATAACATTCCTTATTTCAAAAAATCTAAAACATAGTGTCATATCATTTTCATTTGGTCATCCTTCATTCCCCCCCTTTTGAGCAAGACTTATATGGTTGAAACAAGACTACAAAGAAAAAGAAGAATGGATTCCTTTGGTCAAGGAAACAACTTCTACAATCTTCCTAATGACATAATATGGGAACTCTTTCATAAATCCATTCAATGAAATGAACTCCTCCTCATGCAACCCTTTTGAGCCATTTATACAAAGAGATGAGAATGGACAAGTATTTGAAGAGGATATACATGCTGCCACACAAAGTCTTGAAGTGGCCTCCTTTGTGGAAGAATTAGTCCTACAAGATTCAGACATATATCTAGCCATGCTCCTTGACGAAGAGGCTAGGTTTCCAAAAGGATTTGACATTAACACCTTAAGAGCAACATCTCCTGATCCTACCAATCAAACAAGTTAGTCACAATCAACACCATCGCATGATGCCAACAATACCTCCATGGGAGCTACAACAAAAAATGCTATGCAAACCATTAATGCTACCTCCATTGGTGCTATCACCACAAAAAACACAACTAATGTGGTCAATACAAAATCCATTGGAGGAACATCAACAAATACCACATCACATTCAATTCCACAACAATCCCAAGCCATTGGAGCAACATTTGGAGCTTCAATGGGAACCAACACAACAAACCTCCTTGGAGCTTCATCTAGTGCCATGGGAATACCCTCATCAAGTACCATGAAAAAATAATCAAACCCTTTTGGGAGGAGAAAAAGATGAGTGGTCATTCAAGGACCTCAATACAATGTCCCTAGCTCATCACAAATAAATACCAACACTAATATCCCCCTAAGGAAAAATACAAACATTCCACATGGTCACATTTACCAATTTGGATAGGGCAACTAAATAACACAACACATGACTCCACTTGGCCACCAAAATGCCCAAGGACAACAAGGACCGTAGATACAATCCAACATGACTGGCACACACATTCCCATATATGCCTCTCACATCCATACACATCAACATATCCCCAATCAAAACATTCATTACCAATAAGTGACAAACCAAAACACACAATTTACTCATCACCAACACATCCCAAATAAAAACATGTCATCACAACAAGTGGGAACTCAAGCCATACCTATTACCAACATGTGTGATGCTACAAACAACCCCATAGTGAAGGCACTCACACTTAAACTTGCTTCCCTTCAAACACAAGTGGAAAACCTACAAATTTCCAATAAAAAGACTCACACGTCATATGAATTATGTCCATATCCTTTCGAAAAAAACTTGTACACACAACCATTCTCACCAGGATATGTGGTGCCCAACTTTTCTAAATATAAAGGAAAAACTAATCCAATAAAATACATAAGAGAATTCACCACTAGTTGCATGGATGTTACCTATGAACATACTTATCTAATGCAACTCTTTTCTAGGAGTCTCACTAGTCACCCACTGGAATGGTTCACAAAGTTGCCTAAAGGAATCAAATCATGGGACGAAATAGCCAACAAGTTTGTCAAAAATTATGCCTATAACATTGATTAAGACATTGACATCGCCTCATTATGTAGACTCACTCAAGAAGACACAAGCGAGACATTTATTCCATTCTTTCAAAGATGAAGAAATTTAGCAAGCCGATGCCTAGTGGAAATACCAGAAAAGGAAAAAGTAACCATGTTTGTGCAAAATCTCCTTGGACCACTGAAATATGGTCTACAAGTCCATTGCTGCATCACTTTCACTGACCTTGTCAAGAAAGGAGTTTAAATCACAAAATCCCTAATTGCCAAAGGTGAACTCAAATATGGCAGAAAAAATACCCACATCACTGCAAACGCAAACCCAAATGCTCCTACAGATAAAATCAAATATTGGGTCAAGAATAAACATATCACTAATGATGGAATTGTTGATGCAAAAATAGTAAATGCAACGGGTCCTGCAATTATCCTTAAAGGAATTCAATCCAAAAATACATCGGTACCCACATCGACACCCACCGCCAAGGCCATCCAAAACAATCCCATCCAATCAAACCAAAGACAACCCTGCCAACCAAGATGATTCCCTAAAAAATGCACATACACACCCTTGGGTGAACCAATCAAAACCGTCCTCAAAAAGCTTATCCAAAATGATGTCATCACATTATAGGACCCTAAACCATATGACCCTAGCCAGTCTAAACCATCATGGTGGGATGACAATGCATTATGTGATTACCACCACATAAAAGGACATAAAAAATCCTCCTATTGACAACAAAGAAATCTTGTGCAATATCTTATTGAAAATCGTACCATTGAACTTGGTGTTCAATCATTCAAACTATACCATTCACAAAAACCCACTACAGGATCATGGTTCGAGTAACTCCTCATTGTCCGATGCAAAGAATATTGACAATCAAGCCAACTATACTCATGATGCCTTTAACTATTCTAGTGGCCCTATCATTAATCACCTTCGAGCTACTGATGAAGGTGGATACGCCAATATCATAATCATCAAGAGAAAAATGGAGTGTAATATCACTACCCGTAAAGGCAAGGTCACAATACTAGGTCCTTCCACAAGATGACCCAAGATCACTATACCTGGTCCTTCTACCAAACCCCCACAACCAAATCCATAATTTAATCTTATTGAGCAAATAAACAAAATGCCCACCCAAATATTCATCCTTGAGCTGCTCCACATTTCACCCACACACAAGGCCATATTGGATAAAGCCTTGCAAGAGTCTTCCGTACCAACTGACATTGTCTCACCAAAGCCATTTTGCAATGATGCATTGCACATTGAGGTCTTCATCCATAAACATAAGCTTAGACGAATTTTAGTGGATGGCAAAGTAGGATTGAATATTTTCTCTCTAAAACTGGTTAAAGCTCTTGGCTTCTTTGATGCTTGTGTGGATGCTACAAAGAGCATTGTCATAAAGGTGTATGATGATGAGGAGCGAGCCTCTAAGGGTATTATCACACTTCCAATTTGTGTGGGACCGGTCATCATAGATACAACATGTCAAGTCCTGGATCATGAATTACCTTACAATGTCTTGCTTGGCTGATCCTGGATCCACACCTTAAAGGCCATACCCTCCACCTACCATCAATGCTTGAAGTTCCCTTTTATAGGCACTGAAATCACCATACCAGGAGATCTTGACCCTTTCCAATATTGTACAAATTTGAGATCTACTTTTGAACACCAAGTGCCCATCATCTATGAGGCTTCAAAATCCACACCATCCAAATTCACTTCCTCAGCTTCCACCACATCAACCCTTGCCATCATAACAAGTGTTGACCCTAATATCAAGATCTAGGATGTCGGTTGCGGAGAATACAAACTAAACACAACCTATTATATCACCACAATTCCCAAGCCACCAAAAGTCTATTGTCCGTCTTGTTTCATAGTGGAGCCCAAACAGACTTTCAAGGTCCCCCCAATGATACTTTTCACACTATGGGGCAACATGAATGATGAAGACATTTCAGATTTATCTGCTTGGATCTACAAAGACCTAGAAGAATTACCCCCGCTACCAATACACATATATGACAAAGGATATGACATATGCAAATCACATGGTTTTGATGGAATTAGTGGCCTTGGAAAAAAAACACCGGAAGGAGAGAGTCTATCATACCTGCTAAGAGACCAAAGTACCTAGGGTTAGGGTTTGAGCAACTCAGAATTGATGATAAATGTACCAATGTATTTTTGAGCGAGGACGTAATGGCTCCTAAAAGTGTCAAGATAAGTGAAGACTCCTCTATTGAAACTGATTCACATGAATGGGAATGGGGTTCTGATAAAACCCTTAGTGATTATGACATTGATGAGCTCTTCCTAGAACTCGACGCACCCTTTTTTGAGGAAAGATTCAAAAAAATGTACAACATTGATCCTCTAGACCACCATTCTAAACAAAAGGAATGGGTAAGCATTTTCTGGGAACCAAATGATCATAAACCTAAACCATTGCTAGCAACATCTGACTTGTCCTGCCCCATTCCCAAACCCCTCCATGAGACTGACATGCCTGAGCCTACTTCCCATGCCTCTAAGTTTCCATTTGCACATACTGATCATGATTTAGATCCTTTTGTGCCTTACTATGACCATGAATATAATTCATCTGAATTCGAAGATGGTCCTTGGATAGAATCTGGATGGGAAATTGAAGACAACAATTCTATCTTCACACTTTCTGCTTCTATTTGTATGCTCTCTGCATCATCCCAACCCTTTACCAATATCGACGATGGTATCTCCCTTGTCTACCTATAGCTTATTGACTAGGAATAACAAGTCTTACCTGATATGGACATCTTTCAAAATGATGAAGCTATTGTAGAATTCATGGGAATCTGTAAGGGCATACCAAGTGGTGATCACAAAACATGATTCTCTATAGACCTAGATTATGCAACATACTTTGGGGAGATTGTGCAATCCTCCAGTTGAAAAAATATTAAAACTAGAACAAAACAAGACATGTCTTTAGGTGAAAACTGCAAGGCACCTTCTGACAATACAAAAGTAAAAATAAAGGACATATCCGAGGGTGAAAACCTCCCTTAGGCGCCCAAGGATGGAGGATTGGAATTTCTTCCCATAACATAGGAAAAATCAGCAATGCTAATTGAAGACACCATAGAAGTTAACATTGCTATACCAGAGGATCCCAAAATGGTTCTCTTTGCCGCATCATTGACAAAAGAAGAAAATCCTAAATTCTAGCAATTCTTCTCAGAACGTAAGGTTAACTTCGCATGGTCATATGCTGATATGCCAGGCCTGGATCTAGAATTAGTGTTGCACCATTTGCCTTTACTTCTAGGTGCCAATCCGGTCAAACAAAAGTTAAGGAAAATGCACCCACAAATCACATTGCTTGTCAAAGCTGAACTTAAGAAATTGCTAGATGTGGGGTTTAGAAGATCAATAGACTATGCTGATTGGATTTCCAACCTTGTACCCATCACTAAGCCGAATGGATAGATCCAAATTTGCACATATTTCAAAGATTTAAATAAGGCATACCGGAAGGATGACTTTCCATTGTCGAACATAGACATCATTGTTGATCTCACAATAGGATACAAGATGCTATCCCTTATGGATGGTTTCTCGGGTTACAATCAAATCCAAATCACCCTTGAAGATCAGCACGAAATAAAATTCACTTGTCCGTGGGGAACATATTGCTGGAATGTCATGCCTTTGGCCTAAAGAATTTAGGTGCCACATATTAGCGAGCCATGACAATGATATTTCATGATCTCATGCACACACTAATGGAGGATTATGTGGATGGCCTCTTGGAAAAGTATTTGACATGCAAGGACCACCTTAGGGTGCTAGACAAAATCTTTAAGAGGCTGGAAGAATACAAGGTCGGTTTGAATCCTAAGATATGTATTTTTGGGGTTACTTCAGGAAAACTGTTGGGCTACATAGTTTCTCGATGTGACATTGAAGTGGACCCCACAAAAGTGAAAGTAATATTAGACATGCCTCTGCCAAAAGGAATCAGTGAGCTAAGGACATTGCAAGGAAGATTACAGTCTATCCGGTGCTTCATCCCACAACTTGCAGCAAATGTCAACTGTTTCAATACCTACTACGCAAGAGTGTCCCCTTTGTCTAGACTAACAAGTGTCAAACGAGCTTTCAAAAAATCAAGGATTATCTATTGTCACCACTTGTCCTAATGCCTCCCATTGAAGGAAAATGTTTAATCTTATATATCTCTACAACCACTAATGCATTGGGGGCATTGCTTGCAAAAAATGACTATGAAGAAAAAGAATGAGCTATATACTACATTAGTCGCATATTGATTGTATATGAAATCAACTACACATCCATTGAACAAAGATTGATCCATTGAAGTATCTTCTAAGTCGAGCAGCATTGACAGGTCGGCTAGCAAAATGGGTTATGATACTAAGTGAATATGATATACAATATGTTGAATGCAAAGAAATCAAAGGATGGGTAATAGCTGATCAACTCACAAATGCACCTATACAAGGTACTCATCGATTGATAGCTGATTTCCCCGACGAGTTCATCTTTCACGTGAAACCTAAATCACCTTGGAAGCTATATTTTGATGGATCTCATATTGGTCATGGATCAAGAGTGGGTATACTATTTATCACACCACAAGGAGACTCCATTCCCAAGGCATTCCGAATTGCATTCCCTTGTATAAATAACATCGCATAATATGAGGCACTTGTCACAGGACTTCAACTGGCTATCAAATGGAACATCAAGACACTTATGCTTTTTGGAGATTCTCATTAGGTCATTAACCAAATCAATGATGATTATGAGACCAAGGATGAAATGTTGTTGCTCTACAAACGTATGGTTGATAGATTTATGATATATTTCAACATGATAGCTTTTGAACAAATTCCTAGAGCACAAAACAAGGTAACCGATGCAATGGCAACAATAGGATCTCTCTGGGACATTCCCAACAATGTGTCGTAATTTGAGTTTTTAGTGGAGCAATTGCTGGTTCCTGCATATGATATTCCAGAGTCAGAAATGGTTTGTGAGCTTGTTGGTCCCAGCTCACCTTGGTATCAAGACATCTATAACTACCTTAAATCCTAGACCCTCCCACCAAGTCTATCCAACAACCAACATAAATCCTTCATCCACAAGGTTGTCCATTATACCATTGTCAGCGACACCTTATACTACCGCAACTTTGACAACACCCTTCTTCATTGTCTCGACACTGATGAAGCTCAAAAAACATTACGTGAGTTACATGAGGGTAGATGCGGATATCATTCGAGTGGCCTGACCTTAGCTAGGAAAGTTATATGAGACTTGGGTATTACTGGCCGATAGTGGAAAAGGATGCTCTTCAGTTTGTCAGAACATGTCAAAAATGTCAGGTGCACAATGATCTAATTCATGCACCCACACATGAACTTAGACCCATCACTTCTCCTTATCCCTTCGCATAATGGGGACTTGACCTCATGGGAAAAATCCATCCGACCTCATCCAACGACCATAAATTCATTATCACCGCCACTGAGTATTTCACTAAGTGGATTGAAGCCATCCCCATCACATACACCACTGGTAAGCATATTTCAAAATTAATTCTTAACTTATCATCTACTGGTATGGTGTCCCACAATCCCTTGTCACAGACAATGATCATCCATTCAAAAATCAAGATGTCTGTGAGCTTTGTGAACGATTCCATATCCGACACCATTTCTCCAAGCCCTATTATTCACAAGGAAATGGTCAAGCCGAGGCGTCCAATAAAATTTTTCTTCAAATTCTTAAGAAGACAGTCAATGATGCTGGCTGTGATTAGCATATACAACTCAATCCTACCTTGTGAGCCTACCATACTAGCATTTGTACACCCACTGGAGCCACTCCATTTTCCTTGGTTTATGGATTTGAAGCTATATTTCCCATTGAGGTTGAATTTCATTGTCTTAGAGTCTCCTTGAAGGGATTGATTGACAATGAAGAGTACTGAAAATCTCTCTTGCATGAGCTAGAAATGTAGCCAAATGAAGACAAAATTCAGTGAATTGCTTACAGGCATATCAAGATCGCCTTTGCAGAAGCTATAATAAAAGAGTAATGGTTAGAAAGTTTGAGATTGGTGATTTAGTCCCAATGTAGAATCCAAGGAATCAAGCTGATCGAGAGAAACCTAGAAAGTTTGAGCCCAACTGGCTAGGCCCTTACATCATTATAGCTACATTTAGTTCTGATGCTTATCAGTTAGCTACGCCAGATGGAGAAAAATTGACCAAGCCTATCAATAGTTTGCATCTACACATGTTCTATACATAGCATTAGAGAGATTGGTTGAAAACCTTAAAAATACAAAAAAAATGAAAAATGCAAAAAATCGTCACCTTGATGAAAACCTGACAAATAGGCATCTTGGTGACACAAAAAAAAAACCAAAAAAATGACAAAAATAGTAAAGATAAATAATTTGTCCAATAGTGAAAATCTAATAAACAAACACTTTGGATAGGTACCATGGTGAAAACTTGGCAAACAGGCGTCATGTGTAATAAGTCTTTGCTTTTCCATCTACTATCATTCCATGTACCTTCATCCATAATAAATACCTAACCTTTCGATACCCTCACCATATTCATCATAAGTCCTTTCTTATTTTTGTCCATGATTAGCATTGGTTGATGTAAAATCTTGCATATCCCCTACCTTTTTATCCCACGTATGCCCCTTTTCCATTTCATTATGCTTGGATAGTTCTCAACCTAGCTGGGGGCAAGACCTTTATCACCTAACCATAGTGGGTATCACACATGGTCCTGACATTCGTAAAAAGTCTTGAGAAAAGACCTAAAAATCATAAAATGTCCTGAAGAAAACAAAAAACATCCATATAGCATTAGAAATCTCAAAAATAGAGTCAAGGTCTGTCTTGTCATCTATGTTAGTCCTGTCAGTCATTCTTTGTTATGATTTTGAACTACGTTGTCTCTACGCATTTGCTACGTAGGAAAGGCACATCTTAAATGGGCCCCCGAGACATTAGGTCTATTCCTCTAGGTTGGAAAAATAAAATCATGACTCAATCTTCTGTCCTTCAGACAAAGTCATTGGTTGTGTCAAACTATGAGGTCTCTGAGTGCATGACGTAGGCAAGGCCATCTGTCGATGAGCCCTTGAGGCCGCACTAGGTTAGTCCATTAGGGTTCATGGCACTGCACTTTCACACACAAAAGTCTCTTTAAGATGAGTAAACTTCTCATCAATCTTAAAATATACAATCTTACAAAAAACTTTACACAATCACTTCAATTGGCATTTTAATCAAAATAACATGCCAACACAGGTATGTGATCAAATCTATCCTCTCGTCAAAACTCTCTCAAAGCAAGTCAACCTATAAAAATCTTGGTTCTTCTTCAAATGTGTCCTTCTGAGGAACAACCCTTGTCAGTTATCTATGCTTTAGGATGCATCCTTCCTAAACATCATCTTCATCATCTGGCTCTTTGAGAAAATTCACTTGACATTCAAGAATCGATCCTCTCAACATAAACATCATTTAGGATGTGTCTTTTCTGAATTTGGCATCACTCGACATTTGGCAACTTAGACCCTGTCAACCTTGGCATGTCGAAATTTGAAAACTGGCAAAACATTCAGCAAACACTTGACAAACATTATCTATCTTTTGAATTTCATCATGCTGCTAGTTCCTTGTGTGGGAGGAGCCACAACGTATCATGATGATTGTCCTTGTCTTTTTTGATTATCGTACTGCTAGTTTCTCGAGGATGTCCTGACATCAAGATTTAGAGGAGCAATGATGTAGTACAATGATCGTCATGTATTTTAGGGCTATCATGTGGCTAGTTCCTTGAGGATGTCTTGGCATCAAGATTTAGAAGAGAAACGACATTTCATGACTAGTTTTGTCTATTTGCGGTTGGTTATGACAAAATGAATTTGGGCAATTAAGTTCCTCGCATGAGTCATGATCATCCTTGTTTGTGACTACTTGTCCTCATGATGGCTCGACCTTGCACACTATTGATCTATATCATATCATAGTGTTTGTGGACCATCATGACAATTTTCCCAATGATGATTATAGTAACACCTATTAAGTACTTTGGAAAAGATTGAAGGATTCTATTTTCCACACTAACATGCATATCTTTCTCCATACTAACATCCACTTCCATATAGTCCTCTCTCTTCTCTCGTCCCTTGATGTTATCCTATGATATGCAAAAACATAATTGGTTACATACTCATATAGGAATCACATTATCACATTTCACATTTACATAAATCCATTCACATAATAGCATTTACATCCAAGTTACATTCACATGACACATAGGTCCACCATTTACATTCATCCATATTGCATACATCAAATCATTATTTGTATTAAAGTTGCATTTGAATAACATATAAACATCATTACCATCCATGACATCAATGCATACATATAGGATCACAAGATAAGAAAATCATACATCACATATTCCGTACATCCATAAACATTCATAAGTGAATTCATAATTATAAACCAAGGCATCCATTAGTCAAGCCATACATTTCATCATAAATAACCATACATTAATGCATCCATCATCATAAACGTTATGGTATCATATAGAATAATCATCATCATTATCATCATATAACCATAGGATAATCATAACATATAATCATAAAGTCACCATCATAAATACAATATCATATCATCACATAAATCACATCACATCACATAAAGCATAATAACATCATAATACATAAAATCATAACACAAAACATGTAATCCACATCAAAATCATATATATATCTCAAAATAATCATGTCACAGGATAAAGTCTAGTGGAATCCCAAAAATGGAGCTCACAGGCTCAAAAATTAGTACATGAAATCTCTCATCATAACAATAAATATAAAATAAGCACTAGGATGTGCCCGCTCCATCCCATCAAGGTGATGGGTGGGGTGACTGGTGCTCACTCATGAGCTCAGCTATAATGTGCATTGATGAGGTGGCCTAGCCCTGAGATCTCGAGGGGTCGATGATGGGAGGTTGTCTCTACTTTGACTGGTGTCTTGATGAAACTGACCCATGGCTGTGGTTGGACCTATGCCCTGATGAGTGCTTATGGCTATGATGTGATCTATGTCCTAAGGATTGCCTTGATGATGTGGACCCACCTACACTAGTGTGGCTATTGCTATGTGTCTTGCTGCTGCTATGTGTCCTACTGCCACTACTTGTCTTGCTATGTGACCTGGACAACCTAGGATCCCGTCTCTTAGGTGACACTGCCTGCTCATACAATAATCTATATCGGCCCCAACTTTCACTCATCCTATCCAAATCCCTGGCCATGTCTCCTGTGGTCCCCAAGCATAGCTCTGCAAAATCCCTCACCCACCGCTCAGACTCTTGCTACTTGATCACAACTTGGTCCCTCTCCATCCATACCACCTCCAACTATGCTGCAAGCGCATTGTTCTCAGACAAGGTGACATCCAATATGCTTTGGAGATCCACTAATCTCTCATCTACTATGGAATCTTATAGCAAAGGTGGTGGAATATCCCCCTTATCCTTCCTCTCTATCATCTGCTCCCATAGTTGCCTCTTTGCCTTGTCCATATCATCCTCATGACCAATGTCAATCTCCTCATGCTCCTCCCCTCTAATATCCTCCTCCCTACCAATATCTAATGCCTGATGTTCTACGAAGATATCCTCCTCTCCTGGCATATCTACCTTAGCTCTAACCTCCACCTCCCCCTCTACTCTGACCTCTACCTCCCTATCTACTATGACCTCGTCCTCCCCCTCCTCACCCTCCTCTTTGATGGGCGACAATGGTGCTCCACCCACCTGCTGTCGAACTCTCCTAGGCTATCTCCTCTCGCCATCCCCTCCTTGCCTCCCCCATCCCCGCCACCTCTCCCACCATCTCCTAGGCCTCCATCCTTGCCTCTCCCACCATCTCCCCAATCTCCGTCCCTACCTCTCCCCCCATCTCCTTGACCACCATCCCTACCACCATCTTTCCCTCCCCATCCTCCCCGCCACACTTGTGGTATCACTGATTGCTGATCAATCAACGCCGGACCATCTAGATCTGTGAGTGGTATTAACTTGGCATCATACTCTGCTGAAGTCCCTACATCTTCTACTCCCCACTCCATCCTCACTACTATTCTATCAATCCATTGATCTGCTACTCGACCAGGGGAACTTCTACATGAGGTGCCCACATGGTCTCTCTCAATGACCATGCATACTCGACTGTCCCCACAGACACACCATGCAACTCTCCAAATTGATGAAGTACCCACCGGGGTAGGTACATCTTAATGATGTGTTGGCTCTGGACTGTCCTCCCAATCAAGTACCTAAACTGCTGGAAAAATGGAAGATGCTCACCCTCCTTTGACCATTGTGCACAATCTCTATAAGGCATCCAAACAAAACTCATCAGGGTATCAACCTTGTGCCACCAATAACCTATGTCCCCCACTCGGGTCTGTGCCATTGACCCTGCATACAAATAAACATAAGGCATCCCCTCACCCAACCGCTGAATCTGAACTGATGGACGAAAGATAGGAATATGCTCCCAAGTCTAGATCATCAGTAATGTAGTCCCACATTTGATACTCTGTCCCCCCGATAGGCCACCTCATGTAACTGATGATACAACATACCCAAAAAACACAACCCCAAACAAATACTATCTTGTCCCAGTGCATCTTGACTAGTACATCATCCCACCCAATGGGAAATCCATGCCTATAGTGATCAAGAATCAGGACTCCGACTATCAATGTGAACAACATAGCATCCCATCGAGCGTAATGCTTGGCCACAAACTCCCATCTAATCTCGTATCCCTCAATTCCTAGACTTGCATCATCCATGGCCTCATAGTACTCTGTCAGAGCCCGTTGTCCTCTATGGGGATCATAAACTACCCGTTCTCCATTGATCGGGATGCGAAGTATCCTATACACATCCTCCAAAGTCACGATGGCCTCCCCTATCGACATGTGGAAGGAGCAGGTCTCTGAATTCCACCTCTCACATAATGATGTCAATAGTCCCCTCTTTGCCTAGATAATGGGCATGTAGCTAACATAGTACAGTCCCAGTCACATCAATTGTCACCACTCAATGTCTCGCAATTGATCTCTAAAAGTATATGTGGCTGGTCTGAACTCACGTGTATAGATGGGCACTAGTCATTTCTGCACATGCATAAATGGGAATTAGCACATATTGAACATCATTACAATCTACCTAGTCAAAAGTACATCAAAAGAATTAGTCTAAACTAAGTCAACCCTGGTGAAAGTCAAATGTGTTGTGTTGACTTCACTTGCATCACACCAAGTCACATGCATTGTTCCATTTGAAACACTTTATAACGCTTGCATCGTTTTCCAAGTCTATTGCATCATTTGATAGCATTTGCGTCATGTGGTCTAGCACATGCGTCACAATCTGAAGATTGCATCACTAAAATTGGTGGTTGCATTGCACTTTGGCGTTTGCATCTTAAGCCCTATCAATTGCATCATTTTAAAACTTGATCCTACCCATTCCTTGCATTTGCATTGTGATGCATCAAAAGCGTGCAACACGATTGCGATTATGGCTTACACGAACGCATATTCATCGCAGCACATTCGTTGTCCTACCCTAAAACCCTAATAAATGCATGAAAAATGAGAAATGACAAAGCAAAAAAGGGGTACTTATCGGTGCCTTTGCACCCTCTGGCCATTGGAATGTCCTGACTTGGTAGTTGCAGTGCTCTGTGACTGGAATCACCATCTTGCTGCAACCTCTTCTCGCTCTGAGCTCTCCAAATTTCTAAAAGTAAAAAGTGAAAATGACATGTCTTTTACCTTTCCAAACCTATTTATAGGTTGAAAATTAGGGTGGAGGCTCTTTTGACCAAATTTGACTGACCCTTTGACTACCTCACCGTCCTTCAATTTCAAAACCGATCACACTATTGATTTTTTGGCTATGAAATTAACTTATTGGGACACTTTCCAAAATTTTTCGACCTCGAGCCAAAATTCACAAATTTTCTCGAGGGGGCATAGACACTCTGTACCTTCGTTGGGGCATGTTTTTGACTAGTTTTCTTTGCCATAATGCGATAAACTACATTATGAAAAAGAGGGGCAAAATGTAGACACATAAAATTGAACTAGGCCCGCGAACTCGATTTCCTCCATAATTCTTCTAAACATAATTAAAATATTTGATTATGTCCTTCTGTTCAAATTCAGCTATTAATTAAATAATTTTTAATTGTTTAATTAATTCACCTCTTCTATTATTCTTGACTATTTAAATAAATAAATCATATTTATTTCATTTAAATACGACACTAATTCCTAATGTCCTCTTTAATTAAATAAATTATTAAATTTATTAAATTTGTCCATTATTTCCTCTTAATTATTTAAATAAATAAACTCTATTTATCTATTTAAATATGTCATTAATTCTAAGGTCTACTCATAATTAAATAAATCCCCATAATTTATTTAATTATTGGTCCGTTTCCTCTAGAGTTAAATAATTAAAATTAATTATTTAATTGTTCATTGGGTTTTCCTCCAAATTTAAAATAAAATCTTTTATTTAAATTTCCCTCTTTCCAAGTAAATAATTTTAAATTATTATTTACTGTCACATGGTCCCACCACTTTTGAATTAAATTAATTTTTAATTTAAAAGGCCACATCACCTCTTGTGGGAATTAATTTTAAATTTCTATTTTAATTTCCCACTTTCCTCTTTTTCTGTGCCACCTCTTCTTGTCACATGCAATTCTAACCCTTGATTTGATTATCTTAAAATCAAATCTTGGCCATTCATTTTGAATTGTTTCCCTAACCCTAATTAGGGATTGTCACATGTATTTATGGCCATTGATCTTAGGGCTTTTGTCAACTTTCAATCTTGTCCCTCCATCTAAAATTGACATTTCTATAAAATGGCCATTTTACCGTCATTTTGACATACACACTTCATGAGCTCTTGACTTTATAGTTCCATGCTTAGAGTTTATTGCCATTTTTTAAACATTTTGCAGGTTTTACTTTTTTCGTTTAGGCTTTAGTTTCCTTGCATTTTCATGGAATCCTTCAATATTTTCTAGGTCATGTCATAGGTATAATTTGCTCATCAAAATCTAAGGGCAAACATAATATTGCAGCAAATGGAGAAGGGCTATGGAGGTGAATCATGGAGGCCTTGAGGAGTTTTGGTGATACTGCTCCCTATTTTGTTTTACTTCCTCCTCTATGCTTCATAGTAATACTAGGGTTTTATATTTCTTATTTGATTTAGAAGTAACCTTGAAATTTTCCCTCAGTTACAAAGGGTTTTGAAGGTTTCATATGAGTCCATTAATGGAGGATTGCTTTTTTTTTTTTTAGATCTCATATGATGAATGATTTTGTGGAATGAGATGTGTTCTTAATATTTTAGAATTGTGCATCTTTTGGCAAAGTGTCATGAAATTTTGTGCATTGATTTCCATGACACACCCAAATGGCTATTTGGTATGTGAGGAACCTAGGATTGAGGTATAGGGGCTAGAAAGAGTGGTTCTCAATTTTGATCTAGGTCTATAAGTGACTTTGAGGCTGCAATGAGTGAGATTTATTATTATTTTAATCAAGTGATAGCTAAATAAACATATATGAGATAACTAAAATGATAATCAAGTTACTCTATATGTTTTATTTGTGAAATTCATGTAAATGTTATTTGATGTGGCTAGATACCTTATCTAATGGGATAAATTAAACATTAAAATTGATTTAAAACTTATCATAGAGGTAGTGAAATAAATCCACTAGGATAGGTCACTGAGAAATACTAGAAGAAAAGCCATAAACTCATACTAGGTCAATGTAATTTGCTACATGACTAAAAGTTCCTTAATGTCATGAGAAACCCTTTTTTATATTAACTCTCATGAAATTTTAATAAATTTTAAATTAATAGCATCATTGTCTTTGTTCTAGGTTAATTCAGAAAACTCAGGGACCCAAAAGTGGCCACAACCACTTCTTGGTCCATCTAAGAAATAACACAAGCATGTTATAATGCACTTGCATTATAGCTTGGTAGTGACCAAGACTGAGCTGATCATTATTGAGCCATAACACACACACATTATGTCTATCAAAAAACCAAAAATAATAGAGGCCAAACTCATTTGAGCTCGATCCTCTATCTCTGCAACAACCAAACACAAGCAAGGAATAACGTGTATGCATTTTGGAGTCAATCAAGCTGCCAAAAAAATACTACCACAACATCTGTGAGGTCAAGGAGGTTTTGGTTTTTTTATATAGAAATTGAATATAATACCAATTTAGTAATTTTTTTGGTTCAATGTTTTTTAATTTTTAGGAATTGAAAATCTTCAAAATCTTAATTCACCAATTGATGAAAACCCTAGCGAGGAGCTTGGACAACGAAACCCTAAAAAAAACACTCCATCAATTTCTCAACATCCCCCTCAAATAAAATAAAACCTAATTAATAGGTGAAATTGAAAACAACAAAAAAGGAACTCCAATAATTAGTCGATAGGTTGAAAAATCCAAATGCAACTAGTTCCCTCAAACAATACTCACAACCTTATTGGAATTTATCATCTCTCGTATAGATTCTATGAGTGTCCAGATTGACGTGTGGTCCAATAAGAGGGAGGAATCATGACAATTTTATTCCACAAAATTGTTGTACCAACATTTGTACGAGAAGAAAATATTGAAATCTAATTTGTGTGCATTTTTCATTGGTACATGAACCAATGTACCCATGCAAACAAGTTGTAAGAGGTTCCCTATTCATTGGTGCCAATACCAAGGAATAAGGAATTTATTTTGGAAGAGGTGGTGGATAGTTTTTGACCATCCTCTATGCAACACCAATGAGGTTCCATAGTATTTTTTAAGGAAAATATATTGTGAGTACATCTTAAATGAGATCCCAAATTATTTTGAAATGCATGAACTCTAGGGTAGAGATGGGGGCTTTGCACATGATAGAGAGGGGGAATGTTGTGCCCAAGACCATGCACAAAGACCCCTTGCTAGGCCAAAAATTCATCATGCCACAATCCATTGTGTTGTGAAAAAGAGTGTTGAGGTGGAGACTTTATAGTCCATCAAATCCCTCACACATACCTTGTTACAACATACTATGCATTTTGTAGAGGGTGATGAGGGCAAGGCTCATAGGTCTCAATGATCACCTCACCTTTTCCAAAATTATGGGTTTACCTACAATTATGGGTCTAAGAATGCCAAGGGTACACAAAGCTAGGAGAAAGGCACATTCATATTAGATAATATGATGTTCACAAATGAGTTGTTGAATATGACATTTGACATTGATGGATAGGTAATTTTAAATAAGGCTAACTACAATTTATTGTATTTCCTTTTAAAATCTAAGATTAAATATATTCATCTATGATGATTGAAAATTAATGTAAATTATATGTAATAATTTTTTAGGGTCAAAGTGTTCATCCTATGCCTATAGGCCCTTCATCCCCTGATTACATGGCCATGTTGAATCCATAAGTATGTAATTGGTAAATAAATATTAAACATAGTACATGTAAATATTTTTATTTATATGAATAGTAATCTTAAAATTTATAATTGATGATGAACAAGTGGATGTTAGATCTTCAACATCAGAACCTGTCAGTGAGAGAGGTCATACAAGTTTCACTAAGGTAATATTAACTATTTTAATCATTATGTTTGTAAATAATGTTAGGTAGACTTTGGTAAAATAATGTTATTCTATTTTTAGTTGATAACACTAGTATAAAATGCTCCCAACATTCATGGCACAATGGAGGTGGGCATTATTGTGATAATTTTGTCTTCAATTCCTTTGATAGAGGTATGAACGAAATTAGTCTATTTAATATTCTATGTTTTATTTTATCCCACTTCTATTAGTGTAAATTTGAATAATATTCCTTTGTAGTCTAATTTGTTTCTTGATGCTTGTCACATGGGGTCACAAATCCAGTTTTTCCACATGCCCCTCAAAGGGATTATGAGAGACAATGGATGATTGAGGTTGATTATTTTCCATCGGTAAGTGATTATTCACTTATGTGTCATTGTAATTTTTTGTATGTTAATGTATATTTATTTTTATTGTATTAGGTGGACATCCAAATTTTTTTAGAGAGGAGGTCAAGTTAGTGGGTTCAAAAGAAAAAAGAATTGCTTGCCTCTCCATCTAATTTACAAACAAAGAGTCATTGAATCTTCCATCATAATACAAAGGTCTAATCATATTATGGCTTTGTTGTATGCCTATATCGTTTTCTTTTACATATATTCTTGTATTACCCACATATAAAATTCAATGCTCATATGACTTTGTTGTAAACCTATATGACTTTTTTGTACATATATTATTGTTTTAATGACATATAACATTATATGCCCATATGGTATTGTTGTGACTACATATTTGTTTTATTGATGTTGCTTATATTTACTATAAAATGAGGGCTTAGGAACGTAGTTTGTTACACATGTTATGCGAGTATTTGTTATATGTCTTATGTTCTTCTTCATTCTACTTATTTTCATATTTATATTTTCTTAACACAATATGATCTACTATTTTTATATTTGAGATAATGGTTATAAGACTTGTGGATGCACCTAAAATGATTAATTAACTTCTAGTTTCAAGAAAAAAAGAAAGGACAAAAACTCACCGCCATGACCACATGGATCATTAGCTCATGAAAAATTACCACCTCATGCACCTTGTTAACCCATGACCATGACAATAGAAAATAGACATGCGACCTCCCAAAACATGATAAAGAATATTACATGACACATGCATTATGCGAGCATGCATAAACAAAACCAAACCTCTAATTCAAAATTTTAACATGCAACTCATTAACATATGTAATAGTCAACATACCACCATAGATAGGGAATAAAAATATACTCACTAAATGACACCTCACATGCATACCATAATAGGCACTTTAAGATAAAATTTACAGTTTTCAAGATCACATAGCTCACAAGTGCAGACTTGGTTATAAAATATACCCTAATGTGAATATCCATCAAGCATGCAATCTAAAATAAAGAGAGGGAGAGAGGGAGGGATGGAGAGAGAGGGAGAGATAATGGTAGAGAAAGGGAGATATGTAGAGAAGAGAGAGAAGGAGAATGGGAGAGAGGGAGAGGGAGAGGGAGAGGGAGATGTAGAGAGATAGAGAGGGATAGAGAAAGAGATAGAGAGATATGGATATATAGATAGAGAGATATAGAAGAAAGAGATAGAGATAAGAGTGAGAGGGAGATAGAGAGAAATAAAGAGATATAGATATAGAGCAATAGATATGGAGTGAATAATAAAGAGGTAGAGATAATGATTTATAGATAAAGAAAGAGAGTGAGAGATAGGGAGATAGAGAAAGAGGGGGAAAGAGTGAGAGAGAAAAGAGGTGATAGAGAAAAGTAATATAGAGAGGGAGAGAGATGGAGAGAAAGGGCAGAGATGAAAAGAGATATATATTAGGTGAGATAGAGATAGAGGGAGATATATATCCCTCTATCTCTATCTCTCACTCTTTCCATCTCTTTATATTTCTAGATCTTACACTTCCTTCTAAATCTTCTTCTATATCTCTCCCTCCCTCCCTCTTAGTTTTATTTTTTCTTCTTAGAAATGTGAGCACATTATAATGTGAGTACACTATAATGCACTCATTTTTGTACCTACCTTGTGTATTGGCAACCCTTAGGGTTGGATTCTCGTTGGACATCCAATCCAAAGGGTTAAAATTACATGTCAATACCCAAAGGTTTATTTTTTATAAATTGTAAAAAAATGACTAAACATTGAGTGTGCTCTCCATCAAAAAAATACCTCAACAATATCAATCTCTCTTTTACCTTTCTAACCATGTATTTTTTTCTATATTTTGAATATGTTAAGGTTTTGATCTTTAATTTATTTTGCTAGTGTCTTTTTTTTTTTCCAAAAACCTTGGTATAGTATTTTTGGTTTCATTTTTTATCCGTTCATCCAAATTTAAAATAAATTATATTTTTACATTCTAGACTCTATACTCTACATGTCCAAAAAAATTGTTTTGTAATTAGTTTCAAAAAAGAAGTGGGAACATGCTCACTTTTTTGTTTTTCAAGATGTGTCAATTTTTAAAATTAGAAAAAAATCATATATTCATTAAAAAATTAGTAGAAAAATCAGGGATAAACTACATGTTGTTAGCTAAGTTTTTGTCAAAGTAATTTTTGAACTATATGGACACTATAATTATGAAATTTAATGGCTATGTTCAACTTTCTATAAGATGTTTGATATTTGAATTATTTTTATAGTGGGTAGATTCCTTTGTATCATTTATGACATTAGAAATATTAAATATATAATTTTTAGAGTGCATCAAAATGTCTATGAAGAATATTCTTGACATGCACAAGATAAAGAGTGTGAAGAAAAAATTTAAGTATAATCACTATTTATCTAGGATGAATGACAATCATAAGTTATATTTTGAATGATTTATGCATTTCCTTTAATAGAAACATTGTCACACCTTTGCCAATGTTGATAGAAAATAAGATTTTCCATGGTAATGTCAAAATAATGAAATTAGGAAGCTAGTTGAATTTTTAAAAGTATGCACAAAGTATTTTCATTTGAGATGTTAATATAATCTCAATATAGTTTGATTCTTGTCCCTAATGTGTTCATGATGCCTTGATGCCAAATTATCGATTTTAATCTATTACAGTCTTGCACCAATTCATAAGTTATATTTTTAATTATTTATTTTTTAAAATTTCGTCCACACAATTTAAATTGTGTAAAAATATCATTAATATGATGTTTTGTTCATACAACTGACTATAATGTAAAATTTTAATATGATATCCCATAAAGTATGGCCATCTATTTCATGTTTATATGATACATGTTTTGCTATTTATTTATTTTTCCTTCATCAATCTTTATGTATCTAATGTTTGTATTATACACAACATGTTGTACTTGTATAAATAAATTATGATAATAAGCAAACATTAAACATTCAAATATATTCAATAAGTGATTTTTTAATTTTTAAGAATAATATATTTTAATGTAGCTTACTACATAATGTATCCTAAAAAAATTAGTCTTATTCAAAAGATACATGTCTTCAAAAGTAAATTATAAATTATTCCTTGTCACTATTGAAAATATTTAAAAACCATCATTAATATTAATAATTTAAAATATTTTTGAAGTTGTAATATGATCACATCGTAAATTTTTTACAAAACTACTAATAGTACCTAAAAGTACTATCAAATTATCAATAGACATAAATTTTTATAATCTTATTACTTAAATACTACATAGAATAATTTTTAAATAATATAAATGTATATTACCTAATTACCAAAACTATAAATATTAATATCTATCAACCATCCAATTGTACATTTTAAAATTATTACTAATTTAATAAATTGTGAAAATTATAACTGCACCTTTAAAACCCTTTCACATTTAAAGAAAACCTTCACCATAAATGTAAAATTTTATGAGGCCAAACTTCCACCTAATTTTTAGTTATACTTTACAATCATCAATACATTTTCTTTCCTTTGACTAATAATTATTTTTGACAAGGTATTGCCATGTAATATGTTTATTCATATTAGATTTACTTTTGCTACATTAATTATGTTTTCTTCCTTTTGACCCATTACTTGTTTTTAATCAATTATTGCAATTGAAGATACCACCTAAATTATTTACTCATGTTATAGAGTAACTTTGACTCACCCATTGTACTCCTCACTTTTGATTTATTAGTTTAAAAAAAATATTCTAACATATAATATTGAGGGTACCACCTAAAAATATTTTTTTAAGTGCTGATATATTTAATGGTGAAAGGATATGTAATTTTTTTAAGTGCTGATATATCCATGTATTACTAAAAGTATTGGTTAACATCTCCCATGTCCATCACTTTCTTTCTTAATACATATTACATATTATATTTGCATATGATATGTTCATGTTCTTTTATTCTTTCATTTGATCTTACCATTTGTGGGAAACATATATTTTTTTAGGTTCTATGTACGCATGATTTTTTATTTGGGGGGAGGGGGAAGTTGAGACATCTTTCACATTGATCAAACACATAGGTAAGTGTTTCTCATGCACAAATTTTCTATTCAATTTATTTTATAAATTATGCTCAATTATCAAACCCAATTTTAAGTCACATTTTATTTTACATATCACTTTCAATTATCATACTCAATCTTCACGGTAAGTTTCACATTTACATATCATGCTCAATTGTCATACTCAATTTTTTAGCGATAATTTTAATTTTCACTTTTTCTCTTCTTCTCAATTTTTGGGCACTATACAATTCAAGGGGTATGTTACTTATTGGTGTAATATTAATACTTCACCTTGGTTATTTTTCTATCCTAAGTGTGATATTTTACCTAATTAATAAGTTATTAGGATATTAGGAATATTTAGTAATCGTCACCTAGATAGTTAATAATGACATGTGTACACCTTTAATTGAGGTACACAAGTTCCACCACTACCTCATCAATCCTTGTTTGATGGTAGTTAGGTCCCCACCTTTGTGTAGTCAAGGTCACCTCTATCTTAGTCAAATTAAGTTAATTGGACAACTAATTGGTAATTCAAACCTTGAACTCTTAGTTATATTGAGTTAATTAGCACTTCAAATCTTGAACTCTTGGTTAGACTAAGTTAATTAATCTAATGGTAAACAATTAAACTCATGATGTTTAGACATGTCATCTAATTAATTCATGCATCCACAATTCCTATTTATAGGTACTTTATCCATCTACTTGGTGGTTGATTTGGTTGGTTCTAAGTATTGATTTCCTCTATTGTGGAATAACATTCTAATGATTTAATGCAACCCTTATTAATTTCATGTTTTTATATTGTAATTTCTTATTCACCTAGATCCAAGCTCATGTGGTTGGATTCACATTGAATCTTACATTACTACTAATTTCATTTCAACTATATGTATAATTTCACAAGTTGATACTTTTCCTTCAATATTATGATAGACCCAATAGATGTTTTTGCATAACATGGACAAAGGAAGTGCACTCTTGTTTTGGTGCATCAATTTTCTAGATTCAAAAATTACATATCCTTTTATCACAACTATCACTTTCACTTATACTTTGGCATGCAAGTGTTCACTTAGTTTTTCAACCACATCAAATTAGAGATAAACTCTAGAGGAGAAAAGTGCATACTTCAAATTTTCACCTCTATGTTTTATGCCTTTTTAAAACTAATATTAATACATGGATTTAAAAATCATTTTCACTCTTTTGAAAAATTTACTAACCTTAAACATGAATCCCTCACTACTTTATGTTTAACTATCCCTCTCAAAACAACATTGACCCAATTATCAAGTCATTTCCTTTCTTGGATTATATTGCAAGTACAATATCTTCCCTATATTCTAAAATTTTAAATTTCTCGATTCCAAAGCTAACAATCCCAAGATATAGTTGTTACTCATCGACATGCACACTAAAAAGATCAAAATACATTTCTAGGGTTGTATATTTAAGGACATCATTCTATGACATTTTCATTATTGATTGGTAGCATCTTACATTCACACATTCAATCACACACATCACATAATCAATTTCTATTAGTCTTAGTTTACATCAATATAGTTTACTTAGGACATTGAAGCATCCAACATTATATATTTCTCTATTTTAATCTTGTTGAATCAACCTATCATCAAGGAAGCTTCATGCCTCCTATACGTAGTAGGCTCCTAAAAGTACTTCTTAGCATGACCCTTTCTCATAATCAAATATACAAAGTGAAAAATGAGATTATGCAATCAACTAGCACTTTGGATAAAATCACATGTATTAGACACTATTGCATCAAATATTATCACAAACAAAGGGGTAGTGTCAATATTCAAAAAGCTCACATTCCATTCATCTTTAGACTCTAATCCTAAATTCAATTCACAATTCTCTATCACAACGTCTCATTAATCTAATTTTCAACTAATTCGTTACCTTACACTTTTATTTATCATTACTATTTTTTTTTAATATCTCAAATCCCGACCTCAATTTGTTAATTTAAAATCTAATTACATAAATTAATTAATCATTCTTTTTAAAAAATTTTAAATTAATATAAGATACATTATATTTTCCTACGTATCAAAAAAAATCCTATAAAATTAAAATACAATTTAATATAGCAAAACAAAATTCAAACAAATTTAACAAAATAGACATTAACTTCCCAAAACTTTACAATAAAAAATAAATTAAAAGATAAAAAACTCAAAACAGTAAATTATCTTATAACCATTCCTCTTCCTCAAAAACAAATATATTGAATGAAACCCTTTCCTTAAAATTATAACCAATTTAAATTTTTAAAAAATATTAATAAAATAAATAGTCATAGAAATAATCTTACAAAAGTACATGTTATATCTATATACAAATATCATAAAAACTTTGACCCACTTCAAATATTTCCATAAAATATGCAATTTAATTTATTATTTTTATTTTCTTTCATAAAAAAAAGGTTTTCTCTATATTTTTATCATTGTTTTTTAATGGTGCCAAACTTTACGCAAGAAATGACCACCAAATGATTAGTGTAAGAAGACCAAAAAATATTTGTAGTGGAATTTGGAGCCCTCATAGAAGTGTATTTAAGCCTCTTTGTCGCTTAAAAGGATGGCAAATGTTTACTTTTAATATTATAACAAGTTTTTTAAATATAAAATGTGTGAGTATCTTATCCACCTATGTTCAAAATTATTTGTTGGACGGTTAGAGGAAATCTTATTGTATTTTTTTAAAAAGTCTATGGTAATATAATATGGGACCCATATAATAGTATGCATATATATAATCACAAGATAAATAAAAAATAATTATATGATAGGTGTGGGTAATGGAGGAAATCTTATAGTATTTTTAAAAAAGTCTATGGTAATATAATATAATGCATATATATAATTATAAGATAAATAAAAAACAATTATTTGATAGGTGTGGGTAATGGATATTAGAAAATTGAAATATTAAATGTTAGAATATAGATATAAATGTAATAAATAGATATATTTAGTTTTGTAATGGAAGAATGAACAAAGTCTTATATAATACTAAAATCTAAATGTTTTAAGATTATAAACAAAAGATGATATGTTATAGTTTGTCTTGTAATCAAATACTTTTATTTACACTTAAGAAGTTCAAGTTCACACATCAAGGTCAAATTCACACTCATCAAAATGTTGAGTATCTATGGACTTAATCTAGTAATCTCCACAATCATGTTTTTTGCTTGTCATGATTCATCTCCACTCCTCCTATCTTTTTTTAATATTGAAATACTAATAGTATTTAAGAATACTTTTGGAGGGTTGTTGTTAGTGTTGCAAAATAACACATTCTCCTAGATCAACCCTCAAAAAACATAGGTAAAAGATTGAGAACAACACTCTTCAACCATCCATATGCTCTTGGAATGAGTGTGGATTTATATTCATTTTAGAACACCAATCAAAGTGTTTCCTTCCCTAAATGCAAATATAATTTGAATAAATGTTTAGATGAACAAATGAATGCAATAAAATGTCTTTAAATGGAAGTACATGTATAACAATAATTCACACAAATCTATGTGTAGTTGACTTTAGGAAAAAAATGAGTGTGAGTTGGCCAAAATTAGAATTAGAATTAAAAAATATCAAAAAAATTCATGGGTGTAGGGTTGATTTTGTAAGTGTAGACTCGACCCATCAAATTATGAGAGAAACCTATGTCAAATTGTATCATTATACTTCCAACACATATAATAAGTTGTAAGTGTGAGTTATAGTTCAAAAGTTTTGATTGAAACAATGGACAACTATCTTTCAATTGTTAAGACAAAAAAGGTAGTAGAATCAAGGTGGGAATGAAATGTTTGAGGCTAAGTGCACATATATGAATAATGAATGAAGAATACATCAAAATGTGAGAAAATATAGACAAGGTATAAATAAAATATGTGGGAATGTGCATAAATGGAAAAGTAACAAAATAGAAGAAACAACCCAACTTTGCATAAATAAGACTATGCTATTTTTTAACATACACATGTATCAAGACTTTATCTCAAAATAGACACAAAACTAAATAATGAGTAGCTTTTTTATCACATGTAAATAATATTTACAAAATAGGAACTTGCTAACTATCTAGGAGTTCTACGAAAATTAGGAAACGAGCAAAGTTAAGACATTCTTCTTGTTCAAAAGATAATGATTTTTTAGCTCACTATCCATAGGATGACAAGGTGCATGTAGCATAAGACATCTCATGTGACTATTCATTATTTGGCTACAATCACAAGCCTTTATGTAGCACTAGGGACTACTTGAAAAACTCAACATAGAATTGTTAGTGAAAATCCATGCCCCTCCAATTGGTTGTTTATGTAGGATGCAAAGAATTATAGGAGAGAGAGAACCATGCATGAAATTGAATCCATCTTATAAATAATCACATGTGAGAATATAACCATGTAAACATATAGCAATATTGTGCATTATGTAGTGAACTAGTAAACATAAAGCAAGTTAAGCACATGTGGGCTAGAGATATCCTCAAAGAAAGTATGTTGCATCTAGCATGGGGCAGTAAACGTGTTGATGTGGCCTAAATGTCCAAAAACATGTTTAAGTACATAATGCACTAGAGTGGCATATGCCCCTTATGTGGCATCCAAGAGCATGAGCACATAATTGTGGATATAAGGCAATAACTCCCTAGTGGATGTAGGACTACACAAGGTATTGTGTGGATTAAATCATGATGTTAGTTTATATGGAATGCATGGTAGAGAATATCAAGGGAAGATATTATTTCCCCAATGTAAAAGATAATAATATGAAAAATTAAATACACGATGCTCATGATGTATATATAAATTCTAAAGTTATGGCAAGATGAGTGCTCGGGGTAGGGAAAGCATGATTCCACCAAATAAGTAGATGTGGAAATGGGAGCATAGTTTGTAATGGGTAAACATGACATCCACAAAGAAAAGAGAGCTAAAAGTATATTATTTTATAATTTATGATAAAATTACTTTTTTAATATTGAATATGCAAATTCACATGTTATATCATTATTATACGATTATATACATGATTATTTTACCTTGATATATACCTTTGGTGATGCATTGATTGATAGAGCTAAACAATGGTTTAGTTTAAATCATCTTATAAATACATCCATGCTTTGTCATATGCTTTCATAGATCACTTTACAATTGGACCTAGATCATATTTTACACGTGACTTTAATTTTTCTACTTCTAGTGGACCATATTTAGACGATCTTATGGATTTTTCTATGCTTCATGGTCTGATACACCATATTTTGATTGATATAATTATCTATATACTCTCACTTTCTCATGTTATATCTTTGATTTATTGTGAAAAACATTCTTATACACCTTATATTGAAAAAATATATGACCTATATATCCATAAAGATAAAGAATAATATAAATATATTTTACAATATTTACTTGGTATATGTGAAGACAATATGAAATTAGCTAATGATACATATATCACATCCTCCACCACTATTACACATTACATGGTGCATACATATACATATAAGGGACATGTTGATCATGATATTTCACCTTATGTCACTACCATACTAATCATGCTGATCAATCACAAGATGATAGTACCAAATTATTTCATAATTGTGATATATGATATTTTGATTTATCATTCACCAAAGGGATTTGTGACACCTTGTTTTAAAAATTATGATATATTGTGAAGGTGATCCATTAGGAAATATATACTTCTGAAAATTTGCGTACCTTAATTTTCATGAGGATCACCCACTCAGTAATGTGTTCCTAGAAATATTGAGTGATCATGCACTTACATGGTTTATTGATTGCCTCATGATTCTATGATGGGTAAACACTTAAAAGTAAAGAAAAATATTGATAGCCTAAAATATTTCTTGGATTAGAAGTTATACTATAAATAGCAACAAAAATGGGCCACTAAGATGTTGGGGTATGTATTTGAGATAATCCATAAGAATAGGAAGGAGAATGTAGTGGCTAATGCATTATCCAAAAAAGATTCAATTGCAAGATAATAATTAACTCAAAGTAAAAATAGATAATAATAATAATAGCCCAAAATAATTTTTGAGGTAGATTTTATCCTCTAAAGAACAATGAAATAGATCACTAAGATGTTGTGGTATGAATTTGAGATTGTATATAAGAAAATGAAGGAGTATGTAGTGGAAAATGCATTATAGAAAGACAATAAAATGTCACTATGTGGAATCTCATTAAATATTTGCAAAATAATTTGATTAGTTCTCATTGTTCTTGTTAGAATGGATATTACCTATGGTATAAAGAGAGATTATACCTAGGAAAGTATTTGACCCTAAAACAAAAGATTTTACAATAGCTCAATGATTATCCAATTAGGGGCCACTCAAGATTATTAAAGACTTATCATAGAATCGATCAATATTTTTTGATGGGATTAAAGGGTTTGTCAAAAAGTTTATATTAAAATACATAGTATCTTAATAAAACAAAAGTGAGACAATTAAAACTTTGGGTCTTCTACAATTGTTATATATTTCAAGGCAAAGGTGGGAATATTTATTCATAGATTTCATCATGGGTTTACATAGGTTTGAAGGAAAAATACCATCATGGTTGTTGTAGATACTCACCAAATATGTCTATTTTTATGCTTTGACACACCCATTTGTAGCAAGTATATAGCCACAACTTTTATGGATACCATTTAGAGGATGCATAGGAAAACAAAAACTATAGTAAGCAATCATGATCCTATATTAATAAGTAAATTTTGAATTAAATTATTCTCATTTTTGGGCACTTATCTTTTTTGTAGCTTATGATATCATCTCTAATTAGATGGATAGCCTGAGGTGGTCAACAAGATCTTGGAGGGACATATCTAATGTTTTGTTTCAAATAAATAAGATATATGGGTGCAATTAATTTTTATTAAGGTAAGTCGGGATTTTGAAAGAGCACAAACCCTTGTACAAAATAAATAAATAGACAACAAGAGCGAGAAACAAGGGTCTTGACCCCATACAAAGGCTACCAAAAGGATAGATGAAATAGGCCCAAACAGGTCATAAATAATAAAGAAACAATACAAACACGAGAAAGAGGAACAACTACAACCAAGTTTCCATACAAGACAATATCCAAAAAAGAGAGATCACAGACCAAAAATGTCCCACTTAGACAAACCTAGGTCAGGAGAGAGTTGACCTTTCATCCAAAACACAACTATGAGTTTGGGAAGAGGAAGAAGAAAGACCTTTCCTCCTTCTATGAACAACAATCCAAGCAATACTATCATCTAAATTCTCATTATAGGGGAAAGTGTGACGAAGAACCCCCACATAGGGCCCATAAACACATGAAGATGGAGAATCCACATGTGTAGGAACATGTGAATAAGAGGGGATTCCCCCATAGAGATTCCATCAAAATGAGAAGGAAAATGAGGTAGGTCTGAAGCCAAGGGTAGGTTGGTCTACAAGGGGAGGGAAGGAGGTTTCATAATAGAATCCAAGGGCATTGGAGCCACATTAGAAGCAAGAGACACGCCATCATCTTGGGAGGAGTCATATGAAAAATAATCAAGAGTATGGATATGTAAGTGGTCATCATTATGTGTAATTGTTGCCACTGATAGAATCTACATACACCACTTCTTTCCACACTTCATCCATAATTTCTCTATTTTTGGTATTATATGGGTAAAATCTAAACTCCATAATCAATCACCTCTTCATTTAGGGCATACCCAAAAGGAGGAGTAGTTGAAGAAGTACTCTCTAGTCTTAGGGAGAACTTGACAATGATACATAGCATAATGAATTAGTAAGCTAATTGATATTGTACTGAAAGGATCCTTGAAGTAGGATATTTGGTCTTTGTGAGAATTTACCCATATAAACAAATATCACTAAAAGAAAAGGATAACAATCTAAGAAACCAAACATTATGGCCCTTATAAGGTTTTGTAGGAGAATGGTAGTGTGGTATAGAATATCGAGCTATCTAAGTAAACAAACACATGATATTCCATATTTCTTTCTTGAACAAGATTATTGAACACAAATTTTTATCCCATATTGAGTTATGAGAGTTTGGTAAAGAGAGAAGACTAATTTTGGCCCTTATAAGGATTTATAGAGGATTGGTAGTGTGGAATACAAATTAGAGTTATCTAAGTCAACAAAAGTACATTGGTATTCCATGTTTCTTTCTTAAGAATTTTATCAAAAAAATATTTTCATCCCAAATTGAGTTACTAGAGCTTGGTGAGGAGGGTAGAATAATTTTGGAACCTAAGGGAATCCTTAAAACATGTACTAAGAGGTGATGGACAAGGGAAATCATAAAGTATTTGATAAAGTGAAAGAATTATCCAATTGAAGATGCTACATGGAAAAATGAATATTTTATGTAAAATCATCTACAATTGATTCATTTTGAGGACAACACTTCTCTAAAGAGGGGTTCATGTTATACCCTTAACCCATTGATTGTATTGGGATATGCGTAGTTGACTTGTGACTAGCATAACCCTTAATTAAGCTATATAATCATTTATATACTCTTATATAAATATTATACTGGGTTGGGTAAAATCCTTGGAATAATTATGGTATATATAGGAGGTAGTGAGTTGTAGCTAATAATTATATTTCATATTCTATTTCTTGTTTAAGAATTTTGGGAGTTTACTCCCTTAAAGTGGCTTATTATTATCAAGTATTTCTAAGTATTCCTATTATATTTCTAAGTATATTTGTTGTTACATTCTTCTATTATTCATGTTATTGTTAGGATTAAGGTGCCATCAATCTTGTAAGTCCTATGTATTTAATTATTCTAAGATGTTATTTGTAAATACATTCATAAGGGATCCATTGGTAATGGTAATTATTTATTTATTATTCACCGGTTAAAAGCATATTCTAATTTGAGAGGAGATGATAAGGTCAAATTAGGTGCTCATCTTGGAGTGTCTTCTATTTTATAGGGATTGACAATCTAGGAACCCAAAATAAAGAGATTGATTTTTTGTCAACAATGACTTTTTATAAGAATCTTTTTTTAGCATGTTGATTTTTTTTTCCAAAATTGAGGCATAATTTTTTTCCCAAATTTGGATGACAAATTTAGTGGATTGAGAAGAATATAATTCATCATTATGATATATGTACTTGAGAAGGTAGAGAAATGTAATATTGCATAGGTACACAAATGTTGTCAGTTTGAATGTAGGAAAGAACAGTGTGATTGTATTATATTCTTTTTTCAAGATAATATAGACTTGGTCTAATTTTTGGTGGATTTTTTTTAACCCAAAAGGGTTTTCTCGAAATAAATATTGTGTTGTTTAATTCTCTTATGTTTGTTAATTTATTTTTTGTTATTGATATACATTTACTTAAATCTCCATACATATCATATAGGTTAAATTTTAGATTTCCATATTATATTTGCTTACCTTCATTTCTAACATTGGTATGAGAGTTTGACCAGATTTTCTTCTTGGGTGGAAGAGTGAAGGTTTTTTATCCTACATTAGGATTTTTGTTGATTTATTTTTAAGATTTGTATGTGTAATAACCATGATTGTATCTACATCTCCATTGGATATTGAAAAATTCAATGGTACCAATTTTGAGTTTTGGAAGCTAAAAGTGGAGGATCTTATTGAAGAGATGGATCAATTCTTAGCTACAACAAAAGGAAAGAAACCCAATAAAATGGATCAAGATAAGAGGGACACAATAAAAAATACAGCATGTAGTACATTTCAACTTTGTCTTACCGATTTAGTTTTATTAAATCTAGTTGAAGAGCTCATTTCATATTTGTTATGTAAATATTTGGGTGAAATATAACAAGTCAAGAGCTTGGTGAATAAGTTATATTTGAAAATAAAATTTCTTTTTTCTGAAAATGAAGGAAGGAGACTTGATTTTTGAGCATTTAAATTCATTTCTTAATTTTGAGTCGATTAAATTTAGGTGATGAAGTAAGATTTAGAAAGAAGATAAATGAATTATGCTTCTTTGTTCTTTGCCTGAGTCATGGGATAATTTAATTCTTGATATTAGTGTTGATCTTGAAGATCCCAAGATGAATTCTCTTGTTGTAACATTTTTGTCATGAGAAATGAGAAAGTAAACTATGGATAGCTCATCAAACGTTCTTCATGTCAAGGGAAGGTTCAAGGAAAGAAGTATATAAAAAGGAAAACAAAAGGGGCCTAAAGACAAGTCTAAGGTTAGATTTAAAACTCCTATTAAAAGGAACAAAGTGAAGTGTTAGAAATATAGAAAAAGAGGACATGTGAAGAAGCAATCCAAAAACAAAAAAATAAATAGTGGGATTCCTCTATATAAAAGGCCTCTAAATTAGGTGAGAAGAAGCTTGGTGGTAGCAAGAGGGACAAGATTGAGAAATTTGTTTAGGCTAAATACCACTAATTTATATAAATCCACCTTTGTGACTAAAAAACCTAAGTGGCACCATCGATTGGACAACATAAGTGAAAAAGGTTTAAAAACATTATGAATAAAAAATTATTTGATGGTTTCTCCTATTTTGATGATGGTTTCTCCTATTTTGATGATTATTTTAATTTTGTAAGCACTATGTGTGTGGGAAAAAATAGAGCATATTTTCCTCTAGGAAATAATAAATTAGAAATTATTCATATGAATGTATTTGATCTTGTGGATATTGATTCTATTAGAAAATATTAGTATTTTGTGTCCATGAATGATGCTTCAAGGTTTAACTGGATTTCTTTTATGAGACATAAATATGGGTTTTCACTATGTTTAAAGAATTTAAAGTCTTAGTAGAGAAGTAGTTAGAACATAGGATACAAATTTTAAGATCTGACAATGGAGGAAAATATTATTCTAAATAATTTGACGAGTTTTGCAAGCGTGTAGGTATTATAATAAAAACACTACTTCTTACACACCTCGACAAATGGGGTTGCAAAAAATATGAACTGAACTATAATGAAAAGAGTCAGAATTATGTTAAGTGATGCATAGTTAGATGATTCTGGGAAGAAGTTATGAGTACTGCTAATTAATTGATTAATATATCTCTTTGTAAAGCTCTTTATTCAACACCATATGACATGTGGAAAAATAAGAAACCTTCTATTTCTTATTTAAGGGATTTTGGGTATAAATTTTTTGTTTATGTGTCCACTAGTAGAATCTGGAAAATAAATGACTAGGTGACTAAAATTTTTAGTCACAACAACTAAAAATGACTAAATTCTACCATTTTTTTGCAACTCAGCTATAAGTGAGTAAATAAATGACTAATTTGGTCGTTGAATAAAAAATTATTTAGTCACACAAATAAAAATGACTAAATAGTTAGTCATTTATTTAGTCACAATCTATTTGAATAAATCATTTAAGGAATCAATAATCAATAGCCCACCAAAATACTATGAAACTTTAATAAACATACTCTAAAACTTTCGTCGAAATCTTATTTTAAGGCGTAGCCCGCCAAAAAGGAGTTTTCATTTAATAAACATACTCTAAAACCTTCGTCGAAACCTTATTTTCAGGTGTAGCCCACCAAAATGGAGAAGTGTTTTAGTAAAGAATGATAGAGAATGGTAAGGAGATGTGTGTGACAGGAGACAGATGATTCATTGATGCTTATCTCATTCCTACTCTTCTCAACAAGGGTTACATTGTTCGTGCTACTATTTGTAATATAGGTATTTAATTGACATATATTTGATAATTTCAAATTCCTTCACATGCTTTTGAAGTATCAATGTACCCTATATAGGGTTTAGAATGATTTCTTTTAATTTTTTTAAAATAAATTATGTATTTGCCTGTTATTAGATAATGTGGAGATCTCCTAAATTTTCCCCAGCTCACCGTCCTCTTTGGCACTATATTCATTACTCCAGCTACTAGAGTTTTGCATGTGACATCTTCAATATATTCATGACAATGGATTTTAAATAGATCATAGTCTTTGCTTTAATCTTTATCATGGTAACCTAATAAATCTAGAGCATTTTTTCTTTCAGAGTCAATCCTGGTGTTGGAAATTGATGATGAAGTTCCTGGATAAATATTCTAGGGTAGTTATTATCTATGTCAACAAATCTTCTAAAGCATAGTCACCAAGAAACTTCAGTTCTGCCCTTGTACCTCTACCTATAGCTCTGGAGTCTTATATTTAAAAATGTGAGATAACTTGTACCATTATTCATATATTCTTGAATTCTATTTCAAAATGACACCCCTATCTCCATATGCCATATTTCCATATGTCTGGCTATAATATTTGGATAAATAACTAAACTATCGTGTGTTACTGATAAAACCAATGACCATATACAATGTAAAACTTAGAAAAATAGAGAAATGGATCTCACTGATACAATTCAATAATATGATAGCCACAGGTCCGATAAATCAAATAATTATGACCACACATTATTGTCTTGGAAGGCAAATACATGCCGAGAAATTAGTAGATGCTCTGATAGACTGATACCACTTGGAATGCTCCTAGGGAATTCTAATATAACCCTTAGTAGTTAAATATAAATGAATATAGTACTTTGGGTGTAGCTTAATTGGGGTAGTTTTCTTACTTCTACACTTGTAAAAAATGTTGATATTTGGGTATCAAGTCTCAACATATTTGGCGAATGTTAACATGTTGGCACCTGAATTTTAATTATAGGGTTACATGCGTAATTAGTAGCATTATCTTCTTCATTTTGTTTTAGAATTATAGGAATTTTTTGGTGTTTCAAGTTTATTTTTGCATGGTATCTATGAAAATACAATATGTTACTTGTAATTCATAAATTGACATTTTGGGCTGTATAAGCCCTGCGATTTATAATGCTAAAGTTTAAAGATAGGAAAAATAAAATTAGTTATTTAAGGGTAATTTTATAAAATTTTGTAAATATTGATAGTTAGTCACTATAGGATAGAGCATAGAAATACTACTAATACTAATAGCTTCAAGAACGAATACTAGCTTCACTACTATTATTCCATTTTTATTCTTTTGATTCAAAACTGCCTTCTAAACAGATTAATCATCATGTTTTGAAAGGAGTAGAGTGTTGGATGTTGTGGCTATCTTTTTGATATGTGGTTGTCATTGATGTCAACACTATTAGCATTTATGTCTTTAAGATTGTATATGTCGCGGATATTGAGAAAATTGTAATAAAACATGTTACAGGTTGTGTGTGAAGTAGTGAAGATCAATATGGTAGAAAGTTCAGTATGTTGATAACTAGATGTTGCAGATTAAAGGGTTTGTTCTGAAGCCTATCTAGCTTCTACTTTGTAAGTCTTAGAGGTGCGCATGAATATTTGAGCAAGCTATAAGTTTCTATTTTCTAAAAGCTATTCTGTTACTGCAAATGGTGTTCACAGAAGAAGATAATGTGTTTCTAGTAATCTGAAGTGTTGTGTATGTTCCTAAAGTGTTTGTGGATGTTTCTAGATCATGTTCTATCTATTTTTCACGTCCGCATTGATCATTGTGCTCGTGATCCAAGATTTTCTCTTGCGTATTCATACTTTTCATGTTCATGGCCGACAAGGTGATTGAAGTGTGTTGTGGATCTCTGAGGAAGAATATTTGAAGGCGTCTTGTGTTCGAGGAAATTATTATGGGTCTCTACTATGTTGTGGCTGACCTTGGTTGATGCGTATTGATAATATTTATTGTTTTGGGTCAACATTTTGCATTCATTTTATTATGGCATTGAAGCCGACATAAAGCAATGCAATTTCTTATTGTAGATATATATAAGTGATTGTTTCTTCATTTGAGATGTATGCAAAGTGTGTGTATGCGAAGTGTGCAAGTGCTATGTGCGAAAAGGTTCAGATCATTTGAAGGAAGAGCAGAGTGTGAAGAAGAGTGAAAGAAAGTGAAGAAGTGTTCATGTGCTTAACCGAAACTGTACTCAGACATTAGCAATTGCTACTTTCTCAGTTCAATTTCTTCAGATGGATTTAATCTAAATTTTTTCTATAAGATAGTGATCTTTCTTTGAGCAGTGAGCTCTAGGTAGTGTGTCTGAATGCACGTGCATTCCTCATATATTTTTCTTATACTTTGAACAAGGTATAACTTGTGGATTAACCTCCACCGTGGTTTTTCCCCTAACAGGGTTTCCATGCAAAAATATTGGTGTTATGTGTGTTTCTGATGTGTTTTTGATTCATGCTTTCACTGTTAGTAATCAAATATGAGATTAAAGGTTAATAAGTTTAATAAGTTTGAAATTCTATGACAACTGATTCACCCCCCCTCTTTTTTGTTTTCCCTTGTGTTGCCAACAATTGGTATCAGAGCAGGTTCCTTGGAAGAAGTTTAACAACTTGAGGTGATCCAGGATGGAGAAATACAAGAAGGATAGTCTGAGATTCGATGGAACAAATTATTCTCTGTGGAAGGCTAGAATGGAGTGTCATTTGAAGTGAATTGGTGAATCCTACTGGAACATTACAAGTAATAGGTATGTTATTCCTCAGAGTGGTCCTACTACTGCTAAGATTAGGGATCTTGAATATAACATCAAAGCTAAGGAAGCATTGTTGAGTGATTTGACTGATTCTGAGATGATGAATGTTATGGATCTGAGAACTGCTTATGAGATCTGGAAAAAGTTGGAAAATTTATATGAAGGTGATGCTAATGTGAAGATGGCCAAGCTACAGTGTTTGAAAGGAAAATATAAACTATTGAAGATGGGTAATGATGAGAATTTTGCTACTTACATGCAAAGAGTGAATAAACTTGTGTGTGGTATTAGATATGCTGGTGGATAGGTGGATGAATCAAAGATTGTTGCTAAAGTGCTTAGATCCTTGCCTGATGCATACAAAATCAAATCTACAACCATTGAGGAGCTCTGAAGTATGACAATCAAAGGTATGATTCAGGTGAAAGTTCTTCTATAAAGGTATTTAGATATGAGGAAGAAATGAGACAAATTGAAGAAGAAGAAAGAGAACTGAATGAGCTTGAAGCACTTATTGTCAAAAGGGAAGCCAAAGGAGAAGGTAAGTATAAAGGAAATTTTCCTATAAAATGTTTTTCTTGTAATAAGATAGGTCATTTTGCATCAAAGTGTCTTGAAAGAGTTCCTAACCCAAGACCTTACAAGCCTAAATTTCAAAAGAAGTGTTATTATGTTGCTGATGAAGGTGTGATAGATGATGAATCTGAAAAAGGGAATGCAAGTGAAGATGAGTTTGTGTTTATTGCTATCAAGGAAAATAATCCCGTGTCTACTGAATCTACTAGTTGTACAAAAGTGGAGAAATCCCTAGCTGCTTGAGTTGAAGAAAAAGATGAATGGGTAATTGACAGTGGATGTTCACATCACATGACAGGTGATAAAAGCAAGTTTGTAAGCCTGTAGAAGTATGATGGTGGTGTTGTAAGTTTTGGTGATAAAAATGGTGGTATAATCCGTGGTAGAGGATGTATTTCTTTTGATGGTAAGCATAATACTGATGATGTTATTTATGTTGGAGGTTTGAAGCATAATCTTCTAAGTGTTGGACAGATGGTTGATAAGGGATATAATCTTCAATTCAAAGATGGAAAGTGTAACATACTAGGAAGTTCTGGAAATGTGATTTCTTTTGGTACAAAAACAAAAGGTAACATCTTTCATTTGAATGCTGGTAGTAAAAGTTGTTTGATTGCTCAAGTTGATGAAAGCTGGCTGTGGCATAGAAGAATGTGTCATGTAAACTTTGAAAATATTACCAAGATAAGTTCCTCATAGGCTGTGAGATATCTTCCTAAGTTGGTGAAGCCTACTAATTTCATATGCAAAGAATGTCAGTTGGGAAAGCAAACTAGAATTTCATTTCACATCAAACAATATTGTTCAAATGAATTGTTGGAGCTTGTGCATACTGACTTGTGTGGTCCTACTAGAATCAAAAGTCTACAAAGTTACATGTTCTTCATGTTGCTTATTGATGATTACTCTAGGATGATGTGGGTTACTTTATTAAAGGAGAAATATGAAGCTCTAGAGAAGTTCAAGATCTTTAAGGCTATGGTTGAGATAGAGATAGGTCTGAAGATTAAGTGTCTAAGATTAGATAGAGGTGGTGAATTCACTTCCGGTGAGTTTAATTCCTTTTGTGAAGAACATGGGATAAAGAGACAATTATCTGCACCGCAAACCCCTCAAAAATATGGAGTTGTGGAAAGGAAGAACATGACAGTTCAAGATACTGCTAGAACTATGATGTTGGAAGGAAATGTCCCTCATATCCATTGGAGAGAAGCTGTGAGTATTGCTGTTTATATCCTCAACCAGGTTCAAATTAAATGTAATACTGGTAAGACTCCTTGTGATCTATGATTTGGTCATAAGCCTACTATCAGATATTTCAAAATATTTGGGAGTAAATGCTATATTATGAGAGATGAAGATACAAGATTGTTTGATGCTAGAAGTGATGAAGGAATATTTCTTAGTTATTCTACTAAGAGTAAGGCCTACCGGTGCTACAAAAAGAGATTGAAGAAAATGGTTGAAAGTGC
Organism: Sequoiadendron giganteum; assembly: GCA_007115665.2. Taxonomy (NCBI): domain Eukaryota; kingdom Viridiplantae; phylum Streptophyta; class Pinopsida; order Cupressales; family Cupressaceae; genus Sequoiadendron; species Sequoiadendron giganteum. The sequence goes on along the minus strand of CM021107.1, from coordinate 219,257,780 downwards.
AAATGTTAAGGTTGATGAAGACATTGCTAGACCCTCCATAACCTATGGATATGATTTTGATGATCGGAATGATAGTAAAAACAAGAGTCAGACTTTAAATCAAGTTTAGATCATTCCGATGAATCAAGAAGATCAAGAAGAAGGAGAGACTAGTGAAAGTATAGAAGAGAGACCACAAGAGCCTGAAATTCAAGAACACTCTAAGACTCCAAGGTATGTGAGATTAAATCATTCAGAAAATCAGATTATAGGAGATAAGAATAAAGGTGTCCAAAATAGGAGTAGAATTGCAGAAGAATACTGTTTAATTTCCAAGGCCGAGCCAAGTAATGTTAATGAATCATGCAAAGATGAACATTGGATTGAAGCAATAAAATAAGAACTACAACAAATTGAAAAGAATAATACATGGATTCTTGTTCCTAGACCTAAAGACTAAAATGTAATTGGAACTAAATGGGGTTTTATAAACAAGCTGAATGAACACGGTGAAGTCATCATAAACAAAGCAAGATTGGTGTGCAAAGGATACTCTTCGATGGAAGGAATTGAATTTGAAGAAAATTTTGCTCCTGTTGCTAGAATTGAAGCTGTGAGATTATTTCTTGCTTATGCTACTTACAAAAACTACAAAGTTTATCATATGGATGTTAAGTCAGCATTTCTAAATGGTTAATTAGAAGAAGAGGTGTATATTGAGAAACTTGATGGATTTCAATTGATTGATCAAAGAGATATGATTTTTTAGTTGAAGAAAGCATTGTATGGACTCAAGCAAGCCCCTAGAGCTTGGTATGCCAGACTGGATAAATACTTGCTAAAGCTTGGATTTAACAAAGGTACTGCTGATAGTAATCTGTATTTCAAGATTGATGAAGATAAATATTTTTTTGTAGAAGTCTTTGTTGATGATATAATTTTTGGAGGAGATGATGGTTTGTGCATGAATTTTTCTAATGAGATGCAAAATGAGTTTGAGATGTCAATGATTCACAATAGCACAAAAAGCAATTAGTGCTGACTTTTGTGCCAGATTTTAGTGTATTTGAGTTCATGAATTGAACAATTTGGCTGGCGCTCAACCCGATGCAAACAGGCATGGTAAGTTTAGCGTCGATTTGTGTGCTGATGTTGCCGCCAGATTGAGCACAGAATTTAGCACCGAAAAAACACAACGCCCCTGTTAGTGCCTAAAATAGCACTGGGAAGCAACATCGAAAATTGCACTGAAATAGGCACCCAATTTGGCTTTCGATTTTGCTTCCATGTCTACTCCCATTTTTGCTTCTAGTTTTGCTTCCAATTTTGCTTCTGGTTTTGCTTCCAAGTTTTCTTCCAGGTTTACTTCGAGATTTGCTTCCATATTTGCTTCCAGTTTTCCTTCCAGTTTTTCTTCTGGTTTTGCTTTTGGTTTTGCTTCCAAGTTTGCTTCCGATTTTGCTTCCAGTTTTTCTTTTGGTTTTGCTTCTAGTTTTGCTTCTGGTTTTGCTTCCAGTTTTGCTTCTAGTTTTGTTTTTGGTTTTGCTTCCGGTTTTGCTTTCGGTTTTTCTTCCAGTTTTGCTTCCAATTTTGCTTCCAATTTTGCTTCCACTTTTGCTTCCAGGTTTGCTTTCAATTTTTCTTCCAGTTGTGCTTCTAGGTTTGCTTCCAGGTTTGCTTCCAGATTTGCTTCCAGTTTTGCTTTTAGGTTTGCTTCCGATTTTTCTTCCAAGATTGCTTTTGGTTTGCTTTTAGTTTGGCTTCCATTGTTGCTTCTAAAAATTCTTCTTGTTTTGCTTCCATTTATTAATTTAATATGTTTTATTTCAATTTAATTAGTTAAATATATCGCGCCTCTTAAATAACTCATATGATTATAGAGTAAGTAACTTAATTATTTAACTCATATGATTAAATAAAAATATAATTATTGTAACATGATCATCATATATAATTAAAACAAGTGAGTCAAATATCTATAATTTAATTGAATTTGACAACATCCATCCAGAGCAGTAAATTAAAATCATCATACTTAATAAATATCCATCCAAAAATCATCGACCACTTTTAATATATATAAATTGACAAGTCAATACTGATAAGATCATCATCATATATAACTAAAACAAATGAAAGTCAAGTATGCCAGTACATCAAAAACATGTCAAAATGATACATGTCCAATAGTTGACATAAGTGAAAATGATACATGTACAAATGATATAAATAAAATTGATAAATTATGTAACTCAAATTGTTACAAGTCAAGATGATACATGTCCAAATGATATAGTGAAATAATATAAATAAAATTGATAAATTATGTAACTCAAATTGTTACAAGTCAAGATGATACATGTCCAAATAATATAGTGAAAATGATATATGTCAATATGATACAAGTCAAAAATATAGTACTGTAGGCCATGAAAATGATACATATGATAGTAACCATGAAAAGAGTCATCATAACGATATATCAAAAATGATCCATGATGTAGTCTATATGATCATGAATGTCACTGGTTACTATCACCAACTATGATGATGATGATTGTCGTTGTCGTCATCATTATCATCGGCCTCAACGTCTTCCATATCTACATCATCATCATCCTCTGCCATGTGATCTATACTGGGAGAACCAATATTTTGTGGATCTATATCATGTTGAGGACCATCTTGATCTTCTAGAAGACCCGTGTTCCACAAAAAAAAAAACATTTAAAATGAAAAGTTATTATTTATTTCATGCAATAATTTATTTTTCTGTTATATATCTAATATTACAACATATGAGATGAAACTATAATCATATTACATCATATCAAAGTGCACATACCATAATTAAATTTCAAAAAAGTTACAACTAATATTGGCGAGTTAGGAGAAACTTCAACTTTCAAAAACAAAGCCAATTAGGCTGGAAAACTTGTGGATTGGGCCAACATTTGGTGGAAGAGGAAGAAAGATGACTGGAACTCTAGAGGCCCACCATAATGGATTTTAGTATTCAACCATGAGAGAAGAAGAGAGAGTTGATATCATGTATCAAAACATTAAGCATGCATACTTCCAGCCAGCGGAGAAGGAGATGATTACTTTGCTTCATCTTCATTTGCATAACCATATCATGACATGGGAACCAAGAAGACCAAGGATGTCCATTTTTATTTGGAGGTAATGAATGTGGTCCAAAATTTAGGAGGGGCAAGAAGGTCAATGTATGATCTTGATGAAATTGAGGAAGAACAATAAGAGAGGGACAGGAAAAATAAAATCAATATAGAGTTTCAAGGATTTGTCAAGGGAGTAAGAGAGCTATGTGAGCAGCCTTATCTAAAATATTTTGAGCTAGACTTTGATATACCATTTAGAGAGCTTGGTTTTCATGGAGTTCCTTTCAAAGCCTCTGCTTTTATTGTTCCTACGGTAAATTTTTTGGTAGAGTTGGTGGAATTATCTTTCTTAGTAATCACTATTAGTGAGATTGAGATTGTTAACCTTGAGAGAGTAGGACTTGGGCAAGGCATTTGACATAATGGATATTGTTTTCAAAGACTTCGCGTGGGATGTACTCCGAATTGATGCCATTCCTCAATCTTCACTTGATGGCATCAAGGAATGGCTGAACTCCATGGATATAAAGCATTATGAAAGAAGAATGAACTTGAACTGGTGGCCAATTTTGAAGAGTATTACTGATGATCCAGATAAATTTATTGAAGATGGTGGTTGGGAATTTTTGAATATGGAAGCTAGTGATTTTGATTCTAATAATTCAGAAGAGTCAAATCAAGGATATGAAGTATGAACCCTCTGATGTAGAAGAGGAATCAAAATCAAATTTCATGTAGCCACCATCAAGAGTGTTACAAGCCAACAAGATGGAGGGAATTCTTATATAAGGATAATTTTCAATGTTGCAGGTACCGAATTTAATGCCAACCACAATGGCAACATTGAAATTACCTAGTAGTATTTATGTTAAGGAAATTTCTTTTAGATGCAAGGATTCAAAGCACATCAACCATGTGGTACAAATGATTAAATCCCATAGACGATCTGTAGCAATGAAAGAGTCTGAAAAGGAAGAGAGAGCTACACTGGTAACTCAGGAGAAACTTCAACTTTCAAAAACAAAGCCAATTAGGTTGGAAGACGTGTGGATCAAGCTAGCATTTGGTGGAAGAGGATGAAAGATGACTGGAACTCTGGAGGCTCACCATAATGAATTTTAGTATTCAACCATGAGAGTAGAAGAGAGAGATGATTTCATGTTTCAGAAAATTAAGCATGCATTCTTCCTACCAGCAGAGAAGGAGATGATTACTTTGCTTCATTTTCATTTGCATAACCATATCATGGTGTGGGAACCAAGAAGACCAAGGATGTCCAGTTTTATGTGGAGGTAATGGATGTGGTCCAAAATTTAGGAGGGGAGATCCTGATGTCTTCCAAGAGGCACAAAGTCAGATGAATTAAGTTCACCTACATGTCTGCCAAAGTTTACTTCCAATTTTTATGACTGTTTTTCTTGACTGTTAGAGTTTACTTACAAATTTGAAATTTTTTCTATTCATTTTGATAAGGATATATTCAGCCAATGTGTAAGCACCTTTTGTTTATATCACAAGCATATGTGCATTGTGAGACAACTGATTATCTATGGTCTACAACTATGCCGTCTCACATATTGGATCTTCTATTTCAATGTTTTATATGGCCTTCTTTGTTTGAGGTAGCACTTGGCAATCCTACCTCCTTTCCTTAGCTGAGAAGTGGATTTGAATTTGGAAATACTACACTTTAAAACTAGCTATGGTTTAAGGAGAGCTATTCTAGCTTTGTTGTTGACATCCTCAATCTTCAACAAGGACTTAGATGCATGGACTGAAGTGCAATCTTTCAAACTTAGATTTGAATGTGCATAATTTGATTGATTATGGTTTTCACATGCAGTTGTCTTTACATGAATATTTTGGATTGTCAATACGTGTAATAGTGACTGCATCCTTATCAAGTTTGGCTACCCTTATTCAAAATGCCTTGGTCTTTGGACTCAATACAAATTTGTGCATTGTTATTCCATATTTGTAACATGTAGGACATTTAAGGGGTACAACATATATAAATTCAGTACTGTCATCCAAGGAAAACTTACAGATAGTGTATCAAGAACAACACAAAATTCTTTTATTAGGGTTAATGCTTTCTTCCCCCATGCTGCTGATATTTTCCCCAAAACATGTTTTTTTAATTATTTTAACGCATCTCAAAATTCAATGTATTGATTAACATTTGTTACACATTTCAGCTATTTATGCAAATGATGCATATATGTTAACTCTATCAGTGTTGTTACTTCGGTAGTTTGACTTCTATGGCAACCGACCATTAGGCCATTCCGTGTGGGAGAACGTTTGTGTTTTTAGTTAGCTTTTTTGGATAGCTCTACTGGGTTTTGAGGAAATTCCAATTATCTTTTGAATGTTAAGAAGTCGGAGTTTCAAGGATTTGTCAAGCAAGTAAGAGAGCTATGGGAGCAACCTCATCTAAAATATTTTGAACTAGAGCTTGATATAACATTTAGAGAGCTTGGTTTTCATGGAGTTCCTTTCAAAGCCTCTACTTTTATTGTTCCTATGGTAAACTGTTTGGTGGAGTTGGTGGAATTACCTTTCTTAGTAATCGCTATTGGTGAGATTGAGAATTGTTAACCTTGAGAGAGTAGGACTTGGGAAAAAGGCATTTGATATGGCTATTGTTTTCAAAGACTTCAAGCGGGATGTACTCCGCATGTACACCATTCCTCAATCTTTGCTTGATGACATCAAGGAATGGCTGAACTCCATGGATATAAAGTATTATGAAAGAAGAATGAACTTGAACTAGTGGCCAATTTTGAAGACTATTATTGATGATCCAGATAAATTTATTGAAGATGGTGGTTGGGAATTTTTGAATATGGAAGCTAGTGATTCTGATTCTGATAATTCAGAAGAGTTAGATCAAGGATACAAACCCTCTGATGTAGAAGAGGAATCAAAATAAAATGAGGAAGGTTCAAAAGATGAATCTCTTGTGGAGTCAAAGGAGGACAAAGAAGAAGAAGATTCTGAAGAGGAGGAAGGTAAAACATGGGATGAATTTTGATAGTGAAGATCAGGAAAGGCGGAAATGAAAGGTAAAAGCTATAGGGAAGTCTCTGAAACCTGATATTAGAGATTCAAGAGGAATGCCTGCCAAGAGGCATAAAGTTAGATGAATTGAGCTCATCTACATCCTTCTACTATTTATTCATGCACATAAATGGTCATCTTGTAATCATAAGATTTGAGCTCTATTTACTCATCCTATTGAGATATTAACACAACAATATCCAACTATTAAGACTCAACTATTGATACCTCGTTCTCCATCCAGTTTACAAAATCGTTCCACTTTTTTTTTTGTAACATATTCTTTTCAAATTGCTTTGGATGGCAGCCATATTTCTCCTCCTGTCAAAACATGGCACATGGACTAGTTAAACTAATTAATATGCAGTTATTTACTTTTTCCAAGGAAATAAATAAAAATATCATTTAAATTTTAACATATTAAATATACTTACAAATGTACAAATTAAGGCTTGTAAACCTTTTTGGCCACTGCGATGTGTGGCACAAAGTTTCTCAAGCCTAGCCTTGGAGGCCTTGTCCTAAAACATATACTAATTCAATTTAACTATACACAAATAAAATTTAAATATTGTTTAATAAATTTGATATAATCTTATGAGAAAATTCAAATACCTACGTACTCTCCTCACTGGACTTCCTCCGTGCATTAGAATTCTCATATGATTTTACAAGCTCTTTCCATACTTTCACACTTACATCAATTGGCCTTCTTTTCTGCCTTAGCTCAGGAGGGATTTTTTTAATCTTCTTTGTTTGGTTGCACCAAAATCTCTTGCAGTTTTGAGAAATTTGTAGCTTTATCTTCTTTACAGACCAACCTATGCCAAATTCACTCTCCATGTCATGGATAACTGATTTTTTTAGTTGAATGGGTATCCGTGATAGTGAAAAATGTAGATGGTCTTTGAACCGTTGAAGGCATGATTCCTTCAACCTATTCACAAATGTTTTCCCAGCATCTGTCATTCAGACTTCCCCTAAAAGCACCTCATATTCTATCTTCGTATTATAGCTACCAATGCAAGATTGATAACATGGCATGGTGGAAGAAGTCTGTGTCCCAGGAGTGGCTGAGACATTGGAAGTCTCTCTTCCCTATTCCACATTCTTAGAGTTTACTGTCACTGATTTCCTCCTAGATCTTTTGCTTGATCCAAGACTGGTTGGGGAATCAATTGATTCTATTTCACACAATTGATTTGTTTGCAATGTTTGAGGGGCGTTACCGGATTGTTTTTTTGTGTATCTGGAAAGCGTTGTCTAGTCCACATTGACCAATTTGTTCACTGCCTCTACCCCCAATATGGAAGCCAATTCCTCTTTATCTTTGTTAGTCTCATGTCCCTATATACATATATATATTTAAATTATATTTCTTCTTTTAAATTTATAAATAAAAAACTGAAAACTATAATTCCTCTTTATCTTTGTCAGTCTCATGTCCCTATATATATATATTTAAATTATATTTCTTCTTTCAAATTTAAAAATAAAAAAGTAAAAAGTAAAATTCAAAGAAACAATGGAAACATTTACAAATCTATAAAGTGACAATGAATTACCTCATTGTGGCCAGAGTCTGCTAACAATGCTCGCTTTCTTCTATTGCTTGATATTTTGAGGCGACCTAGGGAAAATTATTTTCGTCCAATCTATGGAGGCAAACGAAGTACACACTGTCAGGTATGAAAGTTTTCATCCAGTTTGTGGTATGAAAGTTTTGTTTTGTGGGAAAATATGTTCGTTGGGTTTGCTTAGTGTTGATAACCTAGAGAAAATATGTTTGTTGGGTTTGCTTAGTGTTGATAACCTTATCATGAAAACTCTTTCATAATGCAATCTTGCATGAATTTTTCATGGAATCAGTGACTATGGCGTGACTGGGAAAAACCAAGCGGTTTTTGCATTTATTTTCAGTAGTGACCGACCCAATTCCCAGATTTTCCAAGCAATTCACTATTTCCCTGATACCCAGGTTAGGGAAAGAATACAGAGGCATCCTGGCTTCGTGCTATAATATTTTGAGCTAAAGCTCAAATGGGTAGGGTAAATTTTTTTGTTGGTTTCTCAAAGGTTTTACAATTTATAATGATAGGACAATTTAGAGGTTGCTTGGATAGATTAGGCCACAAACCAGTAAACAATCACGAATTCAAATGCAAAACAAAGAGCAGTAAACAATCACAAATTCAACCAAGAAAAAAAATTGCAACCTTACCTATGGTGTCACAAACTAAATCTAATTTATCATTAGTTGTTGGTAGTGCCCTACTCTCTTCCTTTGTGTGATGTTTTCCCCTTTTTTGTCGTCTGATTTCTTCCTTCACACGAGAAATTTTTAAATTTTTGATTTTGATTTAGTAGTCAACACTCTAGTCGGCGTTAGTTAATGCCAACTTTAGTGATGACTTTTGGCCGTTAATGTAATCTGTTTGGGGCGCCTAAGGTGACACCATGTGTGCCTAATTGAGCACATATCATTGTTGTATAGTGACTATTTTCATTGTTGTGTATCACAGGATCCAGAGTGTTGGAAATAATTCCAACTCCTACCTTGTTTTTGTGACCACCGTTGTCCTGTGGCTCCTTCATCAACTCGGTGCGGCGAAGCAATTTTTACCATTGTCCTGTAAGGTGCTTCATCCTTCTCGACGGTAGTGCGGTGAAAGATTTTGTGGTGGCACACAAGTCTTCCTTCTATTCCTGGTGGTGTTGCGGTGAGTCCCGCAAGTCTTCTACCAAAAGGCGTGCGGTAGTGCGGTGACCATCGTTGTCCCACGGCTCCTTCATCAACTCGGTGCGGTAGAGCGGTTTTTACCGGTTTCCTACAAGTTGCTTCTTCCTTCTCGACTGTAGTGCGGTGAAAGCTTTTGTGGCAATATTTTTATTCACAGAGGAGGCCATGTAGAGAGGACATGGACAACGTAGAAATAGTAAATCGCTAAGAGGAAAGTGGGTGGAAATAGATGAGATAACGAAATATGTAGATACAATAGAGGTAAGAAGAGAAAGCAACCTCAACCAAAGGAGGAATGTGTTTATGAATTCACAAATTCTACAACATAGAGGAGATATCAATATGTCAGATATATGACTAAAGTGAGGTTTTGTGTTGGATAGCATACTCGTTGAAATGGTATAATTAGTGTACTAAACATTATTTACTATGTTGTGTATTATAGGGGCAAGATGAGGCCATGACAACAAATTGTGTCATATCAAATGAGGACACAATAGATGAAGTCGGACATCAGGTACTCAAATTTTGACTTAACTTAGGAAAAAATGATTTGATGGCATTTTTTGATATGCCCATCTTTTTTACAGTATTATTAAAATTTATAATGTGTTATCCAATCTTGACGTAAATTAATGCATGTTGTTGATTATTTTAGAAGGAGATTGGAGAAAATGCAGAGCCTGAGAGTTCAACTAGCAAAGGAAGAAGATATGTACGTGGACGTGGACCTAAAAATGTTAAATCACATAGATGACAGTGGGTGGAAGAGGATATGACAATGGATACTCTAGACACAACAAATGATTACATTGAAGAAGAGGTAGGTCAAGACTATAGCACATGGGATGAATACTTTGAGAAAATTGTTGTTTGTGGATGTTTTGTATGTCGTGGAAAGAAAAAATTCAAATGAGCGATTGTACAAAGACATTACATTTATGATGAGCTTCTAGTCGGTAGTATGCCTCATACAATCAATTAAAACCAAAGAATAATAAATAAGTGTGGATTGATGTTTTATAAGCTATGTTGTCAAAATTTTGTTTTATTTAAATTATTGTATAAAAAAGGTAGTCTATAAAATAATGTTCCATTATTTAATTGATGTATATATATTCATACAATTTTTATTTTTATTTTTTAAGCCATATTTGATTATATTTCATTGAAATTGATACATTTATGATCTATCCAATTGTTGCCAAACATTAAATAATGCTTACGTTTGTTGATAGATAGAAGATTTTGATGAAACACATACTAATAACCAAGATCGAACTGGATTATTAAGATTTCGATGAGATGATCCAAACCATCCTTTAAACCACACTAGTTCAAGAAGAGAAAGATTGAAGAGAAAACTACCACCTGATAAATTTGAAGAGCTGATGAGAGTCGCATACATTGATGACATGCCACCTAGCCTTAATGATGATGATCATGATAGTGAAAATGCAATGCATGAAGAAGGATTGAATGAAATGATTACATGTTTCTTTGGGGATGGAAACAATGATGACAATAATGATGATATGGTTGAGAGTAATGATGATAGCAGGGGTAATTACCACCAACATAATGTTGATGATAACAACATTAAAGACTCCATCAAGCAAGCACCGAAGACACCCGTATTCAAATCGGGTGCAAGTAGAACCTCAAAATTGGCATGCACATTAATATTATTAGAAATGAAGTCACTAGTTGGTTGGTCAGACAAAGGATTCACTACCCTACTGAAGTGAGTTGAAATTTATTTCTTACTTTGCACTGTCAATTGGTGTACATAATTCGTAAACATTCATCAACTTCGTTTATATTTCTTTAAGGGGATTTTAAAACCATATATTGTATATAGAAATTCCTAGTATAGATTGACATATCAAACATGTTCATAATAAGTCAAACATTCAATTGATTTAATCTCTGGCAATCTTACAGGGCACTAAAAACTAAAATATTCCCTGAAGAGAATGTGTTGCCATCAACTTGTAGAGAGGCGCGTCTATTGTTGGTTGAGTTGGGGATTGAATATAAGAAAATTCATTCATGTAAAAATGATTGCATTTTATATATAGATGAATATCAAAACAAGGTAGAATGCCCTGTATGCAAAGAGAAGAGATATCGTATAGATGTAAAAGGTCCTACAGTTCTAAAGAAGGTTTTACGTCACATGCCAATTATACCTAGACATCAACGAATGTTTCGTTGCAATTCACTAGCACAATTGATGGATTGGCATGCAAAGAACATGAGTAAAGATGGATTCATGTGAATTCCAACCGAATCCAAAGCAATGAAACACATAGAGGAAAAATGGCCAAGAAAATTCAAAGATGAACCCCGTAGTATCAGGTTTGGTCTTGCAATTGATGGAGTGATCCCATTCTCTTTCCTGAGCCCAAATTATAGTGTTTGGCCAGTTAGATTGATAGTATACAATATTACCCCATGGATGAGTGTTAGAAAGGAGCACCTTATGCTGACTCTTGTTATTCCAAGAAAACATCAAGTTAAAAACATGGATGTTTATCTTGCGCCTTTTATTGATGAGATGCAACTGCTATGGAAAGGCATAAGAATGTATGACATATCATGTCCTCCATCAAATAGGTCCTTCATGTTGTATGGTGTGCTATGTTGGAATATTCATGAATTCCCAGGACTTGGTGTTTGTTCTGGTAAAATAAAATATTTACGTATTTACACTCATAATTTATTTTCATCCCAAATTTCATACTTAGTTTTATACTATTTTTTTTGATGTTATTAACATTACTTATTGAATTGCAAGGCTTCAAACAAAGGGGATATTTGCATGTCCAAGATGTGCAAAACATTTTCAAGGGCGGTATTCTAAAGATCTACATAAATTTATTTACGCAAACAATAGGGTTTTTCTACCACTAGATCATAGGTTTAGAAATTGCCTGAAGAATCAATTTGATGGAAAAATTGAAAATAGAGGCCCTCCCATGATTATGGGTCTAGGTGATTGGCTTAAGAAGTATGAAGATGCTGAATTGAAAGCTTGGGAGGATTTTTTTGATTGGGGTGATTCATTTGAAGAACCAGAACAAGTTGTAGTTAATATGCCAAAAGGAATGAAAAGGAAATCCATATTTTATGAGCTCCCTTATTGGAAGGATATATTAATATCTCACTTATTAGATCCTATGCACATCTTCAAAAATGTCCCAGATTCTATATTTTGATCTATATTAGGCAAAGAGAAGGACACCTTATCTTCGAGGAGAGATATTGCACTTTCACGTACCAAATTTGATAGAAAACATTTGTGGCCAAACAAGGAAAATGAAACATATGCAAAAGCTCCATGGATTTTGAAAAAAAAAGAGGTAGACCAACTAAAAAATGTCATCATTCAATAAGGATACCTACTGGCTATGGGTCATCATTGGCTAAATCTTTTACAGTTGATGGACATATCATAGGATTTAAAAAACATGATTTTCATAATTTAATGAAGGTATTATATATCAACATTTAACATTTACTGGTAACATTGATTAAGCACTAAATATTTTGTTGTGTGAGAGAAAATTACTAATGACCTTTTCATTAATGTGTTTGATAACATATCATGCCATTGGAAATTAGGGGGGTTCCTATCTTACAGTTGACTTAAGGAATGCCATAAGTCGAGTTTCAACATTTACAAGGTATGTGGTTATATGAAATGTTCATGTGTGAGAGACATAGAGATATTATATTGCATTTTAATTTATGACTAAAGGTTCATACTAATTTACTATTCTTATATTAGGTGGGTGACCTCCAAGGAGATTCATGAATCTGAAGTGCCAAAGTGGAAGAAGGAAATTGCAGAAATTGTATGTGTATTTGAGAAGGAGCTCCTTACAAGTTTCATGGACCTACAAGTCCATTTAATTATACACGTAGTTGATGACATTGAATTGGCGGGTGTTTTATAAATGAGGTGGATGTTTTTCTTTGAGAGGTATATTAAAACTCTTAAAAGATATGTCCGACAAAAGGCACATCCAGAGGGTTGCATGGCTAAAGGGTATGTATTGAATGAAGTATTTTTCATCCTGTGTGAATTCCTTGGTAAGGATTTTGAAGACGGCCCACGTGTCTGGGATGAAGAACGATCACCAAATATTATTGATGGAGAAAAACCACAGTCTAATGGTGTTGAAATAGAAATTAGTAATTAAATTCACAATCAATGCCGTTGTTTTCCTTGCAATCATTAATTTACTGTGTAATTTATTTGTCAAATTAACAAAATGAAATTTGGAGTTTGAAATAAACATGTTGACATGTAATAGGTGTAGATGAAAGTTCTATACTCAACAAATTCATTATGTACCACATGGACTTTATGAACAAATGGATTGATTTGTATGATAAAAAGAGAGAAGAAGTGTTAGAAGAAGTGTTAGAAGCAAGGATATAGTTTAAGAGATCGAACCCAAGGAATAATCCACTTCCCACTAATCTACTTGGGGAATGGGGCAAATATTGAACACTAGAATGGGTTACTAAATAAATTCAAAATCAAATAGAAGATGTAGGTATAGATTCAAACATAACAGATGATGAAATAAACATGTCTAGAGGATGTGAAAGAAAGGTACAGTTGGAATTTTACAAAATTTTGTTTCCTTACAGTTTTGATAGTATTGACTATTTTAATATTTTTCATTATATGTGTTTTCACTGAAATAAATGGTCTTTCATAGGCGAGGAAATATCCAGCAATGTGGGCATATGGTTGAAATTATCGTGTAGAAAGTGTAGACGTAAAGAGAATCCTTTGATTGTGGCATCATGGTTGACTTCGAGCAATGCATTTGATCAAGCTCAAAAGATAAGAATATAATTGAAGAGAATCTACAATATGTTGGGAAAATACAAGAAATTATTGAGTTGGATTACTGCTCTTTTAAATGTTGTATTTTTAAGTGTAGATGGTATGAAGAATTTGAGAGGACATGAAGACATGATACCCATAGTGGATTGTTTTCTATAGATTCCTCATTTTTCCTACCGAAGGATAAGGAGCCTTATGTTCTACCAATTCATTGTGAGCAGGCATTTCTTTAACTCAAACAAGAAGCGATAGTGATCATTAATCTATTAATTCATAGCTTATTACAAATATATACATGTGTTTATTAATCAATAAAATTGTTATAACATGTGTCTAATATATGAATGTCGTTCATATGCAGGTATTTTTCTATGAAGATATTTTGGACCCGAAATGGATATTTGTCATTCATTATGATCCAATATTAAGGCATGTATTTGACGATGTATTAGTGGATATTGAACAAAACAATGATGACCAAAAAAATGAGAGAGATGGATTAGAGAACATCGAAGACATTGATATCCATGATGATATTGAAGATGGTTATGTTCAGGCACACGAAGACAACAATCCAGAGTTAGATGATGTTATGGAAGACAACAATATGGATGGTATATAAAATGATGATCCAAATACATCTAGTAACAATATAGATGGTCTACAGTCAAATTTCAATGATGATGAAGATGATGCAGGTCAAGATGAGGATGATGATAATATTAAATACTTGAAAGAACATATGACCATTGACAATGATACACTGGATGACATTGTAGTAGACAATAATGTTAATGACCAAGAATTCTAAATTGTCAGAATTATTTGCAATCCATGTTTAAAAAAGGATGATTCTTATGGCCTAAACTTTTAAATGCTTCAGTAATATTATGTTGTACTTGGACAATTGAAAACTTGTTTTATTCTCCTAGCAAGCTTTTTTATTTTCCATTATAATTCTAGACCAAACAACATTTGCGGGGATAGCCTTTTACACCTATATTAATTTGTATGAAGTTCACAAACCTGTTGTCAAGCGGTAAATTCCTTTGGTAGACATGAAATGTAAAGGCTTCATTTAAGAAAAGATAAGTAGTCTCTTTCTAAGGGTAATCCACATGCAAAAAGTAAAAAGAACATAAAAAAACAATTGTACAGTAGTAAATCAGATTCAATCAGTTATGTCTTATTTCACTTGCACACTTATTTGAAAGACATAGGGTATTCACCATACATTTCCCTTGACAAAGAAAACACGTGCTTTCATTTATTTTTATTGTATATCTCAGAAGTGAAATTGTTGTTACATAATGATGCACTGAGAAAATAATATATACAAAAAAATGCAAAGAAAATGTTTGAAATTTAACATGCAACCTACTGTGTTGTGCTGAAAGGAATCAAGATTAACTGGGACAAAAAATAATAATGAAATTTTGATGACTGTACTTGAAATTGAACATGCTATGAAAAGTGTGGACAATGATGGTACTGAAATTGAAAACCCTGATTCTGATGACATTACTGTTTTATGTCATTAGAGATAAAGAGCACAAACAATTTTATATACATAGAAAATGAAGATTTGAAACTACTAAACTGAAAATGTAAACACAGTAAGATTTTTCCTTAAACAATAATTCACATACTCACTTACAAAAAAGGGTGAAGCATTTTTTGTTCAAACTCCGTTTTCTTTAATAGACATAACAGTAAAATAATATTTACAAGTACAAGAATATATACACTGTTTCATAGAAAATAAGGAATATTTCATAGAATATACAAGTACAAGAATATATATAAGAATGTTACATTGTTTCATAGAATATATACACTATTTCATAGACTTCTAAATTTTTAGAGTTATTTACAATCTGTTGGGTCTCAAAAACGTAGGTTTTTAGACCATAAGAGGGTGCCAATCTCTAAGAGGTCTTTTGATAAATCTTGCAGATTTAAACAACTTGAAAAGACCACTTTGGAGACAACAAAGCAATAAATAAGCATGAAAATTGACACAACAATTGAACATTGAAAACAGATTAAGAGTTATAATGTATCTACTCCATTATATTGTTCAAAATATAAACATACATAACATGAGTTCTTTTGATATGAATAAGTGGATGAGATGGTCTAATATCTATTCTAATGGATTGAAATGATGATGATATGATGATCAAAATCGAACCTTGGTTTCCCTATTTGTATAGGAAGCAACAAGCTTTAGGTCTATTCACAAAATTCACATCGTTTCTTAACTAAAGAACAATTAACATAACATAGAAACTTAAAAAGAGTTTATTTTTGGATGCACCATAGTCCGTTAATCATCAACAAGCGCCCATGACCACCCAAGATTTGTTCAAGGCTCAAGCACCATGTTAATGCATCCACACAACCAAAATCTGACTACCTCCTCATACAACTCGTGCAAGGAACAATTTAACCTTTAACATGTGATCAATGTATTTCTCCTGGGCATAAGTGTTTGCATTCTATAGAGTGTCTGTCATTACACTCTCCAATCCAAAAATCCTCTCGAGCTGCTTATGCATTTTCCAAAGTACCTCATCCTCATAATTGATGTCATCAAGGATGCCTAAAAAATATTTTGATATCTCATTTTTCCAAGTTTCCTGATCCTTCAAACCTATTTCTTCAAAGAAATCTAGCATGGCCATACATAGTGCCTGGCTGAAGTCACTCAATTCTTGTGTCAAGATATTCTAGAAGTTTTCATGTGTATTCACGAGGCTCTTTCATTCTTGGAGAAAAGAATTATTATCTCCATATTTTGCCTTGATATGGGATTCCATTTCCTTCATCCTATCAAGCATTCTTCCATGCTCCATGAGGGACTTGTATGTTCCACTGTGAGCATGCCAGGCACCATCTGCATGTTGGCACATATCTTTGAATTTCATACAAATTATCCTTGATGCTACTTCAAAAGTAGTAGCCTTCAATTTTCTTTTTATTTCTTCCTTTTCCTTTTGAGCCTTATCGAATTTATGCTTCCATTGAGCAGTCTTAGACATGGCCTCTAACACTTTTCTTTCATGTTCAATTAAAGGAGATTAAATCCTTGGAGAAGCAAGCAGTCTATCTTTGTAGCTGGTGAATTCTTGTTTCAACCTCTCATTTTCCTCTATCAACCACTGGTTATCTCTTACTAGCTTTTGGATCTAGGCTTTGGTGAATTTGGCTACATTCACATTCAAGTCAGTAGTCTCCAAGGGATCTATCTCCCCTAATATTTGTACCAGGAGATGTCCAAAAATCTGATCATGGTCAATGAGAGAAGGCTTCTTGCCTGGGGGGTAAAGAGCCCAAATTTGCAAAGTGGTATTATTAGGATTGTACCCTGACCCTGTATAGAAACTGTCACCTGCTTCATCCGTTATTTGTAGTTTTATTCTTTCTCTTCAAAAATCTGTCAAACACATCGGCTGAACTAATATCTCACCTAGGAAGGAGCATAACTCCAACTTCTTGCAATAATGCTCTTCCTCTCTCAGCAGTCATGTTTCTAATTTCCCTATCAACTCCATCTTGCAAATCTTTCAAGGCATAAGCCTCTTTCTCAGGGTCAATTTCCTTTAACTTTTCTCTTATTAGTCTTCCTTTATACTCATATATAAAGGACTTAAATTTAGGTGTCTGCACAAAAGTATCATCTACAACAAATTCCTGACTTGCACAATGCCTCACATCATTTGATAGCTCATCAAAGGCTTCAAAGGTGATCGAAATTGTTTCCAATGACATCTCATATTGGGGTCTAATAGGAGCATTAAACTGTGATACTTCTTCTTCCTCCTCAGTGTTATCTTCTTTCATGGATGGGGAACCAACTAAAAAGCTCACTTCAGGAGTAGGCTGAGGTGATAAGTGATCTAGTGGTGTGATTTTTTCTACTTGCCTCCTAGGACTGATGCCCCTTCCTCTTTCAAATGCCACAAGTGGCACATCTCTTATCAGTTCTTCTTCATGTAGGATTAACTGTTCAATTCTTTCTATGGGATCTTGTACCTCAGGGAAAGCCCCTACGTAGCCTGGGTTATTACTCACCTTCCAAGCCTCAACCATCATAACCCTACTGTAGGCATTCATTCTCATAATGATTTTTTTTCTTCACAATTTTTGATGACATCTTCTAAAAGGAAACTATGCTCATACCCTTTCAATTTTTTTTTAAAATTGGCATCACAAATGAAGTGTTCAGGATCAAACTTTTCCCTTTTGTTGCCAACCAGCAAGGCATAATAATCCAATTTACCACTAACCAAGTCATAGCCTAAATAAGAGATAATAGTGAAATCACCAAAGGATAAAGTGGAAGGCATGAAATTCTACCTCCCATAGCTCTTTAAATGCATGAAATCTGAAAATGGCAATTGCCTTATGATCTCTAAATAAGAAACTCTGTCTGGCATAGTCTTAGGCAGAAAATAAGGTGCAACTTCAAATCCATAAACCCTGATAATAGTACAATCCCCAAACATGTACCAGTCCTCCCAATTGTGATTTATCCTTGCTTCATGACCCATATCTTTTGGTCGGAGAAATATTAAGATCTTTGGGGAGAGGTTGTAGTCACATTTGTGGCCTAGCATCTTGTATAGTGTTTTCACAAAATATTCCTCAAAATATAGGTAGTGGGATCTCCCACACCTGTTGTCCCATATAGATGTCCACATTTGTGCAGGCCTTTAATTTCCATCATTATCTAAGTCTTTTATTCTTAATTCCTCACCCCATATCCCCATCACCCACCCTTTGTATAATATCATGTGCATGAAAATAGAATAGTTCTTGAAATTAATGGATTCACTGACATTCTTGATGATCTTGAGGGCATTATTGATGGCCTCCAATAAATACTTTGTATAATCATAGGGTCGGGAATTATGGCTCTGGATGTCTGTGGCTAAAACCATGGGAGCAATTGTCATGTTCTCAGGAGCATCAATTCCTAGTACTTGACCAATTGAGTAATAAGTGTATTGAAAGTATTCTTCAAACAAAGCCATAGAGAATGGGGGCTTATCTTCACTAGAGAACCTCATAGTTTGGTTACCCACACCTTTAACCCTATGTAGAGGAAATTTCCACCTCTTGTAACTTGTGTCCATGGTGCAGTATTCCTCCAACATGTCTTTGATTCATAATTTTATTTTCAGGGAAGTGTCTAGCTGAAAAATCATGGAAATATAATCTAGCTTTATGACCATGAACTGTGACCCATAAGACAAATGAATTTATCTCCTCTTCAGATTGTAATTCTTTTCCAACACCTTGATTAAATCTACGTTCACAAAGACGTTGGGGAATACAAGTTTACCCAAATTCAAATTCCACGGATTTGACACTGGGCTATGCCTGAATTTCTTCCTATAATAATAAATAAAGAGGTCATAACCCCTACACAGAGTCCATACATCTCCTAGATTTTTTTGTTTATCTTCTAATGTCACACATGATGGGTTAAGTTGTGCTATTCTTCTAGATTTTGGCCCAGACCTAGGACACTGATCGATTAAGTCTTGATTCAATTGCCTAGCTTCAATTTTCTATCTTTTTACTTTTTATTTGCTTGGGGTTTTTTACATCTTAACCCTACTCATGCAATGCTTTCATCTACTCACTGAGAAAATATTTTGAGCTGAATCTAGACCACTTACTTGGATAAATTTTGCAAATTTCCAGCTACCTACCACCGTCCAGGTTGGTTCTCCAAATCCTTCAATTATAATTCATAGTGATTTCAACTTCTTTGAGGCCATATTTATGAAATTTCAGGACACTTCATCGCGCCACCTTTATGATCAAGTTATTCATTAATAGCGGTAGTCTCATCGATATTTTTGTTAGTCACATCAATCGGACTAATCATCATTTCATAACTGTTGAAGAGACTTTTAATTAAAATGCTCGTTGTTTCTTCGATATGCTAGTATGACAGTGTTTTTCCCTTCCCTTTTGTTGTTTACCACACTACCACCTTGCTCAAGGCTTCTTGCTATAGGGTTGCGGTGTATACTGGTCTACCACATATGTTTCTCACCTTCTTGGCGGTATAATGGTGTATGATTTTAATCATTACTTGAAGAGTGTCGATGAGACAATCTTATTTGTCTTACCAATATCTCAATGTCTCTTCGACATTAGATCTTATGTTCCTCCAATGTTGGTTTCTGGTGTCGATGAGACAAGTTAATGTCTCTTGCTGATATGCCACTATCTCATTGATAATTACTTCGTTATATCCAAGATTTGTGTTTCATCGAGCACTTGTAGATATACCTTGTCGATGTGACATACATGATTCTCTCCTCGATATTCTCGTATCTTGTTGACATTTCACTATTTTACATCATCGATGAGACATATAAATAAGTCTCTTCGGCATAGGGGTGTCTCATCTACATTTCTGATTTGTACTTTGTGCTAATGTCAAGGAGACTTTGGAGGGACTCTCATCGACATGGTGTTGTCTTGGCGATATGCTATGAGCAATCATAGGAGTATTTCAAAGGAGGAATACACTTTGATGTTGTGATCAAGGGTTTTATTTGGAAGCTCACATGAGGGATTTGATTAAATTTAAGTTATTATGACAAGAATTCTATGCATATGGTGGATGTAAGAGATGAGTGAAAATGGAAGTATGAAAAAATAATTAGGATGAAATTTTGGCTACAACACAATCCATGTTTAAAAAAGGATGATTCTTATGGCCTAAACTTTGAAATGCTTCAGTAATATTATTTGTGTCGATACAAATTACCTATTGCAATATCCTTAAATTGTTCAATCTTTGGTATGAATTGCTGGCAGAAAAGATTAGGATTACTTGGATGCTTCTTCCATTCATTTTGTATCAACATATGTTCGTGAAGACACAAAAGTTATTAGCTCAATCAGGTAGAGATTTTGTGATTTTCAAATGAAGAGTAAGGTAAATTTTTATTTATGCTACATTACATTCATGTTTATAAACAAAATCAGAAGATTACATTAGTAGATTGCACTTATGCAGATGCATATAATTTAGGAAATATTGCACAATCCTTTAAAAAATGTAGTCTTTATTGATAATGTAAATGTATGTTGTTCCATACAAGCCGTGGAATTGACTATTTGAATGCAGGTAATCGAAAAACTATACATTTATAGATACAAAAGAGAAAAATGCACATTAAGAGAAATGACGAATCCTGGTCGCTTTGTTCAACATCATCTTCAGTCTTCCCGCTTCTCTAAGCCTCCAAGTTGATGTCTTCCTTACTGCTCCTAGGTTCCCTTCATTTGAGTGAGAAGAGTGTTGTTAGAGCAATGAAGGATCACAAGTCAAAATATGTGCATACATCTATAAATATATAATTTGATCATGTGCATTCAAATAACTTGCATACCATAGATGTCTAGGAATACAAGAAAGTTATCAAACATATCTATCATATGCTCGGTTTTATCTAACATGTTTCTCATTGTGCAGGTATAGATAAAATTAGGTTTTTGTTTTGTTTATCTGGTTACAACATGGGTGAAATGTGGCTCCCACAAGGGCTGAGCCCAACCTACTACCCTATTGTTTCATTTAAGAAGGATAATCACAAGTAAACCATCCATGAAGCATTAAAGATCAATCTTTGCAAGGATAGTGGATTATGTTGGTAAGGGATAATCTCCTTATTGATAAATATTTATCCTTATTAATAAGAACATTCCACTATCAACATAGCCATGATTCTAATAAAACTGATCATTAAGGATTCCAAGATAGTTTTCATTAATAGTCTGGTTAAAAGTAAGCAGCCCCAAGCATCATAACAGTCACAATAATTGAACATGAGGGGTAGTCATGTAGATTAAAAGCTTACACAATAGTCACCACTTGCAAAGATAGAGACAACATGTTTCCACATAACAAATTAAATCGAATGCATGAAAGGTACAATGATGAAGTCCATAATAGTGAATGTTGCTTAAGAGAGATTGAAGGAAAAAATTTTGTATCAAGGAGAACAAGGTAACCTAAAACTCTGTTGTACCTGAGTATGACAGTACCTAAGTTTCTGGTGTTTCTAGATGGAACCTATAGTTGAAAAGTGTATTCTCCATCTGAAGGAACCATCTTCAGAGCTCTTCCCTAAAATAAGGGTTGAAAAAATCAAAAGAAAAGAAATACCATAATTCTAAAGTAACAATTTGTATCAAGACGAATGTCAGAAAGTATAATTAAAAAGACAAATCCTTACAATTGGACCTCAAATTGGACCAAACAAATTTATGATTTTATCTCTAGAATGTAGGAGCTTTCTCTATTGGAGCTTCATGACTTGAAATTGGATCCCAAATTAGACCAATAATATTTAAGATTTTATATTTAGAATGTACAAACTTTCTCTATCGGATATTAAAGATGTAAGGTTGGATCAAAAACTGGATAAGTAGATTTATGATTTTATCTTTAGAATGTAGGAGCTTCCTCTGTCAGATATTTGGAAATTCCTACACACAAGTTCTGCTTCGGAGCGAAAACACCCGGAAGTGTTTCACACCGGATCAAGGTAAAATCCAACCTAGTTATGACATTGATAGCAATCCACTTTTTCTTGAACTGTCCATATCCAAGCGTTGCATCACAATCTATGCTTCCTACACATAAAAATGCCACATATTAACCCCTTCTAAACAAAACTCAAAATACCATGAAACAATGAGTCCCCTATATTAGTAAGTAAGTAGGTAGTCTATAGGGCATAGTTTGATTTTATAAAAGGATTCTCATGAAAGGAATTTTCAAGTGACAGTGAGTGAGTTGTTTGAGATTGCAACTGATGGTGTAATATCCAGTCTTAAAGGCAGATATCAAAGCAGTAAATGTGCAAGAAAATCAAATTGTAGACAAAAACCAATTCACAATGTTATCTTGCATAATGCCTTAAGTTTGAAGACAAAAATCTCATTGTATCTTGATGAAATTAGTGACCTTAATGGTCAATCACTGGCAACCATGATTTTAAAACATGCTATTGCGCTTATGGAGGAAACATTTTAAGCAAGGCGGTGAGTGGTGGTTTGGAACAATGGCAGGTATGAAGGACTTGCTTTATATGCATACTATGCAGTCTAGCTTAAGACAACATTCTTAGAAGAGATTGAAGGTGGATTATGGAACTCAAGGGTTACCATGATAAAGATTAAAGAAATGACTGAGATCTATTTAAAAGCCACTATCATAAAGATATTAAAGATGTCAAATTTAAAACCCAGCAGCTGGAGTAATGAACACAGTTTGAAAGAGGATAGTGTGCTAGGGCAGATTTAGGAGATCTCCACATTATCTAATCATAGGAAAATACATCATTTATTTATTTTTTAAATTAAAAGAAATTATTCTAAACCCTATAAAGGACACATCGATACTTCAAAAGCATCTGATTTATTTTTTAAAATTAAAAGAAGTCATTCTAAACCCTATATAGGATACATTGATACTTCAAAAGCATCTGAAGGAATTTGAGATTATGCAAACATATGTCAATTAAATACTTGGATTACAAACAGTAGTGTGAACATTGTAACCCTTGTAGATCAGAGCTGGAATATCAACAACAATGAATACTATGCCTCCTATCACGCACATCTCCTTACCATTCTCTGTCATTCTTTACTGAAACACTTCTCCATTTTGGCGGGCTACTTCTGAAAATAAGGTTTCAACAAAGGTTTTATTGTATGTTTATTAAAATGAAAACTCCATTTTGGCGGGCTATGCTTGAAAATAAGATTTCAACGAAATTTTTAGAGTATGTTTATTAGAGTTTTAGAGTATTTTGGTGGGCTATATTATTGATTCCTTAAATGATTTATTCAAATGGATTGTGACTTACGTGATTTTCTGCCATGATTATCATACTACCACCGTCTCTTATTATACCCTCTATGGTATGGCCATGTTTTTCCCTTCCCTTATGTTATTTACCGCACTATTGCCTTGCTCAAGGCTTCTTACTGTGGGGTTGTAGTGTATACCACTCTACCGCATATGTTGCTCACCTTCCCGATGGTATAGCGGTGTATGCTTTTGATCATTACCTGAAGAGTGTCGATGAGACAATCCTCTTTGTCTTACCGATATCTCAATGTCTCATCGACATTAGATCTTATGTTCCTTTGATGTTGGTTGCTGGTGTCGATGAGACAAGTTAATATCTCTTGCCGATATGCCACTGTCTCATTGATATTTTACTTTGGAAGTATTTATTTATATATCAGTGTAACTCTTCCATATCGGGGAGACTCATGATTATCATTGTGGTATGGTGGTGTTTTTCCCTTCTCTTCAGTGGTTTACCACACTACCACCTTGCTCAAGGCTTCTTGCTACGGGGTTGTAGTGTATACTGCTCTACCACATATGTTGCTCACCCTCCTAGCGGTCTAGCGGTGTATGCTTTTGATCATTACTTGAAGAGTGTCGATGAGACAATCTTATTTGTCTTACCAATATCTCAATGTCTCATCAACATTACTTCATTATATCCAAGAGTTGTGTTTCGCTGAGCACTTGTAGATATACCTTGTCGATGTGACGTAAGTGATTCTCTCCTCGATATGCCCGTATCTTGTTGAAATTTCTTTGTTTTACATCGTCGATGACACATATAAATAAGTCTCTTCGGCATAGGGGTATCTAAATCGACGCTAAAACTAAAGCTAAACTCAAAGCTGAAGTCGAGAGATAAAAGTGGCACTAAACTCAAAGTTAAATTCAAAGCCAAAGGCAACGCCACACTCGAAGCCAATATCGACGCTAAAGGCGTTGATAATTCCGGCATAAATTAGCGCTAACTAGTCCTCATCGGTGCAAATAAATGCCAAAAATAGTGCTATCCTGATTAATAGCATCGACGTTTTAAAAAATTTGGCAAAAATACATTAAAACATTGGGTGGAAGCAAAAAATAGAGCAAATCACAAGGATTTGTTGTAGAGATTGGAGAGTTGAAATTATTTATAGGATTGCAAATCTCTGTTAGATAAAGGAATCTTTATATCTCAGTCCAATTATGTGAGAGAACTGCTAAATAAGTTTGGTATGGAAGATTCAAAGCCAGCCAGAACACCCATGGTGATTGGATGCAAGTGAAAACAAAATGATGATTCTCCGAAGGAAAATCAGACTAGATACAGATCAATGATTGGTGGATTGCTTTATTTGACTCAAACTAGACTAGAAATCATGAATGATGTATGCATTGTTGGTATATTTCAAGCCAATCCTAAGGAATCTCATGTGACTACTATGAAGAGGATCTTCAAATACTTTAAAGGAATAGTTGATTTTAGCTTATGGTATCCTAAAGATGATGATCTTACTTTAAGTGCATTTACTGATGCTGATTGGGTAGGAGATGTGAATGATAAGAAAAGTACTAGTGGTGGTGCATTTTTCTTGGGAAAGAAGCTGATTTCATGGTTAAGAAAAAATAAAAATATTGTGTCTTTGTCTACTGCAGAGGCATAATACATTGCTGCTGCTGACAATTGTACTCAAGTATTGTGGATGAAGCAAATGTTGAAAGATATCAGAGTTGTGTATGATGAACCCATTTCCATATTCTATAATAAGTCAAGTGATATAAAAATTTCTAAGAATTCGGTACTGCATTCAAAGACCAAGCATATATCTATAAAGTACCACTTCTTGAGAGACAAAGTGAGTGATAAGGAAATCAGACTGGAGTATGTGCCTACTAAGGAATAGATTGCAGACATCTTTACTAAGCATTTGCCTAAAGATACTTTTGAGTATCTTAGAGGGAAGTTAGGGGTGATTACCCCTCCTAATCAGAACTAAGATGCATAATCTTTGCATCAGTCTGTGTATTCATAGTCATATCTTAATCTAGATTGATGTTGTGGTGGCTTCTACTCAGGGGGAGTAGTCAGATGATTCAAATATGTGGTTTAGAGCTTGTGTACCTTTTCCATTGATGTCAAAGGGGGAGAACAGTAATGTAAAAAACTATGGGGAGAAGAACGGTGTGAAAAACTTTGAAAGAACTAAGGGAGAGAAGAGCAATACCTAATAGGAAGATTGTTGAAGAAGAGTTAGTTGCGTTGATGGTGTATTTTTCACATCATGTGTTGCCATAAATGCCAAAGGGGGAGATTGTTGTATGTTTTGGCTGTCTTGTTGATATGTGGCTGTCATTGATGTCAACACTATTAGCATTTATATCTTTAAGACTGTATATGTCGATGATATTGAGAAAATTATAATAAAACATGTTGTAGGTTGTCTATGAAGTAGTGAAGATCAGTATGGTAGAAATTTTGGTATGTTGATAACTAGATGTTATGGATTAAAGGGTTTGTTATCAAGCCTATCTAGTTTCTACTCCATAAGTTTCAGAGGTGCGCATGAAGATTTGAGCAAGCTATAAGTTTCTATGTTCTGACAGCTATTCTATTACTGCAAATGGTGTTCATAGAAGAAGATAATGTGTTTCTAGTAATTTGAAGTGTTGCGTATGTTCCTGAAGTGTTTGTGGATGTTTCTAGATCATGTTCTATCTATGTTGCACATCTACATTGATCATTGTGCTCATGATCCGAGATTTTCTCTTGCGTATTCATACTTTTCATGTTCATGTCCGACAAGGTGATTGAAGCGTGTTGTGGATCTCCGAGGAAGAATCTTTGAAGGTGTCTTGTGTTCGAGGAAATTATTATGGGTCTCTACTATGTTGTGGCCGACCTTGGTTGATGCACATTGATAATATTTATTATTTTGGGTCGACAATTTTCATTCATTTTATTATTGTCTTGAAGCCGACATAAAGCAATTTGATTTCTTATTATGGATATATATAAGTGATTGTTTCTTCATTTGAGATGTATTTGAAGTGTGTGTATGGAAAGTGTGTGAGTACTATGTGTGGAAAAGGTTCATATAATTCAAAGGCAGAGCAAAGTGTGAAGAAGAGTGAAAGAAATTGAAGAAGTGTTCATGTGCTTAACCATAACTGTATTCAGGCATTAGCAGATGCTACTTTCTTAGTTCAATTTCTTCAGATGGATTTAATCTAAATTTTTTCTATAAGACAACGAGTCTTCCTTTGAGCAGTGAGCTCTAGGCAGTGTGCCTAAATGCATGTACATTCCTCATATATTTTTCTTATACTTTTAACAGGGTATAACTTGTGGATTAACCTCCACCGTGGTTTTTCCCCTAATAGGGTTTCCACATAAAAATCTTGGTGTTATGTGTGTTTTTGATGTGTTGTTGATTCATGCTTTCACTGCTAGGAATCAGATATGAGATTAAAGGTTGATAAGATTAATAAGTTTGAAATTCTATGACAACTAATTCACCCCCCCCCTCAGTTGTCTGCCCTTGTGTTGCCAACATAGAGTTCTTGAATTAGTAAGTCTCTCAACTCCATCATGAAATTGTGTGCATTTTTTTTTTGTAGCAAGGGCTTAAGGTTGTTAAAAGTATAAAGGAGATAAAGGCTACGCACAGGGCTTAAAGAGTTTAAGCTTGTTAATACTTTGATAATGTCAAAACCACGTTGCATGATTTTTGGAGGGAAGTTACAACTGATAGGTGTTTGAGTTTTGATGTGAATAGTCCAAAGTAATTTAGGATTTTTATTTTCTGGGTCTCTCATTATGAATATACTTTCATGGTGGTTAGGGTTGTAATAAGATTTCAATGGAGGCCTATGTTGGTTCTAGCATATCTGCCTCTAGTTTTCCTTCATGAAAAAGGAGCAGTCTCACATTAACATGTACTTGTGAGGAGTAAAGACGAGGTTGAAATATCTGTTTGACCTCCAAGAGTATCAGTATGATAAAACATGCAAGATAGTGAATTTGAGTTTTACCATGAAAAATTTCATCACTGTTATACAAAGTATTGGTCAAGCACAAATGAATTGATAAGGCTCGGGCGAGGCTTGCTACATTTATATTTCTAAATGATCATATACAAAAGAGTTGGCTTCAGACTACAACATAGAAGACCATGGTACATTGATGTCTTACCCATGGTGGAAAATCATTGACAAATGCTTTAATTTGTTTTTGCATGGTGTATAGTGGTTCATGAGTTTTAGGAGAAAGAATTTGCAAAAAAGTTGTAGATTCATTCAAGATATGTTGAAATTGCATCCCCTCAAGTTCTAAGCATATTTCATGAAGTTATTAGAAATAAGTAAGTTAAAGCAAGATAAATCATAAAAGTGAAGATACAGTTCTAAAGAGCAACAATGATTGGTATTGTGAACAAGTTTTATTAGCTGAAATTATTATGGAGTGCTTGGGTAAACCTATAGAGCTTATAGTTACAAATACTAGATATGAAGCATGAAAAAGTGCAGAATCAATGTGAGGAAAGATGGAGTACAATCCTATAAAGTGTAGTAATATGGGGTCAGTAGAAGAATTCAAAGAATAGTGAGCAAAAGGAATTAGGTCACAATCACTTTTCAAAAGCCTAGTGGGTAATGAACAAGGAACAATGTTGATCAGATTGATCATAATTCTCAGGCTTCCATAGATAGGCCTTATGGATAATGGTGTTAAAAGTTTGTAAGACAAATTTTTCAAGCAAGGTATGTCATGATAGCTAGTAAGGGGCAGTTGGAAGATGCCAAGAAACATAGAAAAGGCATTATCAAAATTATGGAAAAGTGTACAAAAGGGAGACAACAACAATTTGGAGAAAGATGACTGACCTACAATGAAAGATGCAACAAATGAAATGTCAAAGGTCAATATAATGAAGGGTTGATTATGGAAAGTCTTGTCGAGGAGTAAAAATGGATGGTCACAAGCTAAGAAGATAGTTATGTATACTATACAATGATAGGGATAGTCTTTTAAAGTTGAGAGAAATGAGCATGATGAAGGTGACAATTGATAAGCATCAAGCAGAGGTTTCAAATATCAGAGGAAGTAACACTTTCAGATTAAAAGACAGTGTTGTAGATGGTAAGAGGCATGCATTTAACAATGAGGACAAGGTGCACTATTGGATTACCTGGTCCACTTTGGTCAAGCAAAGGATTCAACAAAAAATGATCTTCAAGATATGACAAATGATCATTAAGAAAACACTCTTAAGGAAGGTAACTTGTGATAGGTTCCACTAATAGTATTCTTGACCAAAGATTGTAACTCTTTTATGAGATTTCTTAAGGTACAATCCACACAACTAGTAGGCTTGGAAAAGTTCTTGAGAATTCCATGATTCTGTAATGAAGTTTCAAGAGGGAATAAAACTTGACATGGGTTATTTATCTCCCTTTTTTATTACTATCACTCAAATATGTGAAATGGAGAATCCTCTGGTTTTGATACAATGAAGAAGAAATGCAGAGATCAAGTTCTATAGTGCTAATTTAGTCACCATGTAAATTGAAAATGGTGAAGGTTGTGACCTAACTCAAGGCAGTGACTAAGAGGATAGTGACACATAAGGAAAGTTGATAGATACAGAAGATGAAAATCACTCAAAAACATGATAGAAAGTAAGAAAGAGTCATCTCAAGTAGGTCAGGGTCATCACCAGAATTGGAATTTAATGCTCTTTTATCAAATGTCACATCTATGATGTTGTCTTCTACCCTCTACAAAAACTATTGTGGGAGGAACAAGATCCCTAAACTCCAACACTATCTATCAAACTAGTGCATAGGTGTATGATTGTCTTTAGTTACTATGGTGAATAGCACAAAAATTTATTAATGGCATTGTCATCTCATCTACATTATTCTAATTGTTATAGACTTATAGGCTACTCTTTCTTGTCCACATACCCATGAAGAATGTCCTCTTCATGACTATTTCTCATTCACATTAATTCATTGTGATATATATAAAAACTATGCATAGTAGGAATTTATTTACTACACAATTACATGTGTAGGTTGTCTTCTTAGATGATAAACTATCTCCTTGCATTATGATTGTCTTATCTATGTTCCTAGATCACTATCTTTTTCCCCCCTTTCTTATGTGACTGCCTTAGTTTTTTATCACTACCCCACAAAAATGATGATTGGATTGTCCCTTTGTCGATCCATTATGCATATTATTGTTGTCCCCTTTTCATGCACATTGTTAAGACTTCCATTTTACTTGAGTACTGTCATCACATAATAATACTCACTATATTTTTTCCTTGGAAATGAATTTAGACTATCCTTTGTAAGAGTGTGTTGGTAATTTAAGAAACTGCCCTCTTAGACTATAATTTCCATTGTATCTTCTTCATTACCATATGAGAACTTCACTGACTATGTCTTTCTTCCATAGGTGAATTTCCTCAACTAGAATAACACATTCAGATCTAAAAGATTCTTGACTCATAACTAACCAATCATCAATATTATGATGAAAAAACAAATTCCCTATAAAAAATTGGAAAACTCTAGATGCTATAACATCTACATAATTTTACTTATTTTTTTCACACAAAAATTTAAGAAAATGTACTGCTTTACTTGAATAAGATCAGCCTTTATATTCGCGCATTGATTTACATAACATTGAATTATGGTATTAATAGGCCTAGGAATTTTCATGGCAACATTAACTGCAATGGTGTGGGAATTATTTAGTGTCATCCTTAGCATCATGAAAAATTCTAGCATTGTACCAATTGCATATACCCAAAAAACTTTCCAATCAAATAATTTATATATTATCTTGACCCTTCCAAACTGGCACCTCCTCACTTCATTTACTTGTAGGCTAACATACAGCTTTGTCAAGCACAACAACAATTATGTTCAGTGCAAAATCTCTCTGCAACTTGAATACCTTTGTATGAGACAGTGCAAAATCCCTCTGCAACTTGAATACCTTTGTATGAGACAATCATTTGTTTTCTTTCCTTGTGTTTTTACATTCTCAATCTCAACACCTTTATCTCCTTCCATTTTTTAATGCAAGCATTATCATATTATTCAAAACTTAGGGTTTTACATTTGATCTTGAAATAGGGCATAAGGAAGTCTTATATATCAAGTTTAAAAATTGAAATTACTGTCACATTTAACATTTTTGTTTCTTGGTATCCTATCTATGCTCTATTTCCTCTTTTAAGGACCTATTTGTTTTCAAAGAATGACACTGCTCACGCCTCTTGAATGAATTGTCCACTTACAAAATCAAGACATTTGAAACTAAAAAGGTATAAGGAATATATGAATACAGTGTAAGTAAGCTTCACCTCTCGATTGAACTTTCATTGAGCTTCATGGTGTATTTGATGACTATCTTCAGTGCTATTTTGAGATGATAGATCCTCCACATGTCATACCTAATGTTTTTAGAACCTCTAATTTTTTTATGAGATCTACCTCACAGGTCTACTCATGGTCTCTACAAACTATCCCATGTTATGCTTTTAATGGAATTGTATAGCTCACTCTAGAAGGTGACCTTTCAAATGGACTTTCCTACTAAACCTAAGTGCCTTCTAGTTATCTTATGAATTACATACACTCCCTTCTATAATGCTAACTTCATAATATATTGGAGTGAAATTAAGGAAAATCATGTATGAGACCAAAGACATATTCAAAGGTTCAATTTCATATGTAGAAAACCCCTTCAACAAAGCCTTGTGAAGATGCATAATAAAATATGAGTTGTGCCATTTTCCTTATGCTTTGTCTGAAATACCCACTTGGAGCCTATGGGTTTCTTTCCTATAGAAAAATCACATCCTTTTGCATTGCATCAATTCATTACCTCCAAGTTCCATGACAGTTGGGTTTTGAAGAATGACCCATCATACTCACTACCATGCTCACCTCTTCAATTGAAATAATTCTTCTTATAACTTTGTGATAAAAGATACCAAAGAAATCCTTTGATTTATCCATGGTAATAAATATAACTTGGGAAGTTTATTGGATGTAATTTATTGTGATGGTTTGTCTTCTTGGAACTATGCCAAAGGGTCATCCTATCTCTTTTGATTACTCATGGTAAATATATCACTAACACAGTTTCTTGGGCATGCTCACATATGGTTGTTTTTCCTCTTCAACCTTTTCCTTAGATTTATCCCTGACTTCATCTTCCTTCCTTTACTTCTTTGGATCACAATTGGTCTAATGTTGATTTAACTTTAGACATTCATCAAATGCTCTGGATCATTTGGATTCTAGAATCAATCAGCCAATAGGCTTTCGATTTGCTACATTACTCAAGAAAGATACACTTCACATCTTGGCATCGAACTTCTTCAAATTTAGTTTCACAACATGAGCATACACAATACTCATAAAGATTCTTAAGTGTTTCACAATATAGTGCTGACCAGACCAAGCTTCTTTTTGGTGCTCAACTACGCAATTTTTTTTTTATTCATTGCTTCTGCTCACTATCGCTTTTCCATATTATATCACTCAATGTTTAATCCATAAAAAAATTTGATAGATCTATTCTACCTTTCTACAACACCATTTTGTTGTGGATTGTAAGTATCAACTGTCACATGATACCAACTTTAAGTGGAGCTACAAAAAATATTTTGAGACATAACCCCCATCCCCACTCTCCCCCACATTTGTGCAGAGTATTTCAATGTGATTCCCAATTTGATTCTCTGATGTGGCCTTGAAAGTATTGAAGCACTAACAAGCCTCACATGTATCCATCAAGAAGAAGCCCAAAAATTTTCAACCATATAACAAGAGAGAAAACTTTAACAAACTAAAAGAGAGTCCCATGGGTCTATAAAAATTGTTGTTGACTAAGGCAATAAGTCTTTTATATCAATTCAAATTTCCACCTCAAGTTTGAATCTAAGTCAATTTTCATAGACACAATTTAGGAAAATTTTGTCAATCTCCTTCATGGAAAGTAGCTTGTTAGCCACATTTTGCTCACTCATTACCACTAGGTAAGCAATATTCAAATGACTAAACCATCAATAATGCCATATTTTTCTCACTCATTTCCATTGGGAGGGAAATCGTCTTCCCCTCCCATTTTAGTTAAGGTCGAGAAGGTTTCTCTTTGACTGCAACTTAATGTGCAAGTCATAATCACTATCTTATAGACAGTCATCATGATCTTATAGACAATCGTCATGAATTTGAAATATGAATCTCCATGAAAGTTCCCAAATTTTGGTGCAGGCATTTTGGCATCCTAGAACGAGTTTTTGGAAAAGATAAAGAAGAATAAAAATTTCTCACATCACCATAGGCATCACTTGAAGTGCTTGCGGGAGAGTGGGATCACATTTCTTTGAGGCATTTTTTGAAACAGTTTACTTGCTTTGTCTATGCTTTCACATTTTCATGTATGTCTAGCAAGGCACTTGTAACTACAACACATGACAAAAATCCCTCTTAGAGCAAAAAAATCCCTCTCACATCTCTCAAAACAATTTCTCTTGCAACAATCTTGGAGATGAATTTAGATGTAGTGTGAAAATCATAACAGACTCAAAGGTTCTTAACAACTCTAATAGTTGTACCAGGGGCCATGCTTAACAAACCAAATGCAATTGCTAACTTTTCACTATGGTTCTAGATAAATGATTCTTTTTTCTTCTATTCCACAACATTAAGTAAAATTATTGAATCTGGAAATACCTCACTACCTTCATTTGCCAAGCCAATTTCTCCAATTTTGCATAGATCTCCCATGTTTGTGGATGTGATCTGTCTCCTACACAAAAAAGCATGTACCATTTTATGCCCTTCAATCCAACTACATGCAAGTATCTTTTTAATTCCTCTATCTTTCATCAATCTTCTTACTATTTGAACCTCACCACACCTGCCCACTTCTACACAACTATTTTAGAGAAGAACATAAGTTGCAATTTTTTTTAGGATCCAACTAAAAAAGTAGTGTTTCTAGAATACTCATCCTATATTCATATATGATCCACTTCTATGATGCTGAAAATACAAATAACTTTCTTATGTTTGATTGCTCTCTATTTCAAAAAATATATATTGGAAGTTGCAACAACATCCTAAAAATATTCTTTGTGTTATTTGCAGGTTCCTTTAGATCATAAACAACTAAGAACATGCCATGTTATTGCTCAATCAATTTATTTGTAATGTAATAAATAGATGGTTCTTTTTGTTAGTTGAATTCTATATGTTTCTCAATTTAATTTGTTCAATGTTGTTGAGAAAATCTTCTTATACTAGGGTTCATTTCAAAATTTGTGTTTGTTTACTTGTTACATGAAATAAAATTTTCCTTTTTGTATTATCAGGGTACGTAGATGATTAGTGTACCTGGTTTCATGGCTTTGTCTTGGTGAATCAAGTGATTGGTTGTAAATAGCATTGGCAGATAGTTTACGGTTGATGTTGAGGATAGTTTCAATCCTTATTCAAAACCTTGTAACATGACGATCATTGAGGTTGTTGGAAGGCATGTCAAGTGGCAGTCTACAAGTCTATGAGCAAGGATATCAGGTGCATGATTGAAAAAGAAAGTCAAATCCATGACAAATAATAGTTCAATCTTGCATGGTTCAGACTTTTGATCTCAACCTTATGTGGCAGATTTTTTTGTTAAATGGACAAAGACATAGGCTTTATGTGTGTAAAAGTGTTATGTTGCCTTTTATGGGTTTTTGTTTTTATCTAGATCATGACAATGAGACACCTTTAATGAATGCATGACAAGTGTTATTTTTTATCAGATGGTATAGGTTTTTTATGCAAACGTGGACAAGGTTTTAAATCAATGGTAGTCACTTGATGGATAACCTATATACTACATATTAGATCTTTTGGTGTGCCAGTGGTCCTTGAGTTAACAAGTGGATGTTTCAATATTTTGGCTCATTTGAAATGAAGCATTTAATATTTGTATGGAGTAGAATCTAAAGGTTCTATATTTTTTGTATGCTTCAATATTAGAGTGCATATGAATATAAGATGTTGTTTTCAAAGAGTGACAATATACAAAAAGAGGAAATTGTGACAATGCATTTAGGCACTTCTATGTGCAAAGACTTGGAGATAGAAAAATACATGAATGAATAGGTAGTTAGAGTGATTACTATGAAACACAATGTAGATATTATTTTATGGATAGGGAGGCAGAGGTATTAGATGCAAGAAATATGACGTCAAGCTCCCTGTTGAAAGCACAACACAGTGAAAAGGGTAATGAATCATCTGCCAAAGAGGACAACGAGCTGGGGCAGATTTAGGACATCATTATAATAAAAATGGATTTTTCATCTTGAGGGATAGTATGGATAAAATAAAATTCTCTTACATTGAATGTAGCTTCATTTCATGGGTTAGTTTACAAAGAAGAGCAATCCTATTCAAGAGTATTCATTTTAAAAAGTGACAACAATTTAAAGTGACTATGCTAAGAGAATGTAACTGTTGGCTATGAATATACACTTCAAAGAACTGAGAGGGAGATGTAGAAGATAATTATTAGTGACAATAAAGAGCACATAAGCAACAGGGTTGTAAAGATAGTGATCAAGGAGGACAACCTCAAGTGTAATTTTTTCATAGGTGGCAGTCAAGTCACAAATGCACAATGTATTCTTAGTAATTGTGTTTCGTTTCTTGGATTTTTATCTATTTTGTTGGACCTTGAGAGGAATGTTGGATGTGCCCAGTGTGTTCCTTGTTTCACTTGATAGTTTGCAATCTTAAAGGTTATGAGACAATGACTTCTTTTTGTGTATTAGTCTCATTATGAGATTTTTGAACTGAGCTATACATTGGAGGTTTCAAATGATTTCAAGGTAAAGTTTTCAATGCATAAAGATGGTAGCAAATAGAAAGATAGTGAAATCCAAACCCTGTATAGTCAAGATTGCAATTAATTCTTCATTGAGGTTTAAACCATGGTGACATAGGGTTTTAAGGGAAGTAGTTTTGACTGTGAATTGTAGAAGGCAAAATATGGACTTGTTATGATATGTTGTCAAAGATTACAAGGAATTACAACCTTCTTATGTAACAACTCTTTTCAAATTAATAAAGACAACACTATTCCTTTTTCAAGACTTGTATTTCTCTTTGCAACTAGTGATATGATGTTTAATAAAAAAATGTATCAATATACTACCAAATTGATCAAAATGTTGGTTAAAATGATGAACAAAAAACTACCAAATAAACTACCAAATTGATCAAAATGATGATTAAAATTATAGACTAAATAAACTACCAATGGAAGAAAATTAGTGAATAAAAATGACTAAATAAGCGACCAGCTAACAACAATTAATTACTAAATAAACCACCAATGGAAGACAATCAGTGAATAAAAATGACTAAATAAGCGACCAGTTAACAACAATTAATGACTAAATAAATTAGTGAATAAAAAGTGACTAAATAAGTGACCAGTTTACAACAATCAATGACTAAATTAACGATTAAATAAGTGACCGGTTAAATATATCAGTGAATAAAAAATGGATAAATAAGTGACCATATTACAACAATCAATGACTAAATCAATGAATAAAAAATGACTAAATAAGTGACTAGATTACATCAATCATTGACTAAATCAACGACTAAATGTACTACCAAATCAATCAATCAAAACAACCAATAAATGACTAAAAATGGTTTAGTCATCAATCTGGTCATGTTATAAATGACTTGCAATAAACTACTAATGGTCATGTGACCATATTCAGTCATTTATAAACAGTTTTTAGTATTTTTTTCAGTCATATATTGTTGTTTATGTACTAGTGGTCTAAATAAAGCATTCTAGTTTAGATCCAGAATCTCATAAATGTATCTTCATTGGATATGGTAAAAATATTAAAGGTTATAAACTTTGGAATTATTTAACCAAGAAATTTGAATGTTTTGATTATAAGAGAAAAATAGGTTTTGAAGGGACCCAAAACCCTTTACAACATAAAAGGGGTAAAGCTGCTTAAAGAGAAAGACATTGAAGAAACAACAACAACCAAAAGCATACCAATAGCCAAAAAATAGAGACCTAACATCAAAAAATAGAAACAAAAAACAACATAGAAAGAGACACTATTTCACGTTCTTCAAAGTGTTAGCCAACTCGATCTCCTGGTTTTGATGTAGTTCGACCATATCCATTAATTCTTTCTTTTTCCTCCTCAAAGGTCTTCCTATGATTTCCCTTGGTTCTAGTACATGGGCCTTTTGCCTCATCCTTTATGACCTTCTTCCCCTTTCCCTTTGAAGATTGATCCTTCTCCATCAACTCCACAAAGTATAGTTGATCTTCCTTGAGCTAGCTAATCTTATGAAATAGGACCTCTAGGGAATCAACACTATTTTTGATCAAACTGTGACTAACCTACAATAACTTCTTGATGTCTGTATTTGTTTCATTGATCTTTGTCTCCATTTCACAAAGGTGAATCTCACACAAGGTATTGAAGTTCATAAAGGAGCATTCTAAATCCACAAGTCTCTCAATTAGAATATCCGAGGAAGAACCCTTTGGTAGGTTTTACATATTCTCTTTCAAACCCCTGATCTTGATATTTACCCTATTATATTCTTGCAACACCCACTTGGCAAGCTTGAAAGTGCATGTGGCCCTCGAGCGGGCCATATACAAAATCTCAAACATAGAAGTATTGTCATCATTCAGGTATGAGAAATCCTCAGAAAGAGGATTCACCTTTAGAGGCTCTATCTTTCCTAGGCTTGGATTCACCCTCTCATCCTTATGCATTGACTTCTTATTAGTTAGCTCCACGCTGGGTGAATGTTGAATGGGGGAATCATTAATTTCCATAGCAGTTTCCTCAACACCCTTCTCCTTACCTGGAGCCTTGTTACCCTTCTCTCGCATCACAACTTGATTTTTTTAACTTTGTAATTCTTTTGGATGCCCTTCATGGCAGTTCCTTGGAATCCTTAACCCCAACATTATCAGGCATAACCTTCTCCTTATGACCAACTACAACAAAATATTTTCCATTAAGCACATTATCACCAGTGTCATTCCCCTTCTACTGGTGATGACACTGGAATTGTTTTTGGGGGTTCTCATTCTAAGGGTGATAGCAGTTCTTATTCTAAGGGGGTTAGCAGTCCTCCTCTTGAGATTCCTCTTATTTCATTTCTTAGAGGGAGCCACCATAGGGGATGAAGAACCACCCTCCTCCTCTTGATTCCATTCCTCCTCACCAACAATACTAGTCTCTAAACCAGTCAAGAGGTCATCTTCACTAATAGCCATCTCCTTTCCCTTAACTGACTTGGAAGGGGTATGGGATCTCACATGCTCCATTATGAGCAATATGAGGCC
Organism: Sequoiadendron giganteum; assembly: GCA_007115665.2. Taxonomy (NCBI): domain Eukaryota; kingdom Viridiplantae; phylum Streptophyta; class Pinopsida; order Cupressales; family Cupressaceae; genus Sequoiadendron; species Sequoiadendron giganteum. Next base: position 219,219,689 of record CM021107.1, on the reverse strand, counting down.
CTCATGAAGAAAAATAGCCCTTCTATTTTTTAAATGAGAATATACTGACAATCCCAACAATGACAAAAGAAAGAAAGCAAACAAGACAAATAATCCATGCCTAAAATGATTCAATAAAGTGAAATGGTGGCCTAAAATAGCAGTATACCTACCGTCTAGGGTAACATACCACATGATTACCTCTGCAAATTCAACCCAAATTCTCTTCAAAGAAGCCCGTTCGTAACCCCATGAATACATATTTATTATTTTCTGTTGTTCATTATCTTTGAAAAACAGGTCCATGGCTTCCTCGTTACTCTTTCTTTCCTTGAAAAATTCTCGGCCCACCATCGGTAGCCCAATAATGGAGGCAATAAATTTCTCATTAATAAAAAATTCCATCCCCTTAACTTGTAACTTTCTATCATGCCAATAATGGAAAAAACCTTTAGAGGCCATGGGGTCATGGCCATGGAGCCTCTCTAGATAGGGCAAGAAATGCTCATGTTCTAAATTCTCCATATTTTGTGCTTCTTCCTCCAACTTTGACAAGATGAGGGCTCAATCCTTCTTCGATCACCCCCATATTCTCAATCACCATAAATTAAAACCCCAGAGTAGAAACAATTGCCAGATAACAAGCTGATGAAACACCACCCACAAAACATGCAACAAAAATGTAGGCAATAATAATATTAACATTCTAGGATACGAGCTCAACCGTAACCATCATTTCGTAATAAAAGCTTGGCATCCTCGAGAATGAGGGAGTACTCCTTCCATGCCTTGAAATCATGAATTCTGACAACCTCATTTGCAAAGAAATCCTTCGGAGAGTTTCCTTCTCTATAGATATGTGTGACACAAATTTCTTCAAAAGATCTTACGATCATTATAGAATCCTCAATCAATTGATTAATTATCAAACTTGGCTTATGGATTCCACATAGACAGTTAAAAATTTCAAGGGAATCACCCTTGACCAAAGTTTAGAGTAGCCCTTATCCAACACAAACTTGATATTGATGAATGTAGCTTCAGCTTCCACATGGTGATTGGTTTGATTTCCCAACAGGAGTGCCACCACACCTAAGAAACTGCCATCTTCATTCCTCAACACCCCCCCATAACCTATAGGCCTAGGGTTACCCTTTGCTTCCCCATCAAAATTAATTTTAACCCACCCTGGAGGTGGGGGTTTCCACTTAGTATTCAATCTAGCACTGATGCTAGTCTTAACAACCTCAGAAGGCAGAGTTTAAATCTTCCAATTAGTGATCACCAGTGAATCATAACCAATTAGACAAGAGGACATGGAACACCGAGGAGAGTCATGGTGCTGGAGAAATAAATTTTCCAAAATAGCCCATTAAATTTTGATGAATACACTTTCCACCCTGAGTTTAGAGTCCAAACAGATTCTATTGTTTCTTTCCTTCCAAATTCCCCAAGAAATATGTAGGGCCATGAGCTCCCAATGCCTTCAAAGGATGGTAGAAGGACACTTCTATTGATCTTCAAAGCTACTCAGAGAACCCAAAAGTACCCAAGCTAAATTCCAAAGGGCAAGAAACCTACTCCAAATGAGATAAGAAAAGTTACATCCAAGGAGAAGATTAAAAGCATCCTCTGCATCAGATTCACAGAGCACACACCTATTGGGTATAGAAAATCCCATTTTACAAAGATTATCTTGAGTTAGCACTTTGCTTTGTATTAATAGCCAAAAAAATACATTCACCTTAGGGGTCAACATTTTATTCCACAATTTCCCCTAAAAGGGACAGGGGCCAGGCTTCTCCAAGGAATTGACAAAGGTCGAGGCCACCAAAAAAAAAACATTAGCATGAGGGGCCCATACCACACAATCAAGCCTCAAGAATAGGGGAACCCTAGTATTAACAAGGAAATTCCAAAGAACAATCAATGAGGGATTGACAAATTTGAATGTTCTAGAGGTAATTTTTAGTGAATTTAGAGCTATTTTTTATCCTAAATAGCCATAAGATAGAGAAGAGAAAAAGATAGCGCATTTTGAATTAAAGCAAGAAGATGCACACAAGGAAGAATTAAATAATGAATTTGAGGATGGAGAGGAAGAAAATGGTTCAAGTGGAAGTTCTAAGTAGGATGATCTTGAAGCTACAAAAGAGGTTGAACATGCAAAAGAAATAGAGGAAGATCCCCTTACTCTTACCTCAGGAAGAGCCATAAGATAACAGTATCTAGTTGATAGGTATAACACATAATATTTATATTATGTATTTTATTTACTTACTATTGATGATGAACCTAGATTCTATAGGGAAGCTATTGTAGAAGATGATAGTCATTCTTGGCAGCAAGCAATGCTGAAGGAGATGATATATTTAGACTCTTGTGACACCTAGGATCTTGCACATTAACCCAAAGGTAGGAAGGCCATTAGATGTAATGGATCTATAAGATAAGATTTGGATTAGATTATTCATTGAAGAGATGCAAGGCTAGATCGGTGGCCAAGGGCTACTCCTAGACAAAGGGAGATGATTTTGGTGAAATACTCTCTCCTATTGATGAATTATCTTCTAACAAATTTATTTTATCCATAGTTGCTGCTTATTATTTTGAAATTGAGAAAATTGATGTTATGTCTATATTATTTTATGGATATTTAGAATAAATAATTTATATGCAACAACCAAAAGGATTTAAGGTAAAAGGAAAATAATACTTGGTTTGCTAATTAAAGAGGTCTCTATGTGGTTTGAAATAATTACCTCGAATGTGGTATCAAAAGTTTTATTCATTTCTTTTGAAATTAGGTTTTATAAGAAGCAAAGAGGATGATTTTTTTTACATTAGATATATTGATGATTGTGTACTAATTGTTACCTCATATGTGTTATTTTTCAATAACACCAAGGTTATGGTTAGTGACATGAATTCTCAAATTTTTGTTGCATTTTGAGATGAAAGATACGGGGTTGGAAAGGTACATGTTGGGAATAGAAATCAGGAGGGATTGTGGTAACAAATTTTTTTGGTTATATCAAAGTATGTTAATACTATTTTGCATAGGTTTAGTATGCAAGACTATAGGCTAGTTAGAATTACTTGTTAACAATGAAATTAATTTTGATATATGTTCTAAAACTATGTATGATTTTGAGGATATGTCTAATGTGTTATATTTTAGTGTTGTAGGAATTTTAATGTATGAAATAATTTGCATGAGGTTGGATATTGCCCAAGCAATGGAAGTATTGAGAAAGTTTATGTCCAACCCTGGTAGAGAGAATTGTAATTTTGTGAAGATGTTTTTAAGATATTTTAATGGTACTTTTGATTATTGTTTGATTTATGCTAGTACTAACTATAAAGATAAGGGATTAGACATATAGTTTATGGTTGATTTAGATTTGGAAGGTGACTTGCATAGTTGAAGGTCCACTAGTAGTGGGTATGTATTTAATTTTTCTTGAGGAACTATGAGTTGGATGAGTAAGAGACAATCCAAAATTTATTTATCCACTACCAAAGTAGAGTATATGGTTGCTACTCATGCCTTTAAGGAAGTAGTAAGGTTACACATATTGTGCATAGGTATTAATTTTAATTGTAGGACAATTCAAATTGGTTGTGATAGCAAGAGTACATTTTGTTTAGAACTAATCATATGGATGTTCAATACCACTATTTTGGGAAATGGTTGCAAATGGATAGATTGATTTGAAGAAGATTGACACTTGGAAGAATGTCGTAAATTATCTTACCAACCCTATGAGCAAAAAAAGTTTACTTGGTGCAACGAGGATACAATATTCATTTATTATCTAGTTATTATGCTTTCTAATGGATGTATTTAGAATTTGTGATGTCAAGTAGGAGAATGTGGGGATTAAGGTGCCATAAATCTTGCAAATCTTATGTATTTAAATTTTTAAATATATTATTTGTAAATTCTATCATAAGGGATGTGGAATTCAATCATAATAATAATAATTTATTTATTATTTACTAGTTAAAAGCATACTCTAATTTGAGGAGGAGGTGATAAGTTCAAACTAGTAACCCATCTTGGAGTGTCTCCTATTTTCTATGGATTGATAATCTAGGAACCCAAAAAAGAGAGATTGGTTTTTTGATCAACTATGAATTTTTCTAAGAATCTTGATTTAGCATTTTAAAGTTTTTTCTAGAAATTAGGGCATGATTTTTTCCCAAGTTTGAATGGCATATTTAATGAATTTAAAAGAATTTATTTCATCATTATAGAATAGTTTCTTAAGAAGGCATAAAAGTGCAAGGCTACACACGTACACAAACGCTATCAATTTGGATGCAAGAAAGAAGGGAATGATTGTATTGTATTCTTATTTCAAGATAATATAGATTTGGCCTCATTTTTGGTGAATTTTTTAAGTTGATATTTTTTCTCTACTTAAATAGTATGTTGTGTAATTCTTTTATGCTTATTTATTTATTTTTTATTGCTAATTTACATTTCCTTAAATCTCCATTTGTATCATTCAAATTAAATTTCATATTTTCAACATAAATTTTAGATTTCCATATTGTAGTTGTTTAACTTCATTTCTAACAATTATTTCATTATAAGAATTCTTTGATACAAATATATAAACCACATCCATTATCCACTAAGGCTAGTTTAATTCAAGGAAATTCATGTTTAATCACAATATGTAATGGTATATGTTCTTTGATAAAATGGGTGGGAATAAATTCATGAGAACAAAAAAGAAATTTTATATTCATCTTGATGAATTTGGTCTAAAATTGTAACATTTTAATGGGATTAACATTCGATAGAATGACAATTTTAGTTAAGTTTTACCTCAAAATATTCCTATATATTTTAGATGAATGCATTAAATCCTAAATAGATACCTTGGTGGAACTATTCTTAAGTTGATCAAGTACATCACATACCTTATATGTTTGATAAATTAGATGTTCAACCTTATAATGACTGGTAGTTAAGGAATGGAAATATGCCTTGTTATGAGATTGAAACATGGAGATGCATAAGCCATATGTATAATATCATCAACACACATTATATAATGTATAAGGAGGATGTAGCCTCTTCATATAATATATCATTCATAAAATGTATTTATATAGAGTGATGGTACACCATGAGTATCAATCACAAAAGATGTATCTCAAATCAAATTATGTGGACTTAAGCACATCACTGTCACTACTACAAAAGAAATAGAATCATAAGAGTTGTGTATGAGTGAAGTGACAGTATCTAAGAGGGTGTGAGACAATAAATAAGTTTGCAAAAGAGGAAAATAGTACAAATAAATTAGTAAAAAACTCTCTACAAATAATATAGTCCCATCTATATGATAAAACAAAATGAGGGAATCAAGGACAATAGGATTAAATGTTCCAAATTATATTAACATATCAAAATGTGTGATAAATACATGAATATAATTTTGAGGTGATGGGATATGTGAATCCATCATAAACTATGTAGCAATAGAGAACAATTCAAGGGTAGGTGGATAAGGATCAAAGATAAAGGACCAAACCCTCTATAAGTAACTCAATGATACACAAATACAGGATTGATCCAAACCCTATCAAATTGTGATGAATGAAAAAAAACAAAAAAATTCTAAAACCCTAAAATTAAGAAGGAATAAACCCTAACTCCAAACCCTACGGGTTGTACAATAAGTCGAATTCACCAAAAAATAAAGAAAAAATAATTTTGTTTAATTATATCTAGTGTAATTAATTAAATACAATAAAATAACAACAAATTAATCTAGATTATAAAGCTTGGATTGATCATAGAAAATTAGAAAAATAAAATGTGGTAACTTAAATAAACTGATTGTAAGAGTACTTAGCTTTGATATTGTTGTAGAATTCTATGTCTAGGTGTTAGAAGTGCATTCACTAGGCTATTATAAATTTATGAGCTATTTATTGACCTATAAAATTTGGCTATATCCTATTTGGGTTCAAATCCATGTGTGTGGACCTAAATCTACACTTCGACTTGAATTGATGCTCATGGATTTTATCTAGAAGAATGAAAGCTCTACATTTTTATGTTTGCATGTTGTAAGAAAAAGTAGTATTCACAACACCTTTAAGGAATCTACTAGAATGGGAGGTTTATGTTCTTAGCTAAACCCATAACAAACTAGATTTATAATTCTAAAAAATATTTGAGGATAGAAAAAAAGAATGCAACAAACCTAGGATTACGTGCTCTAGTAGCTCTCTATCAAATTTTACTAATATTTTCTCATCAATTTTCTATCAATAAACCATAGCAAATTTCCTTGATAACTCATAGATGAACTTTATTGATTGTTTAAAGTGAATAAATAAATATCCTTAAATACAACAAATAAGCATATACATCAACATAATATGAGCTAAATTATCTCATAATTGCTAGTAATATAGTTAGAAAGAAAGAAATTTCAATTTTGAATGTAAAAAGGAAAGGTCTCAATCCTTACACAAGTGATTTAGGTCAAATCCACATCTATAAATTTTATCCAGAGGGAAGAATAATAGGTCAAGGGATCAATGTAATGACCATTAGCTAAAATATTCATATACAATACTAATATTTAAACTACTTGTGACACTTATTTATTTTAAATGATTAGATATAAAATATTCATAACACATATAATAGATTTGCACATGTAATTACTGGCTAAAATTGAAGATTTCATTTTAAAACATTTTTTTTGCAAATGATTTCAAATATTTTCTTCTACAACAATACATGATGAAATACCAAAATGTTGAAATCTTCATAACTATTGAAAGAATCCAAATTTAAGCATAGATGGAACCTTTATATGAAGCTTCATTAGGAATCCAAAGGGGTTTCATCCTCCAAAATCTAGTCAACCAAAGGGGTTTTGTCCACTAATCTCTAGAACCTAAGGGATTTCATCCTTATATCTAATAACTAAATATATGTGCTTAACTGAGGGTTATAGTTTAATGAAAATTCCTAAAGATGATACAAACTAATGAAGCTACCCACCTTATATAGAGGTTGAACTTCTATAATGGGCCCAAAATTTTCCATGATTTTATCATAATCAAATTTGAGACCATTGCATCCCTAGTTAGACGCATTGCTAGATGAAACTCATCTTTCAAATGGAAAGTATTTATGAAAGGGCATGCCTAAAGATGGGGATATATGAAATACATGACCAAAGATCAAGAAGATAAAAATTTGAAGGCCTACCACTGAGGGTTCAAAGAATGGGATTCTAGGGTGCTAGGATTTAATATGACAAGGTTCTAAAGAATGACATGGTAATATAAGAAATACAATGGGGGTATGATGATTTAGGGGTTAAGATACCTTGACAAATTTTTTATAGAGATATGATATCATCAAAAAATTTGAAGTTCCAAAGAGGAACATGTGATCAACGAAGTGGGGGTTAGGGAATTAGGTTGCTAGGTGAAAAAATAGATATAATTCCAAGTTTCCATGAGAGAGAAGGAATGGAGAAGTGACAGAACAAGGAAATAAGGAAAGGTATGTCGGTATGAGAAAGTTTGAAATCTTTCCCTAAGAAAAAAAGTGACCCAAACACCCAAACTTGTATAAATTAGAAAGAGGACATTACAAGTTTTCCCTTCCAAAAATAGATTGTCCTCAAGAAATTATAAACATGGCCACCCCAAATTTTCCAATTCTTCCCAAATGGTATCCTCTATAAAAAAATTCCTCCAACAAACTAGACAATTTGTAATGGTCCTATTTCCCAAATTCTTCACCCTTGTGTCCAAGGGGTTGAGATTAATTGGTTAAAGATTTGAGTTCTAAATGTGGAGACCCAAGTTCAAATCCCAAAGGGACATTTAATTTATATTTATAACTTGTGACTCTTGGTCTTTCATAGGTGGTTTCTAGTGTGGATTCTTGAAAGAAGATGATAACAGTCTCATGGTTGTGCTTGCAAGAGCTTGTATTGGTCTCATTTTGATTCTCATATGAGAAAAATATTTGTAAATGATTAGCAATAAAAAAAATTCTTCACCCTTATAGCACTAATGACATCTAGTACTAATACAAATATAATTCTATTATTTGTGAACCCTAAATCATTGAGAGTTAATGCATAAAAAAAATTCAACTCCATAAATGGAAGTCTATTGATGAGCATATGATGAGTGGCGTTGTAGTAACAATCTCCAAAGTGTAACTATTTGATCCATGTTTCCCATTGACATGTAACAAATCTTGTCAGGTCTCCTTTAATTCACATATTAAATAACTTTACCTATCCACTTGTTTGTGTAATAACTAGATATAGAAGTGAGCTTGGTACTAGTCAATAAAAATAGCTCTCGATAGAAAGAGATGAGAAATATGGTATCCCTATCTCTAAGAATATTTTTAGGAAAACCATGTAATCTAGAAACCTCTTTAAAAAATAAATCTATGCACCACAATATGATTTCAATATTTATCATGTACCTTGGGGAGTTTCATGATGAATTTCATGAACACTCTCTCTTAACCTTATTTAGGGATAAGAAATGGTTGTAGTAAACCTAGAGGAAAAACATGCTTGAATTATTTTTTTCGTCAGTGGGGTACTCCCTAATGTGTTTATAATTATCATCCTTAAATCCCTCCCAAGATAATATCTCCTTTGTTTTCCTACATGTATTAAAGGATCTAGATTGTCCCACCATAAATACAACATACAAAGCTTTTAGAATCTTTAGTTTCATCTTAAAATCATGCATTAAAAATATTTTTTCCATAAATATATTGTGATCACTTGCTATCATATATTTGTCATACTTCAAATTTCCATCTAAGATGTTATCACTAAAATTATTCTTGGAATATTCTTCCTTGATAAAAACCCTAGACAAAACATTAAGAACAACTTCAAAAACATAGAATTGGATCTTATTGACCCACTTTCATTGTTGATCATGTAATCTATGTTGGCCAAAGGGGAATTTTAAATTGCTATGATTTTTTTCCACCATAAGTCTTTCAAAACCAAGTGAAATATAGAAAAATGTTATATATAGGTGATAAAAATGAAAATTAAATGATGCGTACCTATTTCATTAAAAATATGTGTTACAAAGTGCCAATGAGAAACAATAAGCAAATCTAACCCAAACAATAGTGAAAAGGAAAATATGGAAAGGGTAAAATTTTGTGTACCTATCACCAAAGATGCTTTTTCAAACCTCATTGAGGACTCATTTTCCCTATGACAAATGGGTCCTAGCTAGGGCTCCTGAAAATCAATTTCTGGGTTTTGTTCTTCTATGTATGCACTCCAAAATTCTGGTTGGTCACTATTGGAAAGCCAAAAATAAAGCCTGTATGTGATTTGACAAATTTTCTTGCAACTCTGACAACTTTGCAACTTTATTCAATTTTTTTCTTCAATTGATCTTCAATCTAAAATCTGCAAACACACATCAAGAGGTAAAAATGTTGTTTTGTTAGGGAATGGGGGTTTGCCTTGGTCAAACCCTGTTTTGGTAATTAAAATTTGAAATGAATAAAAGAATGAAAGAATGATGAATGAAAAACAATATGTAACAACTCACCAAACATCAATTGAAACCTTGGAGTACAATTCTGCAAACTTGCATGAAGTGGCCTCAATGAATGTAGATCTTGATCATGAATCTTGTCTTGAAACAATGCCTTTGAATATGCTTGAATTGATCTTGAACACTACATCACTATATTAGCTCAAACAACATGCATGATGCAATACATCTTTGACATGATAATGGAATCTTGATTGCTGCAATATTCTTCTATAGATCTTCCCTTGAATGCCTTAGGAGTTCTCTTGATAATGCTCACTTGAATGCTCTAGGTTCTCTTGAAAAATTTCTAGGATCTTAGGATGAAACATAGTGAAATGACCTTGTATTTATACCTATATTAATATTAATTCCTAAAATTCAAATATCACAAGCCGACATTGAATTATAGATTTGAAATAATTAAAATACCACCAAAAACATATTTCAAAGAGGGGTCCTAGGTCTAAGTGAGGACCCATTTTCCATAGGGTGAATGGGTCCTAGGACACACATAGGGCAATGCTAAATATTATGTAAAAATAGGGTCCTAGAACTAAGTGAGGACCTATTTTCCCTATGGTGAATAGGTCCTAGGTCACTTACCTAGGACACACATCATCTAAAGTTAAGTGTTGTGTAATGGAATTAATGAATCTTGGGTTTTACCCCTTAGAAATTGCATTTAATTAGGCTTGGATTTGAATTAAAGAGGCCAATTAAGGAAAATAAAGCTCAATCAATAAAAAAATCCCTAGATTAATGTGAAAGTGTAAAGGTATACCTTACAACACCAAAAACAAGGCACAATTAAGTCCATTTTATTAAAAAGGCCCCTAAATTTAATGTGAATATGAAAACATATTACAACACTAAATTAAGGCAACATTAGGCTCATTTATTTATTAATTATTTCCAAATTAAGTGTGAAAAAGAGATAATTTTTCCTACACTACACCAAGTTTAATTAGTATTTTTCCAAAGAATATATGATGGAAAATATCTCCTTTTCATTCATCGAGAAACACCTTATTAAATCTTTTAGCTTCTCACTCTCAATTGATGTGGGGTCTCCCTTTTTCATTATAATAGATCCAAATCCCTCTCTTGAAACATCATACTCATCAACTTATTTTGGTGTATCTATTCATGTAGAAGCTATATTATGCATTGTTTTGTTTAAGGGTTTGACAACTATGAAAAACCCTTAATAAACCTACTACATTATATGCATAGACCAAAGAGTCTCCTCAACTATTTTGGTGTGGTAGAGGGTGGCCAATTTAGAGAGGCTTGGGTTATTTTTTGATCTACCTAACTCTTTGTAGATTTGAAAGTGGTTAGTGCATTGGCCAAACAAAATGATAGAACTAAGAACTCAAAGTTCTCCAAGTGACATTTGACTATTGTCTTGTACATCCTCATCATGCATATAGATCTAATGATGGCTTGATCTTAAATTAATATTAATGAGTAAACTGTTGGTGTAATTAATTATTTAATTACACTTTATTAAGTTTACTTAGGTAATAATTAGTTTACTTAATTAATAAGTAAGTTTTATTTAGTTGAGCTAATTTTAATTTAGAATTAGGTTTTACCTTTAGGGTTATGTATACATTGCTTTTATAAAGCAATTCATCTCTTGTATTTTCTTAATTCCTGAATATTATTCATTTGCACATCTTCATGCAAATTGCTCTTGTTTTTTCTATTTTTCTCTTGTGGAAGGTATTTTTTGGTTTGCATTTCTGATCTTGGTTTCAACATGGTATGAGATCCTTGATTTGTAGCCCCTTCTCAGTTTTTGGAGAAATTCATTGCAGAGCACGTTCGGGGATCCTCGAGGGTTTCATTCCTTGAGATTATTTCTGGAGTGTTTTGGATCAGATCAAGCATCTCCATTGGATTTAGAGCACTGGAAAAATTCAGGATTAGCTTTTGATTCGTTGATTTTCATCACCGTTTCCCAGATCAACAAGGGTTTCAAGTCTAGTTATTTTTTTGCAAGATCTAGGGGTAGCAGAATTTTTTGGGAATTTTTGTAAAAAATGAAGGTTACCATCATGTTCACAGTGGCCAAAAAACCTAGGAATGCCTGTCGTTTGGTAAAAATTGGAGTAGTTGATTCGAGAGGCAAAAAAAATTTGCCAGGGAAGCCGTACGACCTCCCCAGCACACATTATGAGGCAATTTTTTAAAAAAATCAAAATAAATACAAAGCGATTAACATTCCACTACTGCCAAGTGGCCATTGGTCAACCAACAAGCAACCATTGCCACCCAACCCGCCACCAACCCCCCTACGCTAGCCCTGAGGGCTTCCCTACCCCACGCCCTCGGTCCTTTAGAGGACCGACCGCTTCGGTCTAGCCCCCAGGCACCATCTCCAGCACCCGTGCGGTCATGTTGGTGACTAGGGACTCTACCCCAGTCCCCACCCACTAGCCCCCTAGTCTGTCTAGGCGACCAGTCGCTTATTTTTTTAGCCCCCAAGGATGCATGTAGGCCTTATTGGCCAATTTGGAGCACTTTTACTAATTCGGGCATAACTTGGGCGTACAAACTTAGTTTTTTGAAAACAAGATACCATTGGAAAAATGATTCCAAGCCCATTCTAGTGGTGTAGGTGGTTTTCCATATTTTTCTCCAGTTTTATTTTGCAAACCTCTGAAGTTAGAACTAGCTGTTTTCAATCCAGAAAGCATAACTTTTGACTCGAGTATCGGTTTTTCGTGATTATTGTGGAATCAAAAAGCTGACTCAATCCTCTTCATAGACCTCAGACCAAATTTTCTAGAATTTTTACCAGGTACTTGATATTTTTTCAGATCTCAACTTTTTCTTTTTTGGTTATTTTCTTGGGAAACATGCAATTTAGGCATTTTTTTAGATCAAAGAGATTTTTTATTTTTTTGCATTGAGAGTATATATTGTTGTTTTTTTTATCATGGATTCACATAATATTTCATTCATTACTCCATTCAACTACTTTGGTTGGAAAAAACAAATGGAGATTCATTTGATGCACAAAGGGTTGTACAGAGTGACCATGGGTATAGAGGTTGAACCTATAGGTGCTATTGAAAAGAGAAAGTGGTTTAATAGGTGTGATGAGGATTTTGGTACATTATGTTTGTCTATTTATCCTGATCTTCTCTTTCATGTTGAGTCTTGCACTACACCCCATCAGATTTGGACTACTTTGGAGTCTTTGTTTGGGAAGCAAGATACTATGAGAGGATTCCAATTGGAGAATGAGCTTATTGGCTTAAATCCTAGGGATTTTGACAACATCCAAGAGTTATTCACAAAACTCAAGTCTCTTCGATTGCAGTTGACACAGTGTGGTATTCAGAAGCAGGAATCTCAGTTGATATTGTCCATTCTTTCCAAGCTTGGACCAAATTATTCAGTTTTTGTGTCTACGTTCTATGCCACTAAGGATGCTCTTGGTACCATATTCACTATGCCATCTCTTGATGACTCTTCTTCATCTCTCTCTTGAGAGAAAGCTAAGTTTTCTAGCAAGGGAAAGTTGAAACCTTCTACATCACAAACACTTATTGCATCTTAGGGGCACATAGATCAGAAGGCTTCTAGTGGAAAGGGAAAGAAACAAAAACACAAGGATTCCAAATCAAAGGAGCAGCAAAAGGAATCCACTGATTCATCATCCTCTTCTAAGGGGAAATAATCTAAGAAGGAGAAGGTTACATGTGTATATTGCAAGAGGGAAGGACATGCATAACATAGTTGCTATAAGAAGGACATTGATGAGCTGAAGAATCTTCTTAAGAAACATCAGATTGATTTTCCTTCTAGGATGTCGACATCATCTTCTTCCCCTCATTCCTCTTCAAAACAACCTGACAGGGGCACAACTAGTTTGCATACTTCATCAGATATGAAGGGACATGCTCTTTGTGCTTATTCAGGTAATGGATTAGAGAGATGACTTCTAGATTTAGGAGCATCTCATCATATGGCATCTTCATAGTCTATGTTCTCTTCTTTTGAGCCTTGTACTATGTCTCCTATTTTGATGGGAAACAATACATACATGAGTATTACAGGGAAGGGGTCTATTATTTTTGGGGACAACAGTTTTCAGGATGTCTTGTGTCCTTCATTCGATGAACAACCTTCTTTCCATATATCAGATCACACATGGAGGCAATGGGAGATCTATGGAGTTCGCACCTGATTCAGTTATCATTAGAGACTTGGAGAGTAGAGAGGTTATTGCTACTAGGGTGGTGGATCACGCATCTTGGTTGTATTCCTTTGCATATTTTTCTTTTGATGGTGCTTCTATTCCTATAGTTGTTCATCACACTTCTAGTGTGAATCATCATTCAGAGGAGACATTTGTCTTCTTGAACATTGGTGTTCTCACTTTGGATCCAGTTCTTGAGCCATCCATTCCATCTCCTCCACCTACTATTGTAGTTGTTGATACTTCTATGGCTGCAAATGTGGTTTCTTCTGTTTCAGTGCAACACGACCTAGTTGTCATTCATCTTTGGAGGTTTCTCTTCAGTCTTCACCTACTTTTACTTCTTCCTTGGTTGAGGTCACACCTGCTTCTATGGAGACATCTTGGGCTTCACCTAATCCACCTTCAAAGATTGCATTCATGAGGCTTCTTCCCTCTTACTTCTTTTAGGAGATGTGGTTTCTCCAGTCTTTTTGGAGCTACTTCATTATGGGGAGCTATGTGGTCTCTTCATTCCCCTCTTTTGGGGGGGGTTATTTCATGTATCTTCATGATGGATGGTGTCCTTGGGGGATTTTATGGAGTCCTCCATCTTTCATCACTTAGTTGTTTTTGCATCCTATTTTGGGTAGGAGTTTTGTCCCACGTGGTTTTCTCCTTTACCCTGTTTGGTTAGTTTGCATTGCATTTGTACATGGGTACCTAACATGGACTAGTTTGTGGGACCCATTCATGCTTTCATGATTTCATGTATTCATGCATTCATCCTAGCATTAGGTGCATTCTTTTTAGTCTCCCTAAGTTTCACTTAAGGGGGGGTGTTGGTTTAATTAATTATTTAATTATAATTTATTAAGTTTACTAGGTAATAATTAGTTTACTTAATTAATAAGTAAGATTTATTTAGTTGAGCTAATTTTAGTTCAAAATTAGGCTTTACCTTTAGGGTTATGCATACATTGTTATTATAAAGAAATTCATCTCTTGTATTTTCTTAATTCTTGAATATTATTCATTTGCACATCTTCATACAAATTGCTTTTGCTTTTTCTATTTTTCTCTTGTGGAAGGTATTTTATGGTTTGAATTTATGATCTTGGTTTCTAACATAAACTACCCCTTGAAACTCAACAATGAACTTATCCGTCCTAAGAATGAAATAAATACTTATCTTCTTGTGCATTTCTCCATAGTTGATGCACATATCTATGGTGCCACCTTCATCCTTCTCAAGGACTATTGATGTAGCAAGTGGTCTAGATTTTATGTGTCTAATTTTTAAAAACTCCTCAATAACCTTCTCCAATTATCCTTATACATCCCTAGGTGGTGGTAAGGAATGATCATGATATACTTAGATCCTAGTTCCAACTCCTTGATGTTGTGGAATCCTCTATTGGTTGGAAATACTAGAGACACATTATTGATCACCATGTTATGCTAATTTAGATAATTTTGATTATAAAAATGGAGAATGTGTCACTTACTAGAAGATGAAATGGCATGCATGTCCTCCATCACTAAGCAATGTGATACCCCAGTAACTTGAGCCTTGCAAGAATTCCTCTTAGCTATGACTAATCTTGGTGATCCCTCAAAGATACCTCTAAGCATGATATATTTTTATTTAGATTTAAATTTTTTCTCCATGAAATTATGATTTTATGAAAATTTTCCAAGAGAATACATGCCTCTCACACCCACTCTATTAGTTTTCAAAACATAGGAATCATCATGTACTTCATGTTTACCTATTGCTATATTGAGTTTCTTACTTATCCAAGTGCACAAAATGATGGCTATATCAATAAAAATATTATTGAGCACTTATAATTTTTATAATTTTTGTGTTCTTTAATATCTTATTTTTATTCTTTGGTTATAACACTAGGATTCCACACAATCTTGCATGAGTAATCTTAGACTTGAGAGAAAGGATCCTTGTGCCATTTTCTACCAAATGTACCCTTAATATTTTCACCACCTTAGAACTCATCCCATGATTATAAGAACTATATAATGATATGGGATGAGATTGATATAGTACCTATTTGGTAGTATCATACTCCTTTTTTTATAGAATTTTAATCAAATGGGTAATAAGGGTTTTTACCTTCTATTATTGATTTGGAAATCCTTTAGAGATTTATAGAAATATTACCATTTTTAAAATAAAAATTATTATTGGAATAAGAATCAACTTAAGCATCCTTCATCAGTATATGCCCATATGATATGATTATCTTGTAGATCATTCTCACATGGAAATGGTTCCATCTTTCAAATGCTTGACATCTTAATAAACATTTCTTAAAAATTATTTGAAACCATTAGAATATCTCTTTTAGTTAAGGAATATTTACCTCAACCTATAATGTTGATTCTTTCTACTTCTCTATAACTTGTTATACTTATGACTCAATCCTTATTTCATTCTACTAGAGATTTTTTTGTGGCTCATGCTCAATAATATATTTTCTATGGCATGTTGTGGCTTTGATTTTTTAGGATCTAAATAATCATCATAAATCACTTCCATATAGTGGACTTGGCCCTTTTCAAGGAATCTATGACAAGATTCCCATGGCTCCTTGAAAAAAAAAAGAGTTCCTTCCACCTTTGTTCATTTTTGTTGCATAGTCATCTACTTTATTTGTTGTAGGTGGTTAAGGTGGGATCCTCTTTGGAGCTTGTTGTTGGTTTGGTTATGATATTTCTTTTTTTTTTAGAAACATGGATTTAGTAGAATTTTTATTTGACTTTAAAATACAAAATTATATGAATGAGATATCAACTCAACTCTTCATTTTGTATGTTATACTCTTGGAGAGATATCAACCTCCCATCTTCTTTTTTACTTAACGCTCTTTTGTTATCATTCTTCACTATTACTTATTGAGGCCATTTTATAAGCATCTCCAAGTAATGGTCAAAATTACATCAATTTTAAAAGTATTAGATTTCCTTTGATACTCAAAGGTTTAATTAAACTCCTCTTCTTGCAACCTTTTCTCCAGTATATTGTTTAATTTATCATAACTCTTCTACAATTGCATTATTATATCAATAAAATGATTTGCATTGCTTATTTTTATCTATGATTCATAGAATCCTCTCATGATTCATCCCATACATTGGAAAGATTAAAGGCTTTGGTACCATTGTAATGACCCTATGCTAAAATATTTATATAAACTACTTAAATCTAAAATACCCGTAATAGTTATTCATGTAAAATGCTCAAATATAAAATATCTACAACACATATAATAGATTTACACATGTAATTACTAATCTGAATTGAATTGAATATTTCATAAAAACATTTCATTGAAGTAGATTTTTGTTGTAAAAGATTACAAATATTTGCTTCTATAATATTATATTATGAAAATACTCAAATACTAAAAGCTTCTTAACTATTGAAAGTCTCCAACTTGAAGCACAAATGTAACCTCTATATGAAGGCACCCTAAAGAATCCAAAGGGGTTTAATCCTCTAAACTCCATCAAATCAATTGGTTTTATCCAATAATATCTAGAACCCCATGGTTTTCATCCTAAGATCCAACTGAAAACAAGTGCTTGAATTAGGGTTATAGTTTGATGAAAATGTTGAAAGATGAACCAAACTAATGAAGTTGCCCACCTTATATAAAGGTTGAAGGCCTAGTGTGGGCCCAAAGTTTCCTACCATTTTATCATATTCAAATTTAAGCTAATAATGGTGTCCTTGGTTAGCTAAGGTCATAGAGGAAACCCTTGTTTCAAATAGTGGGGGTTTGTGAAAAGGCATGCTTGATGACAAGGATCTAGAGAAATGCATACATGAGCATCCCAATTTTGGGGGTTCAAGTAATACGATTCTAGGGCACCCAAATGCAATATGACAAGGTTATGGGGATTCACATGCCTATAAGAGCAATATAGTGAGGGTTTGGAGACTTGGGGGTCAAGATACCGCACTAAGACCTTCACATAGGTAGGTTTCCATCAAAAACCTTGAAGGTCCAAAGAGGAATGTGTGAGTAGAGAAGCAGGAGTTAGAGAATTAGGGTGTTGGCTGAAAAAGAACATAAAAGTCTAAAGGACAATGAGAGAAAAATAACAAAGACATGAACTAGAAAAAATATGCGAAAATAAAATTTGAAATCCTATCCAAAGCAAAAAAAAAATGATCCAAACACTCCCAAACTTAAATAATTTAAAAAAGAAACGTTACAATTAAACATGAATATCTAAAATTTAATGATAAAATAAATTAAAATATAAAATATCATAAATCAATTTCATACATAATTATAACATTTATAAGAAAATGATTGCATCTACAATAATTTAATCAAAATGGGCCCAAAATAAAACGAAAAAGGGATGTGTATGCACTTTTCATTATCACAAAGATAAGTGTGGAAGCTCCATTAAACATTTAGAGCAGGTAAATGATATAAAATATGGGATTATTTATTCATTGAATGAAGAATAAAGTACATTCCAAGAACAATTGATTAATTCTAAATCTATATTCAATGTCTCGACCTTGACTTGTCATAGATGTGGGACCCCAAAAAGAGTGTGGTTCACATTGAGAAGTTGCAAATTTTATAAAATGAAAGATGTGAAGTATGATAGAGATGTCTATAGTTTATTTTAATTTTATATTTTTTTACGTGTATTTTATTCTTGAAAATTTGTAATGTCATTCCTTACTTTTTATAATATTTTATTATTTAAATTTTTATTTAAAAGCAGTAGCCTTGTAATAACCAATTTAGGTGATGATTTTTTTATTTTATTTTTTGGTTAAAACACACAATTCGATTAACATTTTTATTTAAAATTATATTTGTATAATTTATAATTATATTTATATAATTTAAAATTATAAAAGAAAAATTAGTTTATAGAATTAAAATTAAGTAATTTTATTATATTTTGATGATATTAATTATTATTTATTTATTTTATTAGTAAAATGGTTTAAGGGTTAGATCTGTTATATTGATTTTTTTTTAAATTAAGAGGGTTAGAAAACAAAGCATTTTTCAAATAGGTTGCTCTTAAAAGAAGGGCATGAAAATAAAAAATTATATAATATTCAAATTTATATTCATATGAAATAACATATTGACAAGATGTCAAGTGCCAACATATATATGACAACAATATCTCAAAAGGAGTCAAAATTAACCAAGCATCACAATAAAATGAACCAAAAAGAGAGATTTCGACAAACATATAAAAAGAGACCAATGTAAGGAACAAAGTACCTCATACAACCCCAACATTGGCTTCATCATCTTCAGAATCATCTAACATAAAGAAAAATGACCAATCAATCCCATCTAAGTAAGAGGTATTGATGGCACATTTCAAAGAATTATCGTTATACCTTGCTTGTGTATGTGTTGATGCCAAAATTTGACAAGGTAACAACCTTTATGGGAAACTTAGTTAAAGGGGGGATCTATTGCGCTAAACTAAGTGACCTCCAGATTTTAAAGAAGGTGATTTCTTCTGTAATTGGGGTTTTGAATGGGAAAAGGAAGCAGATATAAAAATAAAAGATCTAAGTAGGGCGATGTGCCAAGATTTAGATGTAAGGAATGATAAATCTATCTTTTGGATGCGATTTAAGGGCCCGTTTAGCAGCCTGCTATGTCTTAGAATGACAGAAATTAAAGATAGAAGCCTGAATGATTCATCCAATGACATTAAATAATCTTCATGCACATTCATTGAAAAGAGGAGTCAAAGGCATGATCTAAACCAACAAACTTGCATTAAAATTATAGAAGTTCTACAAATAAACCATTCAGTACAATAATGGCACAGTATAAAGTTTATCAAATAGCCTAAGAAAAAAGAAAGGCCGAACAATGGCACAGTCTGTGAGTTCTTTTCCAATAATCTACAAATAGTAAAAGGCCTAGTCCTTCCACAAATTTCTCTGCCAAATCCGAACTCTTGCTTTGAAAGAAGCAATACTTATAATAAAGATCCCTCTGCCTTGTGAGCCAATAACAGAAAATATCCCTTGATCATGAGCAATAATGCATATAGTAATGATTTCCACGACCATTGCAACATAAAAAGATTCGAGCCATGAACGAGGTCACCTTAGTGTCAGATGGATCCCCTGCGAATGATGGCAATGGTCCTAGTAGAACAGAGTGTTGAAATGTGTCGCCCACTCATGATGACAGTTATAACACATGGAAATTATGGTGAGGCTATCGCCTGCTTCATCCCCCTGTCCGATGAAGCCTTTAGAAGATCCATGTGGCAAGCGGTCGAGACCCAAGGTTCATTCTTGCCTCCTTGTGATAAAAAATTATGCGGTGAAGACACGTGGACGTCTCCCATACATACTAGACTATAGGTGGGGGTTGCTAAGGAATGTGTGCAAACTAATGCTACATGGCATGTGATCGAGACCCGATAGGGAGGTGATGGGAAGAAGCACTAAAGAGTGTGAACTTATGACATGTGGAAGCATGATGAGGGTCGTTGAAAAGTGAAGGAAAGGATCCTTGCGAGGAGCGCCCGGCTAACAAGTGGCAACATTTGGATAAAGCCTTGCGAAAGGAACCTGATGTTGCTTTCAATAGATGGGAGTGGCTGGTACTTAGCAAAAATAAAATAACTCGAAGGGAGCTTGGGGAAATTATCTTCACAACTTTTGGCGACTATTAGGGGCATTTCGCCTACGGAATGAGGAAACCAATTTTTTGGGTTCGCAGACCAGAGTTCTTTCCATGGGCAATGCGCTAAGAGCTTAGAGAGGGCGGTTTGCAGAGGTAGTCATTCAACCTCGGATGGAGTTGATATGTCGTGCAGATTCTCTTGTGCTCCATGCAGATCAATCATTTCCTTGTAAGGCAGTGTCATCGATATACTAGCCCAAGAATCAAGTTGAAAAAAAAGTCATGCAATCGGATGAGTGACACTCTCAGTATCTTCTACAACAAGGGGTTGACTGAAGCTCTGAAAATTAGACGCATCTCGTTGCTTCTCTTCAATATTTGTCGTAATATGCTCCGTCGTGGCCACTAATTCATCTTCAAGATACAAGGATGGTAAGCCCATCCGAGTTAGGTGGGAGAACCTTGTCCACATGCTATTCATGGTTTGATCCAATGTGGTGGCACACTTGCTAGCATGAAGGATGGCTACGTGGTAGTAGATGAACCTGTTAGTTGTTTTAGCAGTGACCTTCCAGTCTTCAATCCTTGCACTCACCAAGACTTCATCTGGGACCATATATAGCCTATCCAACAACCTCTTGGCTTTCAGAATTCTCTCTACGATGGATTGAGGGAACCGCTCAATTGCTCCACGAACTTCCCTGCCTAAAATTGTTGCCTCCGCCATGAATTGGAGCGTCGACTATAGAGTTAGGCAGAAGGCCTTAAATCTTTCCTAGTATGAAACATATAACTGCTGGGCTACTTGAAGAAGGTCTTACTAAATGATAGGAGGTTGGGCAAAGCTCTTCAATAGGAGCATATTTGCATCCCTTAATTCCATATTATGCGCTGTTTTCGCAACCTTTTGGTTTGTTGCGGTGAGTTTTCCCTGTAGGACCTATGATTCTATGATCTAGCTTGCCTCGACTCGTTCCTTGTTTTCCTCTTCCTTCTCCAAGGAAGATTTTATTTCTTGGACCTCATTCTGCAGTTGGGCCCAATGGACATTGAAATCTGCATCTTTTTGTTGCATTTGTTGCTCTAGTTGAGTGTGCTAGTGGTGAAACTCTTCATCTTTTTGTTGCACTTCTTTCTCCAAGCGTGCCAACTGCTCTTGATATCCCTTGTTCTTCTGTTGTAGCTCAGTGACCAGGTTGGGATCAAGAGATTTGAATTTCGCAAGTTCCTCTCGAAACTTTGCTTGCACTTAAATTCAAGATCCCTCACTTTTTCCTTTGCCAACAAGACCTCGACCCTTTCCTTGAATTTTTTCAGCTCTTCTTCCCTCTTCTTTAGTTGGCAACTGGACTTAAGAAAGTCGGTGGTCACCACCTGCTGCATTTCCTCCATGAGCTCTACCTTTTCTTGAGGCTGGGTTATACTTAAATCGAGCCCCATGGCGTACACATTGTAGTCATACAGCTGCATCTCTCCTTGCGGTTCATTGACAGTTAGGTACATAGTCACAAAATGTAATGACTATTGAGCCTCATAAAAAATAGTCTACACTTTAGGCTCTTCTGGCCTCTTAGCATCTTTAGCTTTTTGCTTCTGGGCTCTGATTTCCCGTGCTTGCTTAGTTTTATCGCCCTCTGATAAGAATTCTGATGGTGACCTGATGAGCCCACCTGCAAAAGGTGCACTAGGAGGAAGGACAAAAGGAAATGAGAGGGTAGCGGTCTCGAGTGAATTCTTCCTTGGAACACTAACTGTTTGAGGAGAGAAAGGAGGGATATTCCAATACTCGACCCACGAACCAGTAGGAGGACTCGAGGGAAGTGGTGTCATGGTGGATTCCATCTGTTGGGAAGACTGAATTGGGGCCGACATGACAAAAACATGAGAGGTGTCAATGGTGGTAGTAGAGGTAGAGTGTGAGGCATTGGGGGATGCAAAATGGGCCAAGGCGAATGGTGTAAGGGTCCACGAAGGAGTAAGGGAAAATAGGGCCGCATGAGAAAACTGTGCGAAACCCCCTGTGACCATTGAAGCAGAGGCAAAAAAGGAAGGGTCAACACTTAAAATGAGAGGTTCCATGGACACAACAAGGGCAACTAAGGACTGTGAAACAAGAGAAGAGGAAGTGAAAGATACTTGTGGTGCGGATGATTGCAATCCTTGGCTTGTCGCAGGCTCTTGGCTCGCCTTAGGCTCCAACGAACACTCTCTCGAAGATGCTTCAGTGCGTTGCCTCTTTGTTGGTGGCGAATCTTCCACCACTATGGTCTCATATTGTTGCAGCTAAGTTATTCTAGTCCTCCTTGTGGTCCAGGTGTGAGCTAGCGAAGACCTCACACACGATATGTTCACCTGCACGTTAGAAGAAACCTTACCAAGTTTCTTCATGACTTTCCTTTTCTGCTATGCCAAGGGTGTTTGAACTTCTATTTCTGGTTCTGCTCCTTCATCTGATTATGCTTCGGCATCCTCTGAACCAGAGTCTTTCTCATCACTATCGTCTAAATCTAGATGCTCATCATTCCACAATTTGTCGAACTTGTCATCCATTTCCATGCTATCATAAGGGGCCTCAGTGCATCGGGTCTCTTGGTGGTATATCTAGAAATCATTAATCTTCTCTTCCTTCCAGTTGTAATTCTTCACCAAGTTGTTGCGAAGAGTATAGCCCCAATCTGTTTTTTCTTATCATAATTCCCATTCTGGTAGTAGAATCCAAGCTAGGGAGGCTGACCACCTTCGATCAGAATATGAACTAGGTCGACCATAAGTTCATCCACATCCTTTATTGGATTCTGATGCTTCTCCCAGTAAGGCTAGGGGTTGTGTGTTACCTTGAAATACTCATTCGGTAAGTCATCATTGAGGTTGTAATTCCATTTATCGCAAATCCACACCAACCCTAGATGAGCCAGCTTTGCTTCTAGCAAGTCATGAGTCTTCCTCTTTACCATGATCACGGTCTTGAAGCTCATCGAGAAGCTGAAAAATCCTCTCTTCTTTGATTTTTTGCTGCAAAAGGTGAAGTCAATAATTGATACTTGAAAAAATACTTCAAGTGCCAGTATTCGATCCGTAAGACATGTCGGAAGCCGGAAGGGTTCCTCAGTGAAGTCACACAATCGAACGAATGTGAAGTCCTCACCCAGAAACCAGTCACACTTCGGCGTGAAATTATGCATGAACTTTGTCTGGTCTGAGTTAAACTGTAATACATTGTTATCCTCCCTCAAATCTTTCATAATCAGAGTTAAGAAATAATTCAAAAATGTGTAATAATCATATGTTGCAGAGAGGAGAGGAGTCCAAGTGGAAACTAGCTTTTTCCTTTGGTTTTCATAAAAAATGGACAGGCCCATATGCTTTTGGAAGAATTTAGGGTTTTGATGCAAAAACATGTGGGCGAGGAAGGATGGAAACCCAAACCTCTGTTGTAGTTGGTACTCTGCTATCTGGCTGAGCATCTCTTGGATGAGGAATTCTATGAAATTGTACCAGAAAATAGAATGTTTCCTGCACAATTGAAACCCCAAGCCTAGTTGAAACTCCTGAACCTCCCTGTTGGTGTCCAGGCCACAAAAAATTGCCATCATTAAGAAGGCATCCTTCATATCATCTTTGAAGTTTTTATGTGTTATTGGGACCTGCATTGGCTTTTTCTGAGCTTCTTTAGGCCTTTGTGCTTCTATGTTATAAAAGCTTAGAGGAAAATATATGGTTCTCCAATAGGTTTCTCCCTTTGCCAGAGTGAATGAGTCCATTTGAGGCACTTTGGATCTTCGTTTTAGGATGCATAGCATGTCCCAAATAGCCTCTCTATAGATAATAACACTTAGTTGCTGTCCCTCAATGGTGTTGGTATCTGGGTTGAAATGTCTAATGGAATAGTCGACCAATTCAGGGCAGTAGTGTATGAATGAGACCATATATTGTGGAATCCCACTGAACCAACACTTCTGCACCAAGGAATCTGAGTTGCTATTCCTCTTCATCCTTTCACAGGCCGCCTCCCTAAGCATCTTAGGGTTCTTCACAAGGATGGGATCATAAATATTATCCCATTCTTCTTTAATTCGGCTCTAGTCTCTGTGGAAAATATTCTTTTCTGCAACCCATGTATTCACCCACGTTGGCTTGTATGGTATACCAAGTGAAGCATGAGAGATATTCTCAAAGACATAGGCAACTGGTGTTGCGTGCATGGCTTCAAATAAACTTTGGGCTCTCTCTTCTTGCATTTCTGCTTGGGAACTCTGGGAAACCTCCATCTTTTGCAAACTTCTACTTAGAAAGAACATTGAAGTGGTATGAATGGAACCTAGAACACTATGCAAGGCTCTAAACTCAAACCTAGATAACCTCCTGCTTCAAGTTCAATCCACATCGGGGAAATGAATCTTCTGCAATTTCCTCTATGTTCAATTGCTTTGTTTCTATTTGCACCACACCTGGTTCCCTTAGCAATTCTACTCTTCAAATTCCCTTTGCATACTCAAGAGTTTTTATGCTCCGTCTAGCCCTTGCATGCGATACTTAGCTTTTTCTTCGATTTCTTGCCTTCAACCGGTAGACAATGGTTGCCTTTTTGCACTTAATTCGGCATGTACTGCCAGCTCCTCCATCCATGTGAAATGAAATACTTGCCCTTTTTGAAAAGACAAGAATTCATAATTGCATCAGTGATAACGTCCTTTCGATGTGATTTTCTTGGAAAATTGAGCTGCCGATGAAATTCTTGCTATCCTTTTGCACGCCTTGGCAATTAATATCCCAAAAAGCATAATTAAGACGAAAACATAATGAGTACTTAGAAAAGATTTGCGTTCAACCTTGGAGCTTGAAACTTCCTGCATCGTGATACCTCAGCATCCGTTCGTATGAGCCATCACCTGGGACTACCACCAATTTGCACTAATTGATTTCCGCTCCTTAATCTTGCACGCAACAATTCATACCTATAGACGTAATTGGGTTGGAATATCGAGCTAGCCTTTTGGTGGGATTTTCGAGTTAACACTCGATTATCATCATGCTTATAGCATGCAGGCTACCTCAGATATTTGTATAAATAGGCCTTAATACAGTAGCGAAATCACACTTAGCAATTGGAAAAAATAACATTGGGTGATGAGATAGAATTATCGTTTAGGCGCTTGAGTAGGTTCTGAATTTGCATAGAGCTTAGACTTAGGTAGTTGAGCAGAGACTGATATGATAAATACTCCAACCTAACTAGTGTGTAACAAGTCTCAAACAACCTTTCTGGGAGAGATTTCCAATAGGCACCTCAAGCGTATGACTATAAACAAGCACTCACTGGCTATTAGAGCCATGAAATGGGTCATGGGTAGGGATTGTATTGAGTATGAAGACAAGTATCGGGTGAATACCGATATATGCTCCCATTTCGTTGCTTCGTTACTTGATATTCAAGTTCCAAAATCCATGATTCTACATTTGACGCTCCAAATTTTTCCAAAGAAGAACCTCAAAGGTCTCGGTGAGGTGGTGAACCATGCAGTGTATGGCCTGGGCCTTCTTGTTGCGAGTGACCTATGGAGGCATATTGAAGAAGACATGATGGTACCATGGGTGTCATTCTTGAGAGGGTTTCGACTTCATTCACTTGCTAAGCATCGTGAGAGAGCCACCCGTGTGTGCCACTTTCTATTTCGTTGCTACAATGTAGTGTTGTTTTATGATGTGGATTGGTACACTGACTTTAGGAACCTTGTGTTCCCTTCGCCGCTCATTTTGGGTGTTGATGCTGTTGCTCTAGGTCCCGTTGTTGCTAGTGATAACCCTCTTGCTCCTCAAACAATGCTCCTACTAATGAAGATAATGCTCATGTTCCAGATACTTGAAGTTTTAAAGCACTTTTTTCTCCTTTTGTATAAATATGCCTGAAAAAGGGCTTGCGTACATATATATATATAAGGAAGCCTATAACATATAGTCATAATTTTGAGCGTATGGCCTCAGAGCCATTTTGATAATGTTTCTATCAAAGTATATATATAATGAATATACTTGCTTATCTTAAACCACTTGTATTCATTCTTGTGTTTCTATAATATGGATTGAATTGAATTCTTTGCACATGAATTTATTTTTTGCAACATGAGAAAAATTGTCTTTCTCTTCTCTTGTAATAATGAGTTTCATAAATTTTCCTGCTTCCTGTATCTATGAAATTATTGAAAAGATCGACCGATAAAACACAAAAGGGAAACTAATTACACTATGCACATATTTACACCTGCGTGAAAAAACTGAAGCTTTCTTGTTGAACCATTTCTTAACCACCTGCTAGTGGTTGGACATGGATATTAGGGCTTTCTCCCTTTTTTCTTGCACTTCCAGTAATTCAGCCAATTGAACCTCCATAGCTCTGTTCTCCTCAATTTCTAGAGACTTGAGTGTAGCATAGCTATATCCATAGAGATAGGCAACAACGCCTCTTTCCCATACCCTAGCTCATATGATGAAGTTTTTAGGGCTTTCTTAGGAGTTATGTGATCTGCCCATAACACTATTTGAAGATTCTTGTGCCACTCCTTCTCATGATCAAACCTGATCCTTTTAATCAGTCAAACTAAATTCTTGTTAGTCGACTCGGCTAGGCCATTCCCCTACGGGTAGTAATTCGATGATGTTTTCAAGAATATGCCATGCACAAATACAAATTGACATACCTTAGAGCCTAGGAAAGCTTTGGCATTGTCCGAAATGATAGTCTTTGGCAGGCCAAATCTCATTACTAGCCCCTCGAGAAAGTCCATAATTTCTGCCTCTGTCACATTCTTCAGGGGTAGGGCTTCAATCCACCTCGTGAAATAGTTTGTGGCTACGAGAATCCACTTGTGGTCGATGCTAGAGGCAGGATTGATCATTTTGATGAAATCTAACCCCCATTGTGCAAATGGTTCATCCCCTACTATTGGATTGAGAGGCATGGCAAAAATTTTCCTTCATCCTACATAGAATTGGCATTCTTTGTAGGCTTTTATCATGTTCTAGGAGTTGTTGAATAGTGTAGGTTAGAAGTACCCAGTGCGTAGAATTTTGATGGCAGTGGTCTTCGCAGAGAAGCGTTCACCTTCAGGGCTGCTGTGGAAGGTGCCGAGAATTTTCTTTTCTTGCTTTGTGGTGACCCATCGTAGTAGGACATCATTGAAATTCATCTTGAAGAGGATCCCTTCAATAAGTGAGTACCCATTGTTTTGCAGTCGGTAGAATCTTCTTCTCTAAGAAGGAAGTCTTGGTGGATACTTTCTGGTGTGCATAAATCTTACTCTATCCACCAACCAACAACCTTTGGGCTCAAAATCATTTGTTAGGACCAGCTCCGCTTTCTCTTCTTCAATTTCCATTTCTTCATCGGGCACCAAATATTCACACAATCCTCTTCCTCAGACAATCTTTGTAGGCCCGACGTCAATGCCATATTCAAGGATCTTGGTGATCCAATTAGCCCTTTTTTTGGTGATTTCTCCTTCCATGATGTATTCACGCACATTGGAATGTGCAACATAAACAACCACCTTGTTGCAAGAGATTAGCTGTCAGAACTTCTTGAGTCCTTTTACAATTGTGAACGCTTGCCTCTTGACGAAGTTATAGTTCGTCTCATACTCCTTCATGGTCCGAGAGTGAAATGCTATTGGATTTTCTCCCTTTCCTTCATCATCCTTTTGAGTCAGAACAATAGCGATGCTTGTCTTGCTACTAAAAACATACATTATGAAGTCTTTTGACAAGTCTGGATTTACCAGCACAAGAGCTGAAGAAATAGCATCCTTCACCCTCTTGAAGGGTTCTCTCGCTTCTTTTTTCCATTTGAACAATTGATCCTTTTTCAGTGTCAAGGTGATTGGTCTAATTATTCCTGCAAAATCATAAATAAACTTACAAAGTTAACCTTCCTCAAAAAAGATTGGACTCCTTTCTTGTTGACTGGTAGGGGAAGTTCCTTGATTGCTTTTACCCTTTTCAAGATCAATAGCAAATCCTTCTTGAGACACTACATGTCCCAAAAAATTTCCTTGCGACACTCCAAAGACACATTTTTTCAAGTTCAGGGATACCCCAAACTCTTGGAATTTTTTGAAAACCACTTCTAGATGATCAAAATGGTCATCTTTAGACTTGGAAAATATAGTCAGATCATCTAAATAGATGAGGATAATTTTTTTGATTAGTTCGCTAAAAGTGATGCCCTTTTGCCATTGGAAGGTGGCTCCCACATTTGAGAGGCCGAAAGGCATCTTAGCATATGATAACATTCCCCACTTGGTGGTGAACATGGTCTTGTGTTGATCTTCTTCTTTAACCTGGACCCGATTGTAGCCCAAGAAGCCATCTAATAGAGAAAACATCTTTGAACCTGCCACAATCTGTAAGATTGATTGCATTGAAGGCAGTGGGTAATGATCCTTTAGTGATGCCCTATTTAGGTCACGGAATTCAACACAGAGATGACCACGTATTGTGCTTGACTGGAAACACAATCTTGGACTGGATCAACTTCCTTAGCTCTTGTGCCATTAGGGCTTCAATCTTTGGATTGACGAGATTTTTTTTTGTCAGATAGGTTTAGCACCTTTTGTTAGTTTGATGGTGTGTTTGATGATGTCAGGATCATATCCCCTAAGGTCATCATAAGACTAGGCCATGACCCCTTCGTATTTTTTGTAGAAGTGCATAAGTCTATCCTTGTCACGTTATGAAACTTCTTTCCTGACCTTTAGTTTTCTTCCTTCTCCGACCTCAAGGTTGGCGTAGTCTTCTTGGTCTACCATAAACTTTCTCCTATCATTCCTTGCATCATCACAGTCGAACATATTCTTGAGAGTGACCAGCCCTTTCGAAAGCTTGTTTGATCTCAACTAAATGATCTACCCATCATATGCTTCTTCAATCTTCAGTTGAAACTGATCAACGAACTCTCCTGATTGTTGAATGAATGAGGTGATGTGTTCATCACTTTCAAACACTTGCCAACTCTGATCATTATCTGGAATGGAGGGTCGAATGATCACTTGAATAAATTGTACATTCTTAATCAAGTCGGAGATAGGATCGAATTGAAATCCTATCATTGCCATGCGATCCAAAGTTGAATTTTTCTCCCTTGGCACCACGTGGATGTTAAAAGCTTTGAAACCTTCAATAGGTCCCATACCCTATGTCTATAAGTTTGCATGCCAACATTTTTTGTAGCAGAGACATTTCTAACTTGATTGATTATAAGTCTGGAGTCTCTGAACACCATTATTTTCTTGAAACCCATGCACTCAGTGAGGCTGAGCCCTTGCACAAGACCCTCATATTTGGCTTAATTGTTTGAGCAAGCAAACTAGAAGTGGAAAGATCTAAGAATCTCTTCATTGGTTGGGGATGTTAAGAATATCTTGACACTAGCGCCAACTTTGCATCTTGCATCGTCAAAGTGCAATGTCTAGAGCTACGAGGCTTGTTCAACTACAAAGTCCTTCACTACCCTCGAGATCTCTTGAGCCTCATCATAGATGACGTAGGTGCCCAACCTGGTAGCATGATAGTTTCTGAAAGGATCAAAATCTATATACTTGCTCAAGAGGACCTCTTCTCGATTGGTCCAATCTTTGATTACCTTCTCATCTTCTAGTAGCTTGATACCATAAGTTTCTTCTTTGGTGAAAGAAGTATAAGCGGCTTCAAAGTTGATCATGGCCTCATTAGCTACATGTTTTGAATGTAGATGTTCTAATATTATCTACATTTCAGTTATGTTCTTGGTCTTGAGAATTAGGTGGGACCAATCCAAAGAAAGGTATCCACCTATATTTGAGGTGAATTTTTGGTATAGGCAGAGGACAAACATGGGAGGGACATCTATGATCACAATATCTTGTGGCACTGTGATGCTAGGACAAGAGAACAAAGTCAAGGGGAGGTATTTGATGAGACCTACAATTTCAACCTTGTTCGCATTCAACTACATAACTCCTCTCTTTAAGGGCTCATAGCTAAGCCCTAAGGCTTCAACTATCTGCTTGGGCATGATTGTGGTGCTGGCACCGAAGTCAATCATGGAGTTGTGCAATGGTTTCTTCCCCCAAAATTGAGAGTTAAGAAAAAGGTTTTAGGTTTCAGTCTCTCTTCTTTAACTTCGGTCGAAGCCTCCTCTGTAGTATTCGCAAGAACTTTGGCTGGAGGTGATGATTTAGTAGCCTTTTTGGAAGCTTGTTCTGTCGATTGCAAAACTAGATCTTCTCGAAGGGCCTTCTATAGTAATTAATTTTTCTCTAGAATAACTAAGATATACCAAAGAGATACATTAGCAAAATATTTTCTTAATTGTTCCACTACGTTGAAAGGTGGTAGATTTGGAAGCTTCTATTCTTTGGCCTTGGTGATAACAATCTCCTTGCACAATTGTGGCTGCAGAGCAATTGTGGAAGGGCCAAAGGGTTGGTCAAAGACGCTTCTAGGTTGCAAAGTGATCGGCTCTCCTGCGAATCTCCTTTTTGATGAAGTTTTGTAGTTTGACTGTACTTGTAGGGTCTCTGATGTAAATGATTCATATGTGAACATTGCTTCTTCTCCTTCCATCCATGAGAAAAGGGCATGATCGAGAGCTATATTATTTTCTTGTTCCAAGGATATTCCTTCCATCTATGTGGTAAGAACCACATTCTCCATTTGGGGAGAGACATATGTATAACCTCCTAAATTTGGCGCCACACATTGGTTGCGCTGTTCTGAAACTTTTTTCTGTAAATTGCCACACAGACAATTCTGAGGCATATGTGCATCGTCGTAGGGGAAGCACCAGGGATTGATATCATTAGAGAGGTTGTTCTGCCCTACGGTCAACTCTCTACTTGTACTTGTTTGAGCAGCTCCTAGTGGAGTAGGCACCAATACTATTTGGTTAGTTGTCTGAGTCTACGGTTTTGTGTGTGCGACTCCTTGATATTGGTACTATTGGTAGGAGGGTCTGCCACCTTGATAACTTTGGTAGTCTAGTCTTGAAGGAGTGTCCTGGTTGCGCTTGATAGTGGTTACTTCATTTGCTAAGTTTCATAACATTTCATTTATGTTTCTCATCTCATCCTTCGAAACACTGAATGTAGAAGTAGCATTCTATGGTGCACTTGGATATGTGTACATAGACGAGGGTGGTGTGGGTGTGCTAGTAGATGGAATCTCCTAGGTGGAAGTTGATACTTCGGGAAATATCAACATAATTGGCCAAGGTGGTAGCTTCTTGGCATCAATCAGATTGTTCTCTGCCTTAACTACTATGTTGTATGCATCTGGTAATGTGGTTTTGCTGAGTGACTGGATCATCATTGAGATATCGGTGTTGATGGATTTCAAGTAGAACATGCACACCAACTCAGCCAGTGGATAGATAACATTCTAGATTCTTTTCTAGGTTGTATGGAACCAAGCATTGAAGTACGTCATGGCTTCATATGGGGCCCAATTTATTGTTGCTAGTTGATGATATAATGAAGAACTATCTCCGTCGTTCGAGAATATTTCATAAAAAGGATCCTCGAACTGATCCCAACTACCAATAGTATTAGCCAGCAAAGTGCGATACGAATCTAATGCTTTTCCTCTAAAAGAATCTGCAAGCAACCTCAGTGCTATGTTTTGATTTGTAAATCCGTGTACCAAACACACGTCCGCCACATCCTGCAAATGTTTGGATGGTGTTCTTGAGCCATCTTCGATAAACTTAGGAATAGCTTTTAGAGTAGAGACCAAGATAGGGGCCCAAATGATAGGTGCAAATGGGGCTATAAGGGGACTCCTGGTGTCCCAAGCCACATAATTTTGGTTTGTGATCTGCAACATGGCTGGTGGAGGGATCAAAAAGTTTTTTGGGCGAGTTTGGGTTCATGCTATTACTAGTGGAGGAACTAACAATCTAGGATTATTTTTTGTTTGTGACCTAGTAACAGGTCGATGGCTTATACACCCTCTTTGATTTAGGTATATTTAAACTATCCCACTAGGTGTGCCAGAAAAAAGAAACCGTTGATGCCAAAATTTGACAAGGTAAAAACCTTTATGGGAAACTCAGTTAAAGGGGGGACCTATTGCGCTAAACTGAGTGATCTCTGATTTTTAAAGAAGTTGACTTCTTATGTAACTGGGGTTTTGAATGGGAAAAGGAAGCATATATAAAAATAAAAGATCTAACTAGGGCGATGTGCCAAGATTTAGATGTAAGGCACGACAAATCTATATTTTGGATGCGATTTAAGGGCCTGTTCAGTAGCCTACTATGTCCTAGAATGACAAAAATCAAAGATAGAAGCCTGAATGATTCATCCAATGAGATAAAATAATCTTCATGCACATTCACTGAAAAGAGGAGTCAAAGACATGATCTAAAACAAAAAACTTGCATTAAAATTATAGAAGCTCTACAAATAAACCATTCAGTACAATAATGACATAGTATAAATTTTATCAAATAGTCTAAGAAAATAGAAAGGCCACATAATGGCACAGTCTGTGAGTTCTTTTGTAATAATCTACAAACAATAAAAGGCTTGGTCCTTCCACAAATTTCTTTGCCAAATCCGAACTCTTGCTTTGAAAGAAGAAGCATTATTTATAATAAAGACCCCTCTGCTTGGTGAGCCAATAACATAAAAGATCCCTTGATCATGAGCAATGATGCATAAAGTAATGATTTCCTTGGTCATTGCAACGAAAAAAGATTCGAGCCGTGAACGAGGTCACCTCAATGCCAGATGCATCCCCTGCGAATGATGGCAATGGTCTTAATAGAATAGAGTGTCAACATGCATCACCCACTCATGACAACAGTTATAACATGTGGCAACTATGGTGAGGCTGTCACCTGCTTCATCCTCTAGTGCGATGAAGTCTTTAGAAGATCCATGTGGCAAGTGGTTGGTACTCGAGGTTCATTCTTCTCTTCTTGCGATGAAAACTTGCACGGTGAAAATAGTGGAGGTCTCCCATACATATTGTGTTGTAGGTGGGGGCCACCAAGGAATGTGTGCGGAGTGATGCTATGTGGCATACAGTCGGGACCCGATAGGGAGGTGACGGGAAGAAGCATTGAAGAGTGTGAACTGTCAACATGTGGAAGCATGGCGGGGATTGTTGAAAAGCAAAGCAAAGGATCCTTGTAAGGAGCGCATCACTGAAAAGTGGCAGATTTCGGATAAATCCTTGTGAAAGGAACCTGATGTTGTGTTCAATAGATGGGTGTGGCCGGTACATAGCAAAAATAAAATAACCCGAAGGGAGCTTGGGGAAATTATATTCACAGTATGCATATGTTCTTTGATGTTGATAGAAGGGATGAAAAAGGGTGTCCACATGCCTACTACCAAATTATCATGTAAGATCCAAGCACCACCCTATGAGGGGAACCCCATCCCACAAAAACAAAGTCCTAAATGTTTTTTAGCTCATGTTGCCACTATGGCTTAGAAATAACCACCCAAACAACCTCCTTTGATTCTCCAACATCAAGCATGGTTGATACAAAATAAGAATATATTTTCATGTTAATCTCTACTGATTTTCTTAGATTCTATTGTTATAAAATTTCACTTGAGGACTTCCATCAATTTCTCAGAATGGTTTTCATACACTAGTAATTTCCATAAGATATTTGGAAGATTACTTTCAAATCCAAAGAAGGATTATTTGATGACTACTAATGAGTTTTGGCTTGAGAAATTCCCCCACCACTTTCATGAGAATGATGAATAATACACTCAAGCCCTTCATTGATTCCTTCATTGTGGTTTATTTGGATGAAATAATCATCTTCAACAAAACATGGGATGAGCATTTATAGTATATTCAACAACTGATCTCAACCCTACAACAACACATACTATATGCTAATAGAGGTTTTTTTCTTTTGGTATGGAGAGTATTCAATACTTGAGATATATCATGGATAGCAAGGACTTTTGAGTTGATCTTGCAAATATACAAGTTATCAAATATTGGCCATCTCTTAAAAATATCATAGAACTCTGTAGTTTTTAGGGGTTGGATAATTTAATTGGAGGTTCATACTTGGATTATCACACATGACATGCTCTATGAATTAGATATTCAATGGAGAAGCAAAATAAAATTTATTTGGAGAGAGGTACATCAATGAGCATTTTTTTTATGGAAAAAGAGGTTATGCCAAATACGAATGTTGGCACTTCAGATCTACAACAACCTTTTGAAATTGAGAAAAATGCCTCTAGGTATGCACTTGGTGTAGTTCTCCTACATCACGTCCATTCAGTGACCTACCATAGTGAAACCTTTATGATACAATATGCAAGTATCCTACATATAATAAGGAGTTGTATGCTATTTTTCAATATTATAAATAGTGGAAGAACTATATCTTAGAGAAGGATACTATTGTCCAAACATACCATAATCGTATGCATTCAAGTAGACATAAGGGAAGTTGTAGAATGATATGCATCAAAGATGGTCTACCTCCTTGTGTTGAGAAAATGTGTCTCAACCTTGCAATTTAACATAAGTTACTATTGATACATAAGGTAATTTTCATCCGATGATGACGAGGGGGCGAGGGTGGGGGTGGGAGGATCCCACCCACGAGGGGTCTTGGGGGATCATCCCCCTAGATGGGGTCCAAGGGAAACAAGAAGGAAATTTTTATTTTTATTTTATTATTGTAAATTTGGACCGTTTATCATCATGTCTCATATTTGACGACTGGTATTTTATTATCTTGGCTTTCCCTAGAAGACAACCCTATTTTATGAGGGTGTAACGGTTGTATATTGTGATGTATTGTGAGAGTCTAATAGCAGTTGTGTTTCCTCTGGATCATTGAGTGGTGATACTCCTACTAGAAGCTTGCTCTGCAAGTATATTGTAATCTTTATGATTTCTGAATAATATTTTGGGTGGCTTTTAGAGTGTGCAAATTTTCTCCTGAA
Organism: Sequoiadendron giganteum; assembly: GCA_007115665.2. Lineage (NCBI taxonomy): Eukaryota > Viridiplantae > Streptophyta > Pinopsida > Cupressales > Cupressaceae > Sequoiadendron > Sequoiadendron giganteum. The sequence continues at coordinate 219,184,287 of CM021107.1, read as the reverse complement.
AGGGTTTTCCCCATGTAAATCATTGCGTTGTGGTATGCATGATATTTGTGTTTATTTTTGTTTAAGTTTCCATAACTGTTAAAGATCTGTAAAATTTTTGTATTATTCTCCTCTCAAGGTTAGTGTAGGAAGTTGTTCTTCTACCTTAGCTTCCTTACAAGTGGTATTAGAGCCTGATCACCTTTGGTTTTAGTTGTGGGTTGGGTTTTTTGAACTAATCCAGATTTGAGTGGGAGCTTGTGTAGAAGACACTTTGTGATCTTGTAGCAGAATTTTCAAGTGGCAAGTTCATTGGGGAGAATAGAGGTGGATAATTTTTTTGGTAATAATTTTGAAATATGGAAGTTGAAGATGGATGATTTATTGATAGATTGAGATATGTGGGATGTGTTGATCAAAATGTTTCAAGGCCTACAAATTATACTCAAGTTTCTCAATATGATGTTATGGACCGTAAAGACAAGGGTCTAATTAAATTGTGCTTGGCAAACTCTATTTTAATCAATGTCCATGAAGGGACCTCTGCACAAAAACTATGGAAGAAGCTTGGTGAGATGTATCAAGTCAAATATTTAGTGAACAAGATTTTACTAAGGAAGAAATTGTATTCCTTAAGAATGGAAGAGGGTTGACGAATTATAGACCACCTAGAAGCATTCAATATGTTGGTGGCTCAGTTGGCATCAGTTGGTGTCAAAATGGATGAGGAAGAGAAATGTGAGATCTTGCTTTGTTCTTTTCCTGATTTGTGGGATTCTCTTGATATGGCTATTGGGAGTACTTCTGTTAGATTGAAGATTGAAGATGTGGTGGGTTCTTTTCTTTCTGAAGAGATGAGGAGGAAGGTATACATCAGTGCCAAGGAGGCCCTAAATGTTCATGGAATACCTAAGGAAAAAGGCAAGAAGAATGAGAAGCACAACAAATCCAAGTTCAAGGGGAGATCTAAGTCTGCTAGAAAGTCCAAAGTTATTTGTTGGAGCTGCAGTAAGCCTGGACATGTTTGTAAGGATTGGAAAGAAGAAAAGGAGAAGAAAAAGTTCAAAATTTGATTTTGATTCTGGGTCAAAGAAGGAAGATGGTGACACATTCATTGCAACTTTGGCAACTCGTGCAGGTAATGATGCATGGTTAATTGACTCAAGTGCATCTTTCCATACAACCTTTAATAGAGATTGGTTTTCTGAATATGAAGAATTTCATGGAGGTAAGGTGTACTTGGGTGATGATTCTCATTTAGACATTGTTGGCCATGGTAAAGTTAAAATTAGGTTTCCTGATGGTAGAATAAGAAGGATTAATGGTGTGTTGCATATCCCTAGTTTAACACAATTTTTTTTATCTATGAGAAAACTAATAGATGCAAGTGTGTAGGTAGTATTATCTGATGTAGGATGCAAGATGATTAGAGATGCTATGGTGATTACTAGAGGTGTCAAATATGGCACATTGTATAAGATTGATGTATGCATATTTGAGTGCAATAGTACTTCTGTGAAAAGCAAGTCTGTGGAAGAAGTGAGGGTTTCACCTTTAGTAGATGGTCATGGATTTTGTGTACCTAAGGGTGCTCTTTCTTCTGAATCAAAGTTACCAATAGAGAAAACTATGTTATGGCACCAAAGACTTGGCCACATTGGAGAAAAGGGTCTAAGGACCTTGAAAAATTAAAAAAACATTTTGAAGGTCTATCTGATTGTAATCTTGAATTTTATTTATGTGAGAATTTCATGTACGGAAAACAAAATTGTGTTCAGTTTTACTCAAGTTCTCATAAATCTTGTGGTGTATTGGATCTTAGTCATTATGATGTGTTTGGTCCTATAGATGTTCCTTCAATTGGTAAATCCACATATTATGTTTCATTTACTAATGATTATTGTAGAAGGACATGGGTATATTTTTTAAAGAGTAAATCTAAAGTTTTTAGTCAATTTAAATAATTTAAAGAAATGGTTGAGTTGTAGACTGGAAACAAAAATAAAATGTCTAAGGATTGATAATGGCATTGAATTTTTCTCTGATAATTTGGTAGATTCTGTAAAGATTGTGGTATTCATAGACAAAAGACAACTCCATATTCTCCACAATAGAATGGAGTTGTAGAAAGAATGAACAAGACACTGATGGAGAAGGCTAGGAGTATGTTGAGTGGTTCTAGTCTAGAACAAAATTTTTGGGCTGAAGCTATTGCACTGCTTGTTACCTGATTATCAGGTCTCCTATATCAACTCTTGTTGATAAGACATTTATAGAGGCATGTTTGAGTCAAAAGAATTCATTAAGACATCTTAGAGTTTTTGGTTGTGAGGCATATGCACATGTGCCAAAGGAGAAGTGAACAAATTTGAAGAATAAGGCTTTGAAATGTATCTTCATCAGATCTAGTTATAGTGTGAAAGGATACAAGCTTTAGGATCATGTTGCATAGAAGGTGATACATAGTAGAAGTGTTATTTTTAGAGAAACTAAGCCTTCTTCTATTAAATTGCAGCCAGAACAAAGTAAACAAGAAGATGTGATTCAATTTCCTCCTACACCTGAGAAAGTTGAATCGAGGCCCATGGATAGACAAGACGTTGAGGAGAGCTCATCTAGCTTTGAATCTTTAGAAGAGGAGGAAGAACCTCTAACTCAACTTGTTTGTAGGTCTACAAGGCATAAACAACCACTTGAAAGGTATTCACCTGATGATTGGAGATGTATTTTTTCTTTGAATACTAACATGGATGAACCTAGATCAATAGAAGAGGCATTAGGTATGAATGAGGCAGAATCTTGGAAGATTGCTATGGATGAAGAAATGGCAACTCTAAAAAAGAATGATACATGGGAGCTTGTACCATTGCCTAAAGGAAGAAAACTTGTTGGTTGCAAATGGTATTTGAGAAAAATATCGGTTCGAATGGAGTTATTGAGAAATACAAACCAAGGTTGGTTGCAAAAGGTTATTCTCAAGTTGAGGGTGTTGATTATGGTGAGATATTTTCTCCTGTTTCAAAAATGACATCCATTAGATTTTTTATTTCTATTGTTGCTACTTATAATTTAGAAGTTGAGCAAATGGATGTGAAATCTGCTTTCCTTCATGGTGACTTGGAGGAGGATATTTATATGACACAACCAAATAACTACTTGGTGAAAGGTAAAAGTAAATTGGTTTGTAAATTGAAGAAATATTTGTATGGTTTAAAATTGAGTCCTAGGATGTGGTAACAAAAATTTGATACATGTGTGTTGAGTTTGGGATTTGAGCATTCTAAATCAGACCATTGTGTTTATTATAAAATTGATGGTGATCATTTCCTATTTATTGCATTATATGATGATATGTTATTCATTGGTAAAGGGAAAGGTATGATTTCAAAACTAAAATCTCAACTTGTTGCTAAGTTTGAAATGAAAGACCTTGGTGTAGCTAAACACATTCTAAGGATGGAAATTAGAAGAGACAGAGTGAACAAAAGGCTTGATGGCACTCTCAAATTTTACAAATTTGAGATGCCTATTTTAAAATTTTGCCTTTGCACTCTCAAAAGTGCACCTGATGAATCAATCTGCATGACCTAGTTTGGAGGGTCATAATTTGGAGCCAGATGAATTTTATGCAAAACCCATTTGCAGACATACTCAATTGACATATGTGAGCAGGCATGTCAATTTTCAGCTTCCCACGATAAGTTTTGACAGAGTTTCAAAAAATGAAGCTGGAGGGTTTTGACACTGTTCTACTGTTTGCAGACTGTTTGTTTTGCGAAGTTGCTTCCTGTTTGAGCTTGGATTTCACAACCAGTTGACTATCATGTCAAAATGAATGTTGTTATGTGTTCTCCATACCTAAATGATCTCGGGTGTCAGTTTTCAGAGCCTCATGATCTGATTTGCTATTTTTAGCAGATCAAAACCAAACGCAGTTTGTTCAGTTTCACATCTGCATTCCTGACAACCTTTCTTAGTGGTCAACTTTGATTGTCAATATCTTTTGGCCGATGATGGGTCAAGAAAATTCCTTTTGCACACATGCTCAGGGTACCTAAATGAACTTATGTGTCTGATGGAAGCTCGCTAGGAGTTGATTAACTATTTTTACAAATTGGCAGTTGAATGAGTTTTAATTGGTTCAGAACAACTGTTGTTTTGAAAAGCCTGGCCGGGCAACTTTGCCGATTAATATCCGGTTCCTCGGGTTTCCTTTTTCTGAGCCATTTGTTGCATTGTATTCTTGGGTCAAATGTGTGCATCTGTGCAAGTTCTCATTGCTGCAGGGGGTTGTTTGACCAGTTTCCCAGATTGATTCCTGAGGCAACTTGACCAATTCTCACTATTCTCCAAAAGTGTTAGAAACCTGATTTTGATGAAAACCCAGTTTGTTTTTCAACTTCAGAAGCACTCAGAAGTAGTGTTGAGTTAGTTGAGGGTAAAACTTGTTTGAAAACGATTTTTTTTTTAGCCGGACATGCTTTGCATGGTCATGAACTTATAATGGATCCAGTGTTGCAATCCCATCAAGTAAATTGATTTGTATTGGTTAGCGGGTGGAGGAACATGCAATTATAATTACTTACAAGTTTTAAACTTTAAAATGAGATTCACTTTTCAAATACGGAGTTGAAAATCATACCATCAAGGGGGTAAGGACTTTAAACGGTGGGTAGCAAACATAAAGGTGTACACCAATATGTGCATCATTGTAAGTAATTAAGACCAGAATGCACCTATAAAATGATGTAAATAAGCATGGTATTGTGTAAACATCTAATTTTCTCAGTGATCCAAATGCACAAATATTGTGATATGGAAAATTCAAGAGAGGCGTGGGTCAGGGAGTTGTCGAATGGGAGTGTTTAATTCTCTCACCCTTGAGCAAGTATTGTAGTGCAATAATGAGGAAGCAATAGGTGTAGCCACGACTTGGGATAAAATGCATGGTGTGGGGACTTCTCATGTGATAGGGACTACACTACATGGTATTAAGGCATTCCTCACAACTACTCAGCTTTTAAATTCTGATAAAGCAATGCATGCACTAAATGATGTGTTAAGGGGCCTTCGAGATCTTTAAACAAAAGCAATGATGTCCAAATGGTGAGAACCACCGCGCCATGAGAAGGAGGAAAGGATGCACCATGGACCAGAGAAGGCCAATGAAATGCCATGATTGTAGAATATGAGTTGAGTGGATTTATGTTGGAAAGTTTTAGAAAATTTTGAACACAGGCAGGGGGACTTATTTCCCTCGATCCAGTGTAGGTGTGCACAAAATGAATTTGTTGCACATGCGTCAAATGTTAACAAAAAATTGAAGATAGAGGAATGGCAGTAAAGCTTTATGTGTGAGCTGGTATATCATAAAATGGATTTTTTGAAGAAGCCCACGCAACAGGAGGAAGGTGGATGTAATCTCATGGGGTGCGCCTACTGCAAGAAGCAACATAAGACACAACCTATGCCAGCCAAGGAGAGGCCTGCGCCTTGTGAGGAAAAGAACAAGAATGGTGCGCGTGCATTGTAGTGAAGAAGACTAGGTTGCTGGGTGTGACAGTAGGGAGCTCGATGGAGGGTGTGAAGGTGGGTGCAGCCTGGAGCAGGGGTTACAACCATCCATCAAAGAACAATGAGGATTGCAGGTGCAGAGCATAGGAACACTCCAAACAAAATAAATTAGGGCAAACCTTGCATGCCTCGCAAGAATATTGATGATATGAGGAAAAGGCTACCAAGTGTGCGAGAATGGGAAGAAAAACATTTAAAATTAAATGTTTGTGTGCATTGTGGTGGGCCCAAAATTTTTCATTAGCCATTTTAAAAAATGGTTTGATAAAATGAAATGGGAATTTCATTTTAAGGAGGAGGTAAAGTATAAATAGTGAAATTGGGTATCAAGTGAAAAATATTTTAATGGCACGTGAATAAGGGAAATTCCACGAGGTGAATGAAATGTTACGAGCAATTACCAAAATGGAGAAAATGGTGTGCACACGAAATTAAAGTGAATAAAATATTCACTATTTGGGAATTTTATTTTGCTGAAGGTGAAATGCACGTGGGAATATGCAATGAAAAGTGAATTTAATATTTACTTTGTGGCCAAATATTATATGCTAGGAAGTAATGTGCTGCAAATAAAGTGAATAGAGACAATGTAGAAAAATATAACATAAAGTGAATTTTATATTCAATTTATACTTGGGGGCATTTCAATGTGAAACATTCTCTTTGCCGGGGATTTTAAATAAAGTCAAAGGAGCAGAAATATTAAAGAGGAAAACAAAACTGCAACATTATAAAGTGGGAAATATTTTAATGCAAAGTGAAATTCTATTGGTTGAGAAGTAGAAATAATGTGCAACAAGTAAAGAGAGCTAAAACAAAATTTTGCACGGGAAAGAGGTATTTTCTAGCAGTTGGGTAAATGATTGAGATTCTCCACATGGGCACATTTTCAGTTGCAAGGCAATGATGAGTATGGGCAGTTTTGAGAGAATGAATTTGTTGCTGCAATGGAAGGAAGAGGAGATATTCTTTTCAGTTTGATCAACGGTGAATGAAGTTTCCAGATGGAATTTCCATATCAAGTTTAGGGCTGCTCCTGTTTGCTTCTCTTCTTCTATATCTTCTCTTTTGTTCTCATTTGAAAAAAGGTTCTGAGTTTTTGCATTGGGCTGGGTAGATAGAGAATTGAAAATTCTGAGTTATTTCTTGAGTCTGTAAGTTGTAATGTTCTGAATTCATGAGTAAATACAACCAGTTTATGCAAATACAATCATGAAGGTGTTTGCACATTCATGAATATCATCAGATTGTCTCCATATTTGTACACTTTCAGTCATATAAATTCAATAATACAAAGTGTCTTTGAGTTTATCATCTCAAATTTCATGAGATTGTTTTGTCTGTTCATTGTTCTATTTCAAAGAAATGGTTAAAATGCTTTGAGCAGGTGATTGCGATTTCAGGTGTGCAGATGGGATTTGATAAGGAGAATTTGATTGATAATAAGAGAGGGATTGTTGGTGCAAAACACTAATAGTTGATGCAAATCATTAGCAATTTAAATTCACTGGTTGAAGTTTGTTTGCTGGGGAATTCATTTATGTGTTTGTCTCCATGGCCCAGAATTGGCACTGATCTATTATTTAGTTTTGTGCATCTCATAAACATTTTATAAATGCAAAATCATTCTTAATATTACTGTTTGGTTTGTTGTATGTCCTGCTTTCCAATGGCTGAGAGAGGGTTGAGTTACTGAGAATTTAGCCAAGTTTGAAGTTGTCAGTGCTTCCCTTAGTGTATTTTCATTGGGAATTATCTACTTTATAAAGGAATGTCGGTGTATGAGTGAATTAAGTTTTGCACATTGTATAGGTTTACCCACCTTGGTCCTACAGAGCCTGAAGTGTAGGAGATGTCAATCTTTGACTGAATCTTGTCAGTTGGCCACTAGCCTTTGTGGTTCTTTAATATAGAGGTTGTCTACCTCTTAGAGAATTACAAATCCTAACTAGGTTGTATTTTAAAACACCAACAAAGCTATGGCTTGGCCAAATTAATTATGTCAATTCACTTTACAGAGGTTGATATGCAGGATTGTAGACGATTATGTGTTCCCCTTTCAACTAGAACAAAGTTATCTATTTCAGATTGTCGAACATCCACATCAGAGATGGAAGACATGAGTAGAGTACCTTACTAGAGTGTAGTTGGAAGTTTGATGTATGCTATGGTTTGTACTAGACCAAACATTGCCTAAGTAGTGGGAGTTATTTCTAGATATATGTCTAATCCTGGTAGAGTTCATTGGGATGCATTTGAAAGAGTTCAAATATTTGTGCAGTACCTTAGATTATTCCTTGTGTTATAATAGTAATATGACTAAATATGACATTTCCCTTGGTATTCATGATTATGTGGATTTAGATTGGGCAGGTGATGTTGATAGTAGAATATCAACCAGTGCGTATGTGTTTAATTTATTTGGTTGTGCGATTAGTTGGATGAGTAAGCGACATGTTGTGGTTGCTTTGTCCACTATTGAAGTAGAGTATATGGAAACTACTCATGCTTGTAAAGAAGCCATTTGGATTAAGAGACTATGTTCAAATATCGAAATAAAACAAGGTGCAGTAAAAATTTATTATGAGTCAGAGTGTGATATGTCTAGCTAGGAGCCCAACATTTGATGCCAAGACCAAGCACATTGATGCACAATATCATTTTGTTAGAGATATGGTCAAAGATGGCAATGTGAAATTGGTTAAGGTAGAGACTTTGATGAAAGTTGTTGATTCTTTAACTAAGCCTATGAGCACAAAGAATTTTAGATGGTGTTAAGAGAATATGGGCCTTTCAACCCCTATAAATTAAGAGATGATGATGAAACCCTTCTGTTGTCCTTGCAAGGTGTTCAACAAGTGGGATATTTGTTGAGAAAATGGGTCTCAACCGTGCAATAACATAAGTTATTGTTGATAGATAAGGTACTGTTCATTCGATGATGACGGGGGGGCATGGGGGGGATCCCCCCCACGAGGGGTCCAGGGGGATCATCACCCCAATTAGGGTCTAGGGGTAGCACACCCTAGAGCGGGCTTGAGGGCAACACTCCCGAAAGGATAATTTGATTTATATTTTATTATTGTAAATTTTTACCATTCATCATTATGTCTCATATCCGACGATCGATATTTTATTATCTTGACTTTCCCTAGAAGGCAACCCTACTTTATGAGGGTGTTGTATTATGGATATATATTGTGATTTATTGTGAGAGCGTGATAGTAGCTATGTTGCCTTTGGATCTGTGAGTGGTGATACTCTTGTGAGAAGCTTGCTTTGTAAGTATATTGTAATATTTGTGATTTATGAATAATATATTGGGCAACTTTTGGAGTGTGGGTTTTTTCTCCCAAGAGGGTTTTCCCCATGTAAATATTTGTGTTGTGGTATGCATGATTTGTTTATTTATGTTTAAGTTTCTATAATTGTTAAAGACCTGTAAAAGTTTTGCATTATTCTCCTCTCAAGGTTAGTGTAGGTTTAGTCATTCTGCTACCTTCGCTTCCTTACACCTTGCAACAATTTCACCTCAAAATTCACCACAAGAGAAGTAGTAACATAGTTGCATACTACTTGAGTAGACCTCTGATTACAACCCCCATAGTGGTGTTGGATTATTGTGGTTACCTAAATAATAGATTGACCTAATTTATATGGCATTGATCTTGATTTGGTTATTTTCTATAGTAAGCTAATAAAAGGAAAGAAAGTTCCTAATTTTTACTTGCATGATGGCATTCTTTGTCACATGGGTCACATATGTGTTCCTACTAGGGAAGAATATATGATGATATAGGAGGCACCCTACAACTATGTTTCAAGACACTTTGGATTAGGCAATTCCATTGTTGTGCTTCAAAGATATTTTTATTGGCTAAAAATGCATCATGATGTCACTTTATATATTTAGGTATGGACAACTTGGGCCATGGAAAATCCTACTAATTACAAAATAAGGATTGCATGTGCCTCTTCCTATTCCTGATAGGCCTATTATTATGGAGCTTGATCTTGTTGGTTTGGAGCCCATTTCATTTTAGGGGTGCAAGGGGGTACCCTCCCTACGGGGTTTGGGAGGATGGGCCTCTCCAACAAGGGGTTTGAGGGTTGTGTGCTCTAATAGGTGTTCAAGAGGAACACCCTCGAAGCCAAATTATATAGATATTTTTATTATAAATTTATACTATTCATCATTAGGTCACAAATTTGATGGTAGAGGTCATGTTGGATTTTCTTGCCCTATAAGGCAACCCCTTTATGAGGGAATTATATTTTTACTATTAATTACATTTTATTATGTGAGGATATTGTGAGAGAGTGAAGAGAAAGTTGTAGTGGATGTTTTGTAGGTTGTATCCATTCATTTTTCTAGACAAAACAAAGGAAGGACTGAATATTTCTTTGTGGACATAGCCCATATTGGGTGAACCATATATATATTTATCTCTTTGTGTTTTTATATTTTATTTCTACATTCATTTGATTATATATTTCTTTGTGATACTATTCCTATCAAGGCCTTGACAATTAGTCTCAACAAACTTCAGGTCTAGCCTTCCTACTACCAAATATGATCATGATTGTGTGCATATGGTGGTAGATAGAATTTTTAAAATGATCATCATGGTAGCTCACAAGAAGGGGATCTCTACAAAAGAAACTACCAATCTTTTCTTTCAGAATGTCTAGGTACATTTTGGTCTAGCAAAAATATAATCTCTAACATGGATGGTATGTTCATCAAAAAAAATTGGTTAGTACTTTGGGATATGATAGAAACCAAGTTGAAAAAATCTACTAAATTTCATCCACAAATAAATGGACAAACAAAGGTGGTAAATCGAATGATCATTCACATTAAAAATGTATCATTCAAAACATCCTCAAAAATGGGATGAGAATATACCATGTGTACACCATAGTTATAACCATGCACTACATGCCTCCATAAGGCATAGTCCATTCAAAGTGTGTTTAGGGTACTAATCTTTGGCCCTTGTTTATGTCACACTTCTAGTCATGATGAATGAGCTATCACCACATGCTAAGAATGAGGTATACTAGACACATTTTTTTATCAAAATATTCTCCATATTCGGTAGCAAGTTCATGAAATAGTACATTGCATCAATTATAAGTACAAGGAGCAACACGACTTGCATCATACACCTCATAAATTTTAGGTTGGTGGAAAATTTTGGCTTCATATACAAGAGTGACTCCAAGGACCAAATATAAAACTTTATCCTCTTTGATATATATCATACACTATCCTCAAAGATATTGGTGAGAATTATTTATCACCTTCAATGGGGTTGCATCCTATTTTTAATGTTAAAATTTATGTCCATACTTTCCACCATTGTTGGACACTTCAAAAGTTTCTAAGAAGATTCATAATCATATTTGAACCCAAAAAATGCTGCTCCATTAACAAATGATCAGATTATATATGTTCTTGTGAAGACAGTAAAGAAGCAACAAATTCCTCTCATGTGGTGCAAGAAGGACTATCACCTCATCAAGACAAGTGGATTAATAGGGATCACATAATAGAATCATTTCCTCATTAGTTGTAGAGAATAGATGCAATATGGACCTTTTCCTCTCAAGTGGGAATGAATGACCCCTCATTGATCCAAGAGAAAGTGGGAGATATTTGCACAACCAACTATGGAAAAGATCAAAAGTGCACTTTTTGGGTATTTTTATATTTTTGTAATTCACATTTTTAGAGTTATTCAAAGTAGACTTTTTCTTGAATAATTCTATCATTTTTTTAGAATAAATACATTCTAAGAAACTCAAACTAGTTCTCTTGGATATCTTCCCAACATTTCCAAGAAGTCTATTTTTCACCAACAAGCTAGGAGTTATGAATTTTCCAAGTTGGGGTACCAAAATTAATATTTTTTTTATAATTTTTGGTCATTAATTTACAATCCCCATCCAACTATCCATTTCAACTTTGAAGGATGTGGTGACATTCCATGTTCTTTACAAATGTATACATGTTTGAATTTGAAGCTAATAAAGATAGTTTTGGAGGCATACATCTCTTTCAATGATTTTTCCATATTGTTCAATATTGATTATTCTGTGTTCTATAGTACCATCAGTTCCTCACCAAGTATTTTTTCCTAAATTTCTTAATTGAATTCAGATAAACTACTATGACTACTATCAACATTAGTATCCTACTAGACAATGACAACCGTTTTCCTTTCATTCTGGCTATTTAGTGTTGTAATTTTTAAGAAGAGGTTCCCACAATGAAGTCCTACATTATGCTTTGAAAAGGAGGATGCCCAAATATTTTCTAAGTAAACCACCAATATTGAAACCCAAAATGTTTACAATCTCCCTTTGTTTCATTAATCCAATGTTCAATAAGAAAGTGTAATAGCTATCCCTCAACTAATACTATTTTCTTACAACTAGTTATAACTTAGACAACCGAGCATCTTCCATATAACTTAGAAGTTTCAACTTCAAAAAAATTTCCACAGTCATGATGAGAACTCTTCACCACAACTCAAATGCTTACACTAGAAAGTATCTTCCTATATCAAGTTTATCCCTAAGCTTCAAATGCTCATTCATGATGAATCTACATATGTATACCTTTTGAGAATCAGAGGCTCCATAGTCCATACACCAATGATAGAAATAATTCATTCTCTCCTCTTCCATGAGAAATTTCATCTCACTTGTAAATCATGACTATTTATTAAGCCCACTTTTAATTTAGTCCAACCACAATAGAATGATAAAAAATTTCCATCAAGTGTTTCTATAACAATCATTAGTGTACAAATACCCACAAAAGTACATAGGGATAATATCATTCCAAAATCCAAAGTTCACACAATGATTGTATTAAGCATTGTGTGCAACGTTATTTACTATCCTAAAAGATGCAAAACACAAAGAAATGCAAGGAGAAACAACACAACACCACCTCAAGATTAGCCTAAGTTGAACTTGAATAAAAGAAAGATGAAACAAAAAATATAACTTTTCCAAGTTGATCTTTTTGGTTGGCCCTTTGATGTAGCTTGAATGTGTGCTCCTTGATGGAAAATACGATGAAAATGATATGTAAAGTGATCTAAATTTCAAGATGAATGCAATGGAAGATGTGGGTATTTTGGTAGATGAATGCAAATGGAAGCTTGATGAATGAAACAATGGAGGTTGAAGGCAAGTATGCAAGTGCTTGAAATCTTGTGTGCTTGTGAGTAGAATGCTTGAATGCCAATTATGTTATGAATGTGATATGATCTCTCAAAAAAGTGAGATAAAATCTTCCATTTTAAGGGAAGAGTATCTAGAGAATTCAATGGCTAGGATTTAGCCAACATGGGCAAGATGGAGGGTTGTAGTGAGTTGAGGACTCACAAGCCCTCACATCTTGCCATGTGGAAGATGAAGTATCAAAAAGATAGGTGATGTGGGAAGAGGACATGTGAGGTGGAGAGAGGACATGTGAGGTTGAGGTACTTGAAAGTACCTTGGGATTAGGGAAAAATTTCCTCAAAAAGGAAGTTCTTGTCCCCATATGAAGATGATGGTGACAAGTGAAGAATTTTAGAAAGTCTTCTCTCTTCATCATGGGGATTAGAGAAGTTGTTAGGGGAATAAATGTGAATTTTAAATTCACATGATTTGGGAGTACCTTGGGGATAAGACAACGTCCTCATAAAGGAGGTCCTTGTCCCATGTGACTGATGTGACTTATGAAGGAATTTAGAATTTCCCAACAACCTACATGGGGAAGAGAAATGCATAGAATGAATAAATGTGAATTTTAAATTCACATGGGCAAGAGGACATGGGGATTGTAAATGGAATTAAAAATTCCATTTAAGGTTGTTGGGAGAATAAAATAGAATTGAAAATTCCATTGGGATGTGGGAAGAGTTGACTAAAGGACTAATTAGACTAGTTGATGAAGGATTAGAAGAGAGTTAGGTGGTTAATGATGATTATGCGCCAACTTGCAAAATTTGGAGGATGTGACACATCCTAATCATGGATTAGAGATGTCTCACATCCCTAATGATGGGATTAGGAGATGAATTAGGATTAAGTGTGGATGAGACATAAAGAGAATTAAATAAGTGGGTTATTTATTCAATTCCTTGGAAGAAAGGGATAAAGGGGTAAGGTATTTAATTATTTAACTAAATACCTTAGGGATTTAGAAGACTTTAGGGGTATTAATTAAATAATAGTAGCATTATTTAACTAATGTGGATAAAAGGATATTTAGACAAAAAAGGTAAATTTTTCCAAATATAAGTGGTCAAATTTAGATGTCTACATTTTTCCCCTCTTTGAGATGATATTATGAAGTAGGATCATTTCAAAGAAAATTAAAACATAGCACCTAGAAGAAGATGGTTAGATTAAGGAAGATGCCCCAGTCATTCGAGGAGTGACTAGGAGGAAATATGATGGGAGTGAAGATGAAGATTAGGGATTGAGGATGCCCCCTCGAGAGGACATGCAAGTTTAAGAGAAAATAGGGTGTGCTCTTAAAATAGATGAGATGATGCAAGGGTAGATGGGGAAGATGATGCAAAATGATCAATGAGAGAGGATGATAAATGATATGAGATTGGGAAGAGAAGATGAGGAGCAAAAATGGATTTCAAGTACAAAGGTGATGTTGCCTCGGTGCAGCTACAAGCCAAGATGGATTGATGATGGATGGAGTGTTGTTGATGAGGGAATGATATATCCCAGAACAACACAAGGATAGGGAAGGATACATCCCAATGATGATGATTGGGTCAAGGCTTGTAGAAAGGCTGGGAACAAGACCAAAGATGTGATTAGATGATTTTTGCTAGATTGAATGGATTAGGATTGGATGAAGATGTGATAAGTTTAAAATGAATGAAGATGATGGAGGTAAAGATGCAATGCAAGGGAAGAGAAAATGAAATGTAGTCCTAAAGAAATTTTCTATTTTCAGAGCACTAGTTTTTGCTATAGCATAAGATACTAGGTACCATGGTATGTGAAACCAAGGTGGATTAGTGTCTAATGCATACGAAAACACAACAAAAAAAGAGGCTATCCCAACACCCAAAAGTCATGATGACTTTGGTCGAGCCAGGTATTGGGATAACCATAAGCACAAAAGGATGCCCCAACATAACACAAGACCTCAAGGGTCTTGGTGGGTACTATGTGGGACAACCAAGAAGATAGCAACAAACAAAGATCAAGATATGTCCCTATGTTAACCAATGAAAACACACCATAATATGATAGGTCATGGCAGCCTTGACAAGTGATGATAAGGAGCTCAAATAATAAATAGAAGCCAAAAGTATCAAAAGATTGCAATCAATTTGAAAACATCCTTTGGCATAGGATTGAGAGGATGGATGGGGTTGACGAGGTTTGTTAGGAAGGATACATCCTGGTGAGACCAAAGATGGATACAAAACTAAAAGATCAACATGACTAAGGATACTCAAAACTGATTAGATCTCGTGATACTAGTGACCTTTTTTGTGAATACCATTTAGGATAGGGATGTACTTGATGGAACGACAAGATGAACAAAAGACCAGACGAAAAGACAACAAAATGATGGCACAAGACCCTAAAGACCTAGGGGATGCAAGAGCCACACACCCTAAAGACCTAGGGGACATAAGACTGACAGACCCTAAAGACCTAGGGGGCAAAAGACAGACACACCCTAAAGACCTAGGGGACATAAGACTGATAGACCCTAAAGACCTAGGGGTTCGGGGGTTGATCAAAGACCAACCTTGCCTATGTGAAAGTGCAAAGCCCTCCTAGTTCAACAAAAGACCATGGATAAAAGTGGAAATAGGATGATGTAGACCATGATGGATAATAAAGACCAAATGGACAAATGCCCTAGGGGAAAATCAAATGATCAACCTTGCCTATGTGAATGCATAGGGGCAACGTAGTTCAACACAAGGACAAAGATAAACAATGGACAAAGGATGATGAGATGACCATGGTAAGAAGATACAATGATGGAGTTGAGATGCTGACACAAGATGGACCTGGTGGATAAGATGATGGATATGTGGAATATGTGGATTAATGCGAAGCTCAAGGATGGGATAGTTATCCAAATCATCAAAATATGAATGGGGAGGATGATACAATGGATAGTTGAGTGATGAAGAGTGAGAGGAATGGCATTGGATTGTATGAGGGTATCCTATAGATAGATACCAATGACAAGGGATTATGAGATGGAAGGAAAATAATAGTAAATTGGTGGATTGAGAAAGATACCAAGATGTGAGGATGGATGGATAGAGGCATAAGGATTCGGAAAGATGACATGGATTACTAGATAGATAAATGGATGGGGAGATAAAGATGAAAATATGGAAGAGGACTAGTGGATGGGTGGATAGGGAGATAAGGATTTGGAAGATGGAAGGGATTACTTAGAGGGATGGATGGATGATGTCGCCAAGGACTATGTCACAAAGAAGGAGATTCCCCACTCTAGATATTTCACGTGTGACGAGGCAAGAGGGATGGTAGATAATAGGATGGTGGAGAATAGAAGACAAGTAGGTGTGGATAGGATGTAGGGATAAGGAAGGAGGATGGAGGAGGATAAGGGATATGGTTGCGTATGGATGAGGGGAATGTATGCCAAGAGGTGTCCAAAGAATGTATATATATGTGCCCATGTCTTTATCAAGATCACAAGGAAGAGGGAAGGACTAGGATAAATGGGATATGATGGGTTGGATGTGGAAGATAGGTGGACGTCGGAGATGGAGGAAGGGGATGCATAGATGCCTATTTTCCAAGTTTTCATCATGGTACTTATCCAAGGCACTTGTTTACCAATTTTTCACCATTGGACGGATTATTTCTCTTTAGTATTTTTTGGATTTTTGGATTTTTGACTTTTTTGACTTTTCAGACAGAAATGCGGGTGGAGATGGATAAAGATAGGGATGAATGGATAAATGGATTCATAATACATTTGATAAGGGGGTAGATGAAGGACTCAAGCATCATGTTCTGTATGAGGTAATAAGAGCCCATGTTTGAAGCGGCTATTCAGATGTTGGTACAACCTTATTAGAATGGATGGATTATGCAAGAGGATGGATTAAAGGGATTTGATAGGGGAGATATGGGGGATAGTGGATGGGGTGTTGGAAAGTGCTTGGATGAAATAATGGAGTGGATGTGTGATGGAGGAAGGTGTTCAGGATGAACATTGGCACATGTGGTGGATTTGAAATGATAGCAAGGTAGATGGATGGGGAATGTGACAATAATGGAGGAGTTGGGATAGTGAATTTTGGGACATAACAACCTAAAATAGATTTAGGAGATGGAGGATGTGAATGATTTTTTGTTGGATTAGCAAATTTGTATGTCGTTATGGATTTTTCATTTGAAGGCATTGCCTCTTTTTTCTTTGGGATCCACATGGTTTTGATTTTAACTTTAGTGGGCCGTGATGGCCTTTCAGATGGATTTGGATTTTGGATTTGATTTTTATTTTCTTTGACATGTATTTTTAAGGGGACATGAGGATCTTTTGATGCATGCAAATTTTTGGATTTATGCATTTGTAATTTGGCATCCAAAGTGTGTTAAGTAGCAATGGGATGGGTATGAGGCAATGGACGATGTGGAGGAGACATAAATGGAGTGACAAAGGTAGACTTTTGATGATGATGTGAGATAGCATGTATGGAGGGGTGCCTTTGTTGATCCTGATTAGGGATTATGAGGTTAGTATTTTTATGAGGTGTGCTAGTGATAGGTGATGGATGGATGAGAGGATAAATAGGATAAGACAAAGGAGGTGATTTTGGGATATAATGGCCCAAAATGGATGTTGTATATGGAGGATGAAGAAGGAAGATGGACGGTTTTTTTGAGGTGATATGATAGAGGAGGGGGGATGATGACAAATGGTTTGGTGGAGTGATGGGAAGTGCCTCTCATTCCTTTGGAAGAGACTTGCTTAGGATGTATGGAGGTTGTACCAACATCTTTGGATTGTGATTCTTGGGAGATATATCCAAGGCCTTGTGCACCTAGATGTTCTTTGACCTGGATGAGCTCTAAAATACCTTGCTCATGAAGGCCTAAACCTTTTCCTTGATAGTTCATGTTCTTGAGCATTTGATTTATGGTAGTATGCTTATTCTTTTGGAAGCATGATGTGAGTCCTTTAGCAGGGGGAGGAGGAAGCATGGTGCATATACTTTGTTTTTCTTCTACAAGAAGACCACCATGGATGAGTATGATGTTACCAAGGTGATATAAAAGTGGTTTTGGGATGGTAGGGCTAGGCGATGATGAAGTATCATGACATGGAGATGAGGGGATAGCAGCATCTTGATCGAGAGGAATGAGTGATGAGGGATCGAGAGAGGGATTAGGTGGTATGATAGGATCTAGATTTGTGACAATGGGTGATAAGGGCTCATGAGATGGAGTGATTGGATCAGGAGTGACAAGGGGATAATGGGATGGAGCGGATGAGCTAGTGGGATTGTAGGATCTTGATTTGGAGGAGGGGATATGCTTGTATGCTTTGGATTAAGCTCTTGGCATAATTCATCTTGTGTGGAGGAGTGTTGGGGGACCTCCTCAAGTGGGGGAGATGGAAGGATGGAGGATTCATGAAGGTCTTGGGATTGGATTGTGGTGATACCAGGACCAGGATGAGTGGATTGGTTTTGGATGTCTCCAATGGATTGGGTGGATCTAGGAGTAGAAGATGGGGATGTAATGGATTCGTTGGGCTTGATGGTTTCAACATCTTGGATGGTGTTAGAAATGGTAATGGGAGTGATAGGTGTAGGATGGAGGAGGGCCTCATCACTAGTGACTAAACATGATAGAGGGGTATGGCATGGTTCTCCAACATCAAGATGTGGATTTGGGGATGTCTCTTTTGTCATGTGTCCTTGGACGATATCTAGAATGAGATCTTTGGAAATTATAGGTTTAGGTGGGGAGACGGGAATGGATGGAGGATTACGGATGGGTGGAGGACTAGGATTAGGGATTGGTGGATTAGGAGTAGATGAGGGGATGGGATTGGATGGAGGACTAAGAGGACATGGAGGATTAGGATTAGAGATTGGTAGATTAGGATTAGATAAGGGGATGGGATTGGATGGAGGACTAAGAGGAGATGGAGGATTAGGATTAGAGACTGGTGGATTATGATTGGATGGAGGATTAAGGTATAATGAAATGAAGGGGGTAGTGACATGGGAGGAGATGATGAACTAAGATAGGAGGATGTGGATGCTAAATTAGGTTGGGAATATTGGGGCGATGGATTATAGTAGGAGTATTGGGATGGTAGATTAAGATAGGAGGGTGTTGAGATTGAATTAGGATGGGAAGATTGAAATGATGGATTAAGATAAGAGGATGTGGGTGGTGGATTTACGTAGGAGGATATGGGTGGAGGATTAGGATAATAAGAATGAGATGGTGGATTAGGATAAGAGGAATATGGAGATGGTGGATTATGATAGGAAGGTGTGGGTGTTGGATTAGGATGGGAAGATTGTGATGTAGGATTAAGGTAGAGATATTGTGATGGTTGATGATGATAAGGATATGAGTATGGGGATGGTGGATTACTATAGGAGGATGTGGATGTTGGATAGGAGAGAGATGTAGAGGGAGGACATGATGGATGTGTGGATGGTGAGGGTACTAGATATCCCTTGTCAAGGGTGGTGTAAGGACTATTATTAGATGTAGATGAAGGAATGGGGGGATAGTTCAGAGGAATGGATGGAATTGGAGAGGGGATCAAAAGAATATTTATAGCAACAATAGCATCAAGGGGATCTACATTATACTCATCTTAATCAACAAGACTTTCGTTATCATCATCAACGTAGTTTGGATTCCCTTTGACTACTATTGTCGGTTGCATGAAAGGAAGATAAGGATTCATGATGTTAGATAAAATGGATACAGATGGGAAAGATAAGAATAGATGATTAGCAGGAAAGAATAGATGATGAAAAGATAAATAGGATGGATTGGAAGAAGATGGAAGAAGATATAGGTGGACTAAAGCTCAAATTGGGATTTAGGTTAAGCTCATATTGGAATTGGATTGAAGCTCAGATTCAGATGACTAGAGGATGTAATGGGATGTGATACAATATATGGGACAAGATCGGATGATTGATCAGATAGGAAGATGGGAACGAATTCTAGACCCAATTTAGAGATTTGACGTGGGTGACAGGTTCGCTTAAACAGTTGAAGACACTGAAGGATAGACAGATATGACTGAAGAATGGACAAGGGTGACTGAAGAATAGGAAAGTGTAATTTTGAGGATTACCTAATGGGATGACAACTTAGCCTAAACAGATTTGAGTGACAACTCAGACTAAGCTTGAGATGCGAAAAAACCAAACAAACAATGAAATAGACCCGAACAGGGCCCCAAACAATGAATGGGATAGTAGATGAAAGGAACGGATTCACCTAAACGGATCCAAAAAAAGACTCGAACGGAGGATAGGGATATCAGCACATAATCAGAATCACCTAAATGAATTTGAATGAAGAATGAGACAGAAAATAGCTAAACGAACACCAAAACGGGCTCGAAGGGGCCCCAGACAACGAAAGAGACAGTAGATGAAAATAATGGATTCACCTAGAAAAATCTAGATAGAGACTCAGATGAAGGATAAGACCACCTATAGATAATTAGATATTGCCAAAGGGATCGGAACGCGGACTCAAATGAAGAACAAGACCGAAAATGACTGAACGGGGTCATGAATGAAGAAGAAAAGGAAGATTCGCCCTTGTTGAGGGAAAGGTCACCCAACTTAGGGAAAGGTCACCCAAGTCAAGGGAAAGGTCACCCAATTCAAGGGAAAGGTCACCCAAGTCAAGGGAAAGGTCGCCCAACTTGTTAGAATGAACCCGAATGGGGTTCGAATGGAGAATGGGATGACAAAATGGATGATCGAATTTACTAAACAGATTGGGATGGAGAATCAGAGGGAGCATAGGACTACCAATGGATAGATGGATACACCTAAAAGGATTGGGATGGGGACTTCGATGAAGAATGGGACAAAAAATGACTGAATGAACACCAAAATGGACTCGAACGGGGTTCTAGATGAAGAAGAAAAGGAAGATTCGACTCTGTTGAGGGAAAGCTCACCCAACTTAGGGAAAGGTCGAAAAAGTCAAGGGTAGGGTCACCCAAGTCAAGGAAAAGGTCACCCAAGTCAAGGGCAAGGTCGCCCAACTTGTCAGAACGAACTCGAACGGGGTTTGAACGAAGAATGGGATGACAAAACGAATGATAAAATTCATCTAAACGGATTGGGATGGAGACTCATAGGGAGGATAGAACCACCAATGGATAAATGGATACACCCAAAAGGACCAGGATGGGGACTCATATGAAGAACAAAATAAAAAATGGTCGAACGAACACCAAAACAGACCCAAATGGGGTCCCGAATGAAGCAGAAAAGGAAAATTCGCCCCTATTGAGGGAAAGGTCACCCAACTTAGGGAAAGGTGGCCCAACTCAAGGGCAAGGTCACCCAAGTTAGGGGAAAGGTCACCCAAATAGGGGACAGACTCATCTAAATAGTCTTCGGACTTGTCTAAATCAAAGAAATAGTCAAACAATGTCGATAAATAGACCCACTAAAGAGACACTTAGAATAGGTGAATGAATGCTCGAAATGAGAAACAAATGCTCAGAATGGGTGAAAAGATGCTCAAAATGGGGAAACGGATGCTTAGAACGAGTAAATGAATGCTTAGAACAAGCAAACGGATGCTCAGAATGGGTGAACGAACGCTTGGAATGGGGAAACAAACACTCGAAATAAGGAAACAAATGCTTGGAATGGGGAAATAGATGCATAGAATGAGGAAACAGATGCTCATAATGTGGAAATGGATGCTCAAAACGGGGGAACAAACACTTGGAATGGGGGGATGGATGATCGGAATGGGAAACAGATGCTCGTAATGGGGAAAAGGATGCTCGGAATGACGAAACAGATGCTGAGAATGGGGAAACAAATGATTGAAACGGGTGAACGAACACTTAGAACAGGGGAACAGATGCTCAGAATGGGCAAATAGATGTTCAAAATGAGAGAACAGACTAATAGATTGACTGAACTGAAGGCGAGATTGACTGTTCAGGGCAAGGTCGCTTGTCTTGAGGGAAAAATCACCCCTATTGAGGGAAAATTCACTTGTCTTGAGGGAAAAGTCACCCAACTTAGGGCAAGGTCACCCAACTTAGGGCAAGGTCACCTATTCTGTGAAGGATAGGTGATTTTGACAAGAACGGGCTGGGAAATGACTCAGACAAAAGGCAAGGTCACCCCTATTAAGGGAAAGGTCACCCCTATTGAGGGCAAGGGCACCCCTATTATGGCAAGGTCGGTCCTATTCAGGGCAAGGTCGCCCCTGTCAGTTGACCTGGACTTAACTTAGATAAAAAAAAACTATGGAAAAGGATAGAAAACATAACAAACAAAAAGAAAAGGAGAAGACTGACTTGACTAAACAAACACGCACTGGTTTCACACAGAAAAGATAGTTCAAACAACATAATCCTAAGATTAGTATGAAGGGTATGGCCAACACACTCCTCTAACTAGGTTGAACAAGGCAAACTAGGGAGTCCTTGATATACACACGGTACATGAGGCACAACCGTGAACACCGGCTCGTCTATAGGCATGAGTTGGGAGCATCCAGTGATGTTCTAGAAACTTGGACCAACTCTTCACGTCTTATCTAGGTATCGCCCTAGCTTCGACGCTCCGCCAAACACTACGTGATTGGATTGAGGTAGATCTTTTGCTCCCCCCCTTTATATACCCCACCGATAACACATGGTTGGGATTGTCCCTTGGATTTGGGGTGATGAAATCCCCAAGCAAGTCCCACTAAAAGAAAACACTAATTTTTTTTTGCTAGTCCCAAGACTCACATGAAATGCAAGGGGAAATCTTGAACAATCTAGTGCCTTCTAGGTAACACAAAGGACTAAGTGGACTACGATTTCTCTTCACCCAAGATCGCCAAATGATGAAAGGGGATTGGATATGTCAATAGCCCACTTTACAAGCATGAAAAACAAGTACTTTGACTCCCCCTAATTAGATCTATGTGCCTAACTAGTATGAAAATGGTAAACAAACAAGCTAACTAATGTCCTTAGCCCAAATATGTTAGAATTTTTAACCTTCGGTCTTAAAAAAGTGTGAAATAGTTGCACAAATTTTAGTAAAAATAGGCACATTCACCAACAAAATAGGTTAGAGGATCAATAATAAGAAAAATATCAAGAAATGAACCCTAAAAATGAACTTTAGGTGCCTATTTTTACCTCAGTTGCCTTTGTCTAGGGCAGAATCGCCTCTGTTTAGGGCAAGGTCACCCAACTTAGGGTAGGGTCACCCCTGTTGAGGGAAAGGTTGCCCAACTTAGAGAAGGGTTGCCCAACTTAAGGTAGGGTTTCCCAACTTAGGGTAGGGTCACCCATGTTGAGGGCAAGGTTGCTCCTATCAGTTGCGGAGTCATCTCTGTGTAACTTGAACTTGCAAAATTTCAAACAACAACAAGCGTGAAAGAAATATACCCATTTGTGGGTCCCACCAAGCATGCCAAAAATGTGTGCAAGTGATTTTTCCTATTCTAATATGCAAGAAAAAATGAAATGCAAGAAGGAAAACACTAACAAACACTCAAGATTGGCCTAAGATGAATTCAAACAAAATACCAAGAAAATGGAACCTTTTACCTTGCTTGAATTGATGAGTTTGGTTGGCCCTTTTTGATGCTTGATTGTGTGCTCTTTCAATGGAAAATGACTTAAAATGGATGCAAAACGGAGTAGAATTGATGAGGAATGCAATGATGCAAATGGGTATTGTGGCAAGTGTTGTATGTGGATGCAATGGAAGCTTGAAAGCTGCAACAATGGAGGATGTGATGCAAGGTTCTTGAGAGTGCTAAGTTGAGAGTTGAATGCTATGAATGTTTTGTATGAAAAATGAGATAAAATCTTCCATTTTAAGGGAAGAGTCTCTAGAAAATTCAATGGCTAGGATTTAGCCAACATGGGCAAGATGGAGGGTTGTGGTTAGTTGAAGATTCACAAGCCCTCACATCTAGCCATGTGGAAGATGAGGTGTGAAAAGGACAAGTGATGTGAAAATATGACATGTGAGGTGGAGAGATGACATGTGAGGTGGAGGTACTTGCAAGTACCTTGGGATTAGAGGAGGATTTCATCAAAAAGGAAGTTCTTGTCCTCATATGAGGATGATGGTGACAAGTGAAGAAAGTTCTCTCTTATCATCATGGGGATGAAACAAGTTGTTGGGAGAATAAATGTGAATTTTAAATTCACATGATTGGGGAGTACCTTGGGGATAAGACAAGATCCTCATAAAGGAGGTCATTGTCCCATGTGATTGATGTGACCTATGAAAGATTTTAGAATTTCCCAACAACCTACATGGGGAAGAGAAATGCATTGGATGAATAAATGTGAATTTTAAATTCACATGGGGAATAGGACATGAGGATTGTAAATGGAATTAAAAATTCCATTAAGGTTGTTGGGAGAATAAAATGGAATTTAAAATTCCATTGGGATGTGGGAAGTGTTGACTAAAGGACTGATTAGACTAGCTAATGAAGGATTAGAAGAGAGTTAGGTGGCTAATGATGATTAACTACCAACTTGCAAATGTTGGAGGATGTGACAGATCCTAATCATGGATTAGGGATGTGTCACATCCTTGATGATGGGATTAGGAGATGAATTAAGATTAAGTGTGGATGAGACATAAATGGAATTAAATAAGTTGGTTATTTATTTAATTCCTTGCGAGAAAGGGATAAAGGGGTAAGGTATTTAATTATTTAGCTAAATACCTTAAGAATTTAGAAGACTTTAGGGGTATTAATTAAATTTAACTAATGTGGATAAAAGGATATTTAGATGAAAAGGGTAAATTTGGCCAAATATAAGTGGTCAAATTTATATGTCTACATTTTCCCCCTCTTTAAGATGGTATTATGAAGTAGCATAATTTCAAAGAAAATTAATACATAGCACCTAGAAGAAGATGTTTAGATTAAGGAAGATGCCTCAGTCATTCGAGGAGTGACTAGGAGGAAATATGGGAGTGAAGATGAAGGTTAGGGATTAAGGATGCCCCCTTGAGAGGACATATGGGTTTAAGAGAACACGGGTGTGCTCTCGAAATAGATGAGATGATGCAAGGGTAGATGGGGAAGATGATGCAAAATGATGGATGGAATAGAGGACGGTAAGATGAAGAGATAAAGGCAAGCACAAATGGATTCAAGGACAAATATGATGTTTCCCTAATCAGGCTACAAGCTAGGATGGATTGATGGTCAATGGAGTGTTGTTGAAAAGGATAAGGTAAGGATACATCCCAAAACAACACAAAAGGATAGGGAAGGATATATCCCAATGATGATTATTATTATGATGATTGGGTCAAGGCTTGTAGCAAGGTTGGGTGTTGGGTCTCAAAAATGCAGGTTTTAACCAGAAGAGTTTTCCAAGCTCTTTCAACACTTTTGGCCAACGTACAAGGCCAATTGATGCAACTGTACCTTCTACTCTTTAGGCTCTACTAGACCTAGGCGGGTGAACCTAATGAATGATACAAATTTGAAATGAACTTCCTGATGCAACAATATACTCAGAATGGCAAGGGAAGTGGATAGACATAAACACTAAAACTACTCCTACTCCTACTGAACAAATGAAAGGATTTGAATGGATTGTCTGATATGAAATTCTATCTCTAGGTTGAGGCAGATCAGTGCCTTCTATCCATATGGGCAATGGAGTCAAAACAAAAAATGATATATGTTCTCTCTTATTGGCTTAACTCTAGTTGTTAGGCACATTAAAATGAAATCTTACTGACTGGCATATAACTTAATTTATTTATGTCTTTCATAAACTGTGTTGGGATGTTGCTTAATCTGGTTCTACTTCAACAATCCAAATGAAATCCTTAAATCACTGTGATTTATTAGAAGACTTTTAACTCTAACTTGCAGACACCAACTAATTAAATCACACAAAATGGGAGAACACTTTGATAAATCAGAAATATACTTGATACACTGATTTAAATGACAGAAAGATCTCAAGTTGAAGACAACCAAAGATAAAGAATTTAGATTATTTTAACATAAAAACTGAACACCAAAAGAAATTCACCAAATTTAAAACATCTTCTCTATTCCACTATTTCAAGAAAGATCTGTATATTTTTTACATTCCCCAGTCCCTTCTCAGGAAAAATCTGACTACTACCCTCTGAACCCCTCTGCAACTGATTTTCAAATCATTTATACATCACATACCAAGGGTCGTGACCCTTCATATTACAGTTACATTCATTTACATTTTCATGTTCATGGCCGTTTGTATTCGATTTTAAAATAAAATATTTAATTAATGCCTCATCGGCAAATTAAATATTTTATACTATAGTCATGCTTTTGATTTTCTCTTATATCCCTTTCCCGCTTTTACTTTTATTTCCTGTGGATTTTATTGCTTTATCGCTTTACCGCGGGCTTTGACTTACCCACCCGCGGTATCGCGGTGTTTGACCGGTGACTACTCCAGCCCGTTCATTCCTCCTACCGCCTTACCGCCACGGTTATCTCCACCATTACCGCAATCACTGCGGTCTCAACTTGAACCCCTGTGGTACTGCAGTAGCCATTCTACAAACCGCTAGTCGTTCACCGCACTACCACGGTCACTGGCTTAACTGCCAACGGTACCATGGTAGCAATCATTTGTCGTTGCCTTTGTTGTTGACTGTTGAATACACTATCTCTGCCACTCATTGACCGTCCACCGTGCTACCACGGTGACCATACTAACCACGCACGGTTGCGCAGTAACTGCTACCTGTTTTCCTTCATTTGTCTCATCGCTTACTGACCCTTCGCTGTCCATTACTGCTCATTTCCCTTCCACCACAATCACCATGGTCTATGAGATGACCCCCTGTGGTACCTCGGTGGAGTCTCTTAACCGCTGCCTGTCCGGTAACTTACCGCCTAATGCTCTACCGTGGTCTATGCTTAGACCGTGCGTGGTGGCGCGGTAAGCATTTACTGCTACGCCAATTGTTCACCATGCCAATCCACTGCTTGCTTCACTGTTATCTGACTGTTTCATTGACCACCACCACCATACTGCGAGCCCATTGTGGGAGGCCGCAGTAAAGCGGTATGGCATGAATAATAAAAAGAGTGGATGAAAAGATAGGAAATATTATAGAATTAAAGAGGGGTGGGTAAAAATGTGAAAGCTTTAAACGCCAAAATAAGGTAATGGCACAAGGGTAAGAGCTATTTATAAAGGGCGGTGAATAATTCTATGAGAGACAATGGAAATATTAGGCACAAAACAAGAAAAGACCTTAGGGTTCTTCATGGAATTTTTTAGTCCTAACAGTGGCTCCAGTTGGGGATGAGTGATTGTGCAAATCACTGCAAGAATCCAAAATATCTACTGTGAGAGCAGACCAAGCAAAGGAAATGATAAATGAAGGAAAATGACAAATGGAGGGAATGAACAGAGCATGATATGAAAAATGGAGCATGGAGAATGGAAAAACCCTAGACTATTGTGCATGGAAAATATTTTTTTAAAGAGGCATTGCTAAGAATTGTCCATGCATTGGAAATCCTTAATCCTCTGTACCTACTCTGGTTCAAAAAATCAAACCACAAGGAATGGCCCCAGGCCACCCCAAAAAGAAAAACTTGCACTTTCCTCTGTCATAAAGTTTGTTCTGATTAGAGCTCATCAGGTTTCTTTTGAAACTATCTATTCCACCTGCCTTGCAACATGTAATGCCATTGAAAACATTCAAGAAATCATTGCATTCAACCTGATTCATATTCATTCTACCATTCTTCATTTCATCATTCTTATTATCATATAAAAAATATTTATCATCTTCAGCATACAAAATATATCCACATTCAATAAAACATTCATGGGCATGGTCACTATCATATGTTGTTGAATGTGCCTGCAACTGCATTGGGACCTGAAAATCTGAATTATCCTTATGGCAATCTACAAATTCAATCTCATTAGCATTCTTTGAAATAATAAAATCAAAATTACTTTCTATTTCTTTTCTATCACCAGTTGGAATTGACACACACCTCTGATCCATACAGTCATCCTCATACATACTTGAATCAACAAATGTTGGACACTCATCATTAATAACATGCAAACCAATATCACTATCTTTCAGGAAAAAATCATTCAAATCACACAACTCTTCTTGGACACAAATAGATTCATGATCAGCTTCAAAAATTTCATCACTGTGAGAGATACACATGGAACCATTTGAATCACTACACACAATATCTTCACTGTCAAAGCATATATAGGTTGGGACCAAAGTCTTGGAACCATTTTCATGTGCATACTTCTGGTATTCCCGAGTTAACAAATTTGAAACTTGCTCACTGCTAAGTGAACAAGTCTCTGCTTCCATATCTTCTACCATGTCTCCAACCTCTTCTTGATCTTCATAATAGTTGCAACAATCATCCTGTTAAAGATCAATATCCACTATTTCATGTTGACAATTTGAATCACAATTTGTTATGCCAGAGGTACTCTCCATATCTTCATTGTTGGACAGCATGACATGTTCTTCTATTTCAACTTCTGAAGCATTGTTGGTAGTATCCACATACTTTGTCCCAAGCATGGAATCAATAAATTTATTTGCTACATCAAAGGCTTGTTGTTTTAATTACTCTGACCAATAAATTGATTCAGGCTCTGATGCTCTTAGGAATTGTGCAACAAATGTGGATCTTATAGGCCTAAGATGAGGAGGTAATTGCATACAAATGTCTACCATCCTATTGTATAAAAAACTCATAGATTCTCCCTTATATCTTCTTATATCAAAAAAGGCATCCACAAGATTTTTGCCTCTCTTCAATTTGAATATACTCATCAAAATTATTTTGCTGTGAATAGAGTACATTACCTTTGTTTCTAGAGTTCTTGGTTGTATCATGTGGTGTTTGTGGTGTCCAAGATCTCTTGGTGCTTGTGTCTTCATTCTCACTGTATGATGGCCTGTTTGGTGATGTACTTTGAGCACCTTTGACTTCCAATTGTAACAATTATTGTTTTGCTTGTAGCATCTGTTGTTCTAATTGTAACCTTTGTTTTCTCAATTCCTTTAGCTCTCTTACTGACTGTTGTCTTATCTCTTCTTCTACCATCTTGAAAAAATGTGACTGTTCCACAATATCCATGCATTATTTATCAAATCTAAAACAGTGTCGCCACCTACTTTTTCAAAAGTAGGAAAATGAAATGGATTGCTTTGGTTTGCCCCAACGGAATCTCCAAAATGTAAGACTTTGTTGACTCTATAAATGGAAAGGCTGAAAACTTCTTGAGTATGTCCCTAGCAGAGTCGCCAAACTGTTGGGTCTCAAACATGCAGGTTTTAACCAAAAGAGTTTTCCAAGCTCTTTCAACACTTTTGGCCAATGTACAAGGCCAATTGAACCTATGGAAGGATGCAGATTTGAAATGAACTTCTTGATGCAACAATCTACCCACAATGGCAAGGGAAGTGGATAGACATAAACACTAAAACTACTTCTACTCCTACTGAATAGATGAAAGGATTTGAATGGATTGTCTGATATGAAATTCTATCTCTAGGTTGAGGCAGATCAGTGCCTTCTATCCATATGGGCAATGGAGTCAAAACAGAAAATGATATATGTTCTCTCTTATTGTCTTAACTCTAGTTGTTAGGCACATTAAAATGAAATCTTACTGACTGGCATATAACTTAATTTAGGTATGTCTTGCATAAACTGTGTTGGGATGTTGCTTAATCTGGTTCTACTTCAACAATCCAAATGAAATCCTTAAATCACTGTGATTTATTAGAAGAATTTTAACTCTGACTTGTAGACACCAACTAATTAAATCACACAAAAATGGGAGAACACTTTGATAAATCAGAAATATACTTGATACACTGATTTAAATGACAGAAAGATCTCAAGTTGAAGACAACCAAAGATAAAGAATTTAGATTATTTTAACATAACAACTGAACACCAAAAGAAATTCACCAATTTTAAAACATCTTCTCCATTACACTGTTTCAAGAAAGATCTGTAAACTTTTTACATTCCCCAGTCCCTTCTCAGGAAAAATCTGACTACTACCCTCTAAACCCCTCTGCAACTGATTTTCAAATCATTTATACATCACATGCCAAGGGTCGTGACCCTTCATATTACAGTTACATTCATTTACATTTTCATGTTCATGGCCGTTTGTATTCGATTTCAAAATTAAATATTTAATTAATGCCTCATCGGAAAATTAAATATTTTATACTATAATCGTGCTTTTGATTTTCTCTTATATCCCTTTCCCGCTTTTACTTCTATTTCCTGTGGCTTTTATTGCTTTACTACGTTATCGTGGGCTTTGACTTACCCACCTGTGGTATCACGGTGTTTGACCACTGACTGCTCCGG
This sequence comes from Sequoiadendron giganteum, assembly GCA_007115665.2. Lineage (NCBI taxonomy): Eukaryota > Viridiplantae > Streptophyta > Pinopsida > Cupressales > Cupressaceae > Sequoiadendron > Sequoiadendron giganteum. Next base: position 219,154,062 of record CM021107.1, on the reverse strand, counting down.
CCCGTTCATTCCTCCTACCACCTTACCACCACAGTTATCTCCGTCGTTACCGTAATCACCGTGGTCTTGACTTGAACCCCTGTGGTACTACGGTAGTCATTCTACAAACCGCTAGCTGTTTACCGCACTACCACGTTCACTAGCTTAACTGCTAGTGGTACCACGGTAGCAATCGTTTGTCATAGCCTTTGTTGTTGACTATTGACTACACCGTCTCTATCACTCATTGATCGTCCACCGCGCTACTGCGGTGACCATACTAACCGCGCAGGGTTGCGCGGTAATTGCTACCTATTTGCCTTCATCCATCTCACCGCTTAATAACCCTTCGCTGACCGTTACTGCTCATTGCCCATCCACCGCAATCACCGCAGTCTATGAGATGACCCCCTGTGATACCTTGGTGGAGTCTCTTAATTGTTTCCTAGCCAGTAACTTACCGCCCACCGCTCTACCGTGGTCTATGCTTAGACCATGCGTGGTGCCGCGGTAAGCATTTACTGCTACATCGATTGTTCACCGTGCCAATCCACTACTTGCTTCACTATTATCTGACTATTTCGCTGACCACCACCACCATACCGCGAGCCCATTGTGGGAGGTTGTGGTAAAGCGGTATGGCATGAATAATAAAAAGAGTGGATGAAAAGATAGGAAATATTATATCATTAAAGAGGGGTGGGTAAAAATGTGAAAGCTTTAAACGCCAAAAATAAGGTAATGGCACAAGGGTAAGAGCTATTTATAAAGGGCGGTGAATAATTCTATGAGAGACAATGGAAATATTGGGCACAAAACAAGAAAAGACCTTAGGGTTCTTCATGGAATTTTTGTCCTAACAGTTGGGAACAAGACCAAAGATGTGATTAGATGATTTGTGCTAGATTGAATGGATTAGGATTGGATGGAAATGTGAGATGGTTAAAATGAATGAAGATGATGGAGGTAAAGATGCTTAGAATAAAAAATCTCTATTATCCTAAGTGGATTTAAAAGATGATGAAATGATGAGAAGGATGGAAGAGGAGGGATGAGAGGATACATGCAATGCAATGGAAGAGAAAATGAAATTCAATCCTAATGTAAGTTGCCATTTTCAAAGCACTAATTTTTGCTATAGCATAAGACACCAAGTACCATGGTATGTGAAACCAAGATGGATTAGTGTCTAATGCATACACAAACACAAAAAAAAGAAGTTTATCCCAACACCCCAAAGTCTCGATGACTTTGGTTGGACCAGGTATTGGGATAACCACAAGCACAAAAGGATGCCCCAGTGTAACACAAGACTTCAAGGGTCTTGATGGATACAATATGATGGATCGTGTTGACCCTAACAAGGTATAATAGGAAGCTCAAATGATAAGAAAAAGGTCAAAAGCATGAAAAGATCACAATCAAATTTCAATCATCCTTTGCCATAAGATCAAAAGGGTGGATGGGATTGATGCGGTCTAGTAGGAAGGATGCATCCTATTAAGACCAAAGATGGAGATGAGGCTAAAAGATCAACATGACGCAGGATATTTGAAACCGATTGAACCTCATGATACTAGTGAACTTTATTTGTGAATACCATCTAGAATAGGGACGTACTTGACGACATGACAAGATGAACAAATGACCAGATGACAAGACAACAAAATGATGACACAAGACCTTAAAGAACTAGGCGATGCAAGACCAACACACCCTAAAGACCTAGGGGACACAAGACCGGCACACCCTAAAGACCTAGGGGCTCGGGGGTTGATTAAAGACTAGCCTTGCCTGCATGAAAGCACAAACCCCTTCTAGTTCGAGAAAAGACCATGGATAAAAGCGAAAAGAGGATGATGTAGACCATGATGGATGACAAAGACTAGATGGAAAAATTCCCCGGGGGAAGATCAAATGATCGACCTTGCCTATGTGAACGCGTAGGGGCAACGTAGTTCAACACAAGGCCAAAGACAGACAATGGAAAAAGGATGATGAGATGATCATGAAAAGAAGATACAATGATGGAGTTGAGATGATGACATAAGATGGACCTAGTGGATAGGATGATGGATATGTGGAATATGTGGATTAATGTGAAGCTCAAAGATGGGATAGTTATCTAAATCATCAAAAGATGAATGGGGAGGATGATACAATGGATAGTTGAGTGATGAAGAGTGAGAGGAATGGCATTGGATTGCATGAGGGTATCCTATAGCTAGATACCAATGCCAAGGGATTATGAGATGGTAATAAAATAGCAGTAAATTGGTGGATTGAGAAAGATAGCAAGATGTGAGGATGGATGGATAGAGGTATAAGGATTTGGAATGATGACATGGATTACTGGATGGATAAATGGATGGGGAGATAAGGAAAAAAATATGGAATAGGACTAGTGGATGGGTGGATAGGGAGATAAGGATTTGAAAGATGAAAGGTATTACATAGAGGGATGGATGGATGATGTCACCAAGGACTATGCCACAAAGAAGGAGATGCCCCACTCTAGATATGTCACATGTGACGAGGCAAGAGGGATGGCGGATAATAGGATGGTGGACAATAGAAGATAGGATAGGATGCAGGGATAAGGAAGGAGGATGGAGGAGGATAAGGGATATGGCAACATATGGATGAGGGGAATGTATGCCTAGAGGTGTCCAAAGCATGTATATATATGTGCCCCTGTCTTTATCAAGATTACAAGGAAGAGGGAGGGACTAAGATAAATGGGATATGATGGGTAGGATATGGAAGATAGGTGGGCGTAGGAGATGGAGGAAGGGGATGCATAGATGGAAGTTGCCCCCAATTGTGGAAGTAAATTGGATGGGGGATTTACGCATGACGCTTGTTTGCCAGGTTTTCATCATGGTACTTATACAAGGCGCTTTTTTACCAAGTTTTCACCATTGGACGAATTATTTCTCTTTACTATTTTTTTTGATTTTTTAATTTTTGACTTTTCCAATAGAAATGCAGGTGGAGATGGATAAGGATAGGGATGAATGGATAAATGGATTCAGAAGACATGTGATAAGGGGGTAGATGAAGGACTTAAGCATCATGTTTTGTATGAGGTAATAAGATCCCATGTTTGAAGCGACTATTTGAATGTTGGTACAACCTTATTAGAATGGATGAATTATGCAAGAGGATGGATTAAAGGGATTTGATGGGGGAGATATGGGGGATAGTGGATGGGGTGTTGGAAAGTGTATGGATGAAATGATGGAGTGGGTGTGTGATGGGGGAAGGTGTTCAGGACCAACATTGGCACATGTGGTGGATGTGAAATGATAAGAGGGTTGAAGGATGGGGAATGTGGCGATAATGGAGGAGTTGGGACAGTGAATTTTGGGAAATAAGGACCCAAAACAAATTTAGGAGATGGAGGATGTGGATGATTTTTTGTTGGATTAGAAACTTTGGATGTCGTTATGGATTTATAATTTGAAGGAATTGCCTCTTGTTTCTTTGAGATCCACATGGTTTTGATTTTACCTTTAGTGGGCCATGATGGCCTTTCAAATGGATTTGGATTTTGGATTTGATTTTTCTTTTCTTCAACATATCTTTTTAAGGGGACATGAGGAGCTTTTGATGCATGTGGATGTTTGGATTTATGCATTTTTTTTGGCATCCGAAGTGATTTTAATAGCAATGGGATGGATATGAGGTGATGGATGATGTGGAGAAGACATGGATAGAGTGATAGAGGTGGGTTTTTTATGATGATGTGTGGATGGAGGATGTGAGATAGCCTATATGGTGGGGTGCCTTTGATGGTCCTAATCAAAGATTATGCATTTAGGATTCTTATGATATGTGCTAGGGATAGGTGATGGATGGATGGCGTTATATAGGGAGGATGTATTATGGTGGATGGAGGTACATAAGGGCCCAAAATAGATGCAGTAGATGGAGGATGAGTGATGATGGATGGAGGGACATAAGGACCCAAAATGGACTTAGAGGATGAAGGAGGAAGATGGACGGTTGTTTTGAGGTAATATGATGGAGGAGGGGGGATGATGACAAATGGTTTGGTAGAGTGATGGGAAGTGCCTCTCATTCCTTTGGAAGAGGCTTGCTTATGGTGTATGGAGGTTGTACCAACATTTTTGGAGTGTGAGTCTTGGGAGATATATCCAAGACCTTGTGCACTTGGGTGTTCTTTGACCTGGATGGGTTCTAAAATACCTTGCTCATGAAGGCCTAAAGATTTTCCTTGATAGTTTATGATCTTGAGCATTTGATCTATGGTAGGATGCGTATTCTTTTGGAAGCATGATGTGAGTCTGTTAGTAGGTGGAGGAGGAAGGGTGATTGATATACTTTTTTTTCCTTCGACAAGAAGACCACCATGGATGAGTGTAATGTTACCAAGGTGATATAAAAGTGGTTTTGGGGTGATAGGGCTAGGCGGCGATGGAGGATCATGTGATGGAGACAAGGGGATAGTAGCATCCTGATCAGGGGAATGAGTGATAAGGGATTAGGAGAGGGATTAGGTGGTATGATAGGATCTAGATTTGCGGTAGTGGATGATAAGGGCTCGTGAGATGGGGTGATTGGATCTTGAGTGCAAAGGGGATCATGGGATGGAGTGGGTGAGCTAGTGTGATATTGAGATGGGGTAGATGGGATGGTAGGATCAGGATCCCATTGAGGAGAGGGATTGTGAGATGAAATGGATGAGGGACTATGATGTTGAGATGGAGGAGATAGGATGGAAAGATCTTGATTGGGAGGAGGGGATATGCTTGTATGCTTTGGATTAAGCTCTTGGCATGACTCATCTTGTGTGGAGGAGTGTTGGGGGGACTCCTCAAGTGGCGGATATGGAAGGAAAGAGGATTCATGAAGGTCATGGGATTGGAATTTGGTGATAATAGGACTAGGGGGAGTGGATTGGATTTTGTTGGCTTCACTAGTTTAAGTGGTTCTAGGAGTAGAAGATGGGGATGTAATGGATTCGTTTGGTTTGATGGTTTCAACTGTTTGGATGGTGTTAGGAATGGTAATGGGAGTGATTGGTTTAGAATGGAGGAGGGCCTCATCACTAGTGACCGAATGTGATAGAGTGGGATGGCATGGTTCCAAAACATCAATATATGGATTTGGAGATGTCTCTTCTATCATGTGTCCTTGGATGACATTTGGAATGAGTGTGGGATTAGGTGGGGTGATGGGAATGGATGGAGGACTAGGATTAGGGATTGGTGGATTAGGATTAGATAAGGGGATGGGACTAGATGCAAGACTAAGAGGAGATGAAGGGTTAGGATTAGAGACTGGTGGATTAGGATTGGATGGAGGAATAAGGTATAATGCAATGAAGGGGGAGTGACATGGGAGGATATGGATGATGAACTAAGATAGGAGGATGCGAATAATAAATTAGGTTGAGAATATTGGGATGATGGATTATAGTAGGAGTATTGGGATGGTGGATTAAGATAGGAGGGTGTGGAGATTTAATTGGATGGGAAGATTGAGATGATGGATTAGGATAAGAGGATGTGGGTGGTGGATTTGCATAGGAGGATATGGGTGCAGGATTAGGATAATAAGATTGAGATGGTGGATTAGGATAAGAGGAATATTGTGATGGTGGATTATGATAGGAAGGAATGGTTGTTGGATTAGGAGGGGAAGATTGTGACGTGGGATTAAGGTAGAGATATTGTGATGGTTGATGATGATAAGGATAGGAGTATGGGGATGGTGGATTACTATAGGAGGATGTGGATGTTGGATAGGAGAGAGATGTAGAGGGAGGATATGATGCAAAAAAAATACCAAGAAAATGGAACCTTTTACCTTGATTGAATTGATGAGTTTGGTTGGCCCTTTTTGATGCTTTATTATGTGCTCCTTCAATGGAAATATGACCCAAAAATGCATGCAAAATGGAGTAGAAGTGATGAGGAATGAAATGATGCAAAAAGGAAAACACTAACAAACACTCAAGATTGGCCTATGATTAATTCAAATAAAATACCAATAAAATAGAACCTTTTACCTCATTTGAATTGATGAATTTGGTTGGCCCTTTTTGATGCTTGATTGTGTGCTCCTTCAATGGAAAATGACCTAAAAATGGATGCAAAATGGAGTAGAAGTGATGAGGAATGCAATGATGCAAATGGGTATTGTGGTAGATGAATGCAAATGGAAGCTTGATGAATGCAACAATGGAGGTTGAAGGCAAGCATGCAAGTGCTTGAAATCTTGTGTGCTTGTGAGTATAATGCTTGAATGCCAATTATGTTATGAATGTTATATGATCTCTCAAAAAAGTGAGACAAAATCTTCCATTTTAAGGGAAGAGTCTCTAGAGAATTCAATGGCTAGGATTTAGCCAACATGGGCAAGATGGAGGGTTGTGGTGATTTGAGGACTCACAAGCCCTCACATCTTTCCATGTGGAATATGAGGTGTCAAAAGGACAGGTGACATGGGAAGGGGACATGTGAGGTGGAGAGAGGACATGCGAGGTTGAGGTACTTGAAATTACCTTGGGATTAGGGAAAGATTTCCTCAGAAAAGAAGTTCTTGTCCCCATATGAGGATGATGGTGACAAGTGAGGAATTTTAGAAAGTCCTCTTTTATCATCATGGGGATGAGAGAAGTTGTTGGGGGAATAAATATGAATTTTAAATTCACATGATAAGGGATTACCTTGGGGATAAGACACGATCCTCATAAAGGAGGTCCTTGTCCCATGTGACTAATGTGACTTATGAAGGAATTTAGAATTTCCAAACAACCTACATGGGGAAGAGAAATGCATTGAATGAATAAATGTGAATTTTAAATTCACATGGGTGAGAGTACATGGGGATTGTAAATGCAATTAAAAATTTCATTTAAGGTTGTTGGGAGAATAAAATAGAATTAAAAACTCCATTGGGATGTGGGAAGAGTTGACTAAAGGACTAATTAGACTAGTTAATTAAGGATTAGAAAAGAGTTAGGTGGCTAATGATGATTAGGAGCCAACTTGAATTTTTTTGAGGATGTGACACATCCTAATCATGGATTAGGGATATGTCACATCCCTAATGATTGGATTAGGATATTAATTAGGATTAAGTGTGGATGAGACATAAAGGGAATTAAATAGGTGGGTTATTTATTTAATTCCTTGGAAGAAATGGATAAAGGGGTGAGGTATTTAATTATTTAACTAAATATCTTAGGGATTTAGAAGACTTTATGGGTATTAATTAAATAATAGTAACATTATTTAACTAATGTGGATAAAAGGATATTTAGATGAAAAGGGTAAATTTGGCCAAATATAAGTGGTCAAATTTAGATGTCTACAAGCATACATCACTTACACACAAGGGGAATAGCTCATACACACATCAAAAGTATAATAATGATTATCTCATACACACATCACATTTACAATAGCGACTAGCTCATACACACATCACAAGTACAACAATGACTAGATTATACATACATCACATATATCCAATGTGAACAATCCAAACATGCATCAGAAGTTCACATAAAGATCAAGTGACACGATGGAAGTGGATGCAACTTATTGCATACATTATCCAACTACCTAGTTCACCAACACATAAGATAATTAGATCCCATCTAGAAAATGAATGTATGTGCATCCCATACTACAATATGTGTCCCATAATTTTCCCAATACCTCACCACCTATGATAACAGTCAAGCATCCCATACTTGATGTCATCACTAGCAAGGGAATAAGCATAAAAATATACACAATACCCCAGGCCATTTACACAAGTATAAAGTGAGTGACTAACACATACACGATGACCAACTAGCGATAGGAAGTGGATGTGACACAAATTCATGCATCTTCCCATTACATAGTTCACTAACACCTACCCTTTTAGTGCATCCCAACTAGAAAAAGGAATGTTACATCATCCCATACTACACCATAGGTCCCATCCTTTTTGCCAATCCTATACACTAGCAATGGTGATGGGAAAGTATGCCATACTACTTGCAATCAACATCAAATAAGGAGTAATATTAAAATTTCACATCACACAAGGCCATTGGTAAGATTATCATAGCCTGTAGAGCCATCAAGCCATTGGATTTATAAGTCTACTGCTTTTAGGCCACCACCAACAATTTTTTCCAACTTGGAAGGATGTATTAACAAATATATATCATCGCATGGCCTTGGTTATATTTTGTCTAACCCCTTCACAATATGGGTAGCCCCTAGCTAAATTTTTTCTGACACATGTGGGTATTATAGATAAGTACACATAATCTATACACCATATGTGTTCACAAATATTGGTAAAGTGGACCTAGATATATGTCACAATCAAGTTATCCATTAGACTATACATAGATTCCTTTAGGTCTAAGGTCAAATTTTATAAACATATAAGAATCACATTGAGACTGTATGAGTTGGTATCTACTCAACACATTTACATAAAAAAATACTTAAAAGTAATCAAATACATTCAGTTCATTCAAATTTTTATTCAAGAATACATTATAAAAAAAAACATTATTTATTATACACAAGTTATCAAGTTCCTTAACACATTTATATTCATCTAATGCACATTTTATCCTTGAGATGAAACATATTAAAGGGGGAGGTTAGAAAATTTTGGGAACAACCCCAACCCTAGGATTTATCTCCTAAACCCTCCCCTACAAACCTGGGTCACATGGGCATCCTTCACCCAAGGATTTTCTACATACCCACTTCAAAACAAAATCAAAGTCTCATATATTTCTCCCCATAAGATTTATTAAGGAACATACACCTAGAGTTGCTATGCATACAAATCCTTGTCCAATTAATAAATAAGTTACTACAATTTCCACCCAAGAGAAGTTAATTGAACCTTAGAAAAATAATATTAATTCTACCTTCCAAACACCCCAGGGTTCTATACACATTTATATTCTCTTGCATGAGAGAATAAGGGTTGGCTTATTTTTTTCAATAATATTGTTATCTAAGATATATCTCTAATAATGGAGATCTAAACAAACCTAGGCATAAGTTTCTAGGAAATCCAGACTTAATCTAAGAATAGAACATCAACAAAGTAGTCAAAATATCTTCACCATGCATTAATTATGAAAAAATCCTTAGCTTGGGTCTAAGTGAGGTCCCACCAGAATATGGTTCTATAAAATTAAGTATCACAATAAATTTGACTTCCTCCTAGATGGGATCTTGACATGCATCAACAAGGCTACCTAGAAACTATTTAAAAATTTGGAAGGCTTATAGTGATAGTATATAATGCTTGTATAGTTCTTTAATTCTACCCAATACAAGCATTCCCTAATAATTATATATCAAGGATAACATGTAGCATTCAATATGTGGATGATCACACCATGGATATATCTATCACATGTACCATAAATCATGAATACCTTGCTTAGTGACTAAATACTTAATACATGTAGTGTTAATTATAATGAAGGGGATATCATAACATCTTGTTCTATTTTAGTGACCTTGTTAATCTTGCTAGATGAGGGTTACATATTTATATGGAATAGCTCAATGTATTTCTTATATTTAATTTACCGTAGGAGAGAGAATTAGATTATTCAATTTTCCAAACAACTAACTATATTTAAGCATTTAACTTATATATGCTATATGCAAAAAATTTGTATCATACAATTGCAAGGTATAATCCTCAATAATTCCTAGCCTTGATAGATAGTATCCTTAAGAAGATATGGACTAGCTTATCCACATATATCAAGATGGTGATACAAATCACAACTATAAATGATTTCACTCAAATAAGTCAATTCAAAAAGTTAAGATGGCATGTTACTAAGAACTAGGGTCTTGATCTAACTCTACTTAAAAAATTCAATGCCAACATATTTAGATTGAGTGATTAGCTTAGTTATTGTGGTATGCCTATGGTTGATTACTACACATATTCCACTCCAAATTATTAATACTAGAGTCACATATACTTATAACATTTTTAAGGAGAAAATACCTATACAATTATATTATTAAATTTATAAAATTCATCTTTGACATTTAGACCCATTCACACATTAATGTTCACATGCACAAGGATATCATGTGTTCTAAAATTTATCCTAGTTAAAATATAAGTATCATTATTTAAATAAATATAATATTAGTATATGTATCATCTTTCATAATTATCATGTTGATATTTACTAATAACACCTACCATGGTATTTTTTTTACTTTTCCTCTTAGGGAAAATATAGTATTCTTCTTTTATCTTCTTACACAACATAACTAATTCTAATTTATTTGTGACTATGAAAGATAAATGAATACATACAATTTCCACAATATTGGGGGTTAAGCTTATTAACATTGACACAAAAATATAAATAGAAATGCTTATCTAATTGAGTTGACACATAATCATATATTGTTGCATAATTCAACCACATAAAATTTGACAAAAAGGCTTAGAAGCATGTACAAATATAGGGACGATGTTGAATATAATTTCCAATATATGTTTTGGTATTAGCCTTAAGGTTCCAAACATGATTCAAAGGGTGTTTATAAATTGATCTATACTTATCCATATCTAGATGTCCACAGTTTACATTAATTTCCACTAGGTTAGTTATAACTCTAGCCTCTAAGAAAAACTTCTATCTTTTATGATTTGATAGAAGTCCATTCCTTTTTCCAAAGATCCCATTTTTAGCATAAGAAAGGAGGATGTTAGCAATGGTTATGAAATTTTCATTTAGACCTGTCAATTATATTTTCTCAAAGGTTCCTAAAATATTTTTAACAAATTCATGTCGTGAATATACTATAGCCATTTTTTGTGAACAAAACCATAGTTATTTGAGGCTTTTTGTCCATAATTTTTTTCTCCCTCCATGCTTCCATATATCTAATGAATTTCTTCAAGCTTGATGGGCATCCATACCTAGCGCTAAGAACACATATGTGCCAAGAATATCTTAGAGAGCCATCAAAATCCCTTTTTTCCAATCATAAATTGTTTCTCTCATAGAAAATACTTTCGAACACCATGAAATGTGCCCTTATTTATTTTGAGAAACCATGTTTGAGTTGATGCAATATTTAGTGAATTATTCTCCCTTTTTCTCTATGTGAAAACACTCAACTATTGGCTATGTCCCTTTTTTTTCTCTTCCTCAACGTGTAATGTTAGTGTGAAAAGAACCTTTATGTATCTAGTTATATTTCATCTAGTTCCTAAACCTAGTAGTCCTATTCACACTATCTTAAGTTCATTTAGTGGTTTAGTTTTATCACCTCATAGAAACATGATACATGCTCAAGTGCACTTGTCCCAAGAGTTCTACAGTGTCATATATCTTAGAGTGTTAGTCAAATTTTCTATTCCACCATTCTTCTTCCTCATTTTCCTACATATAAAAGGAGAGATCATTGTACATTTATATGTTTTATGATAGTTTATTAGCTATTTTTTTGTACTTGGCTCTTTTGAGGATGTTCTAAATTTTTCATTCATAGTTTGTTGATCCACCATGTAAACACTCCAAAATTTTATTTATCCTTAATGCTTGATGGATTTCCATGGCATGTTGGAATATATTATTTCAACATGAGAAATGAGGAACTCGTCAAAGGTTTAGGAATATGGCTTATACACCTAACAATCATATTTTCTTCAAAGTCCCCCAAGCCTTTTCCACAAATCAATTTTGTGTCTATCCTTTGCTCATGGTATTCCATGAGATCACATTTCTCTTTCCCCCATTTCATCCAACCTAATGGAATGGTGAGAGAACCCCATTCACCCTCCATATCCTTATAAGGCACCTATGATTGTGCCTTACCTCCTTGAATACTATTCTATAAGCTTTTATGGATGTCCATGCCCCTATTGTCATGTCTATCCTCTTCTCTTGAATGAATCTGTAAAAAATATATTTATTTGGTTTCTTCCATAATCATCCACCATAGAAGTGTTTCATGTGGGGGATGTGATATTTTTTATTTTATTTTATCAAATTTATGTTTTAGATGGAGAATTTTATGTATTTATCCAGTGTGAATTACATTGAATTGGCCTCTATAACACTAAAAACTTAAAACAAAGGAGTATCATCAACAAATTTCCAATAAGAGATAGGGGAAATACCTATGGGATGCTTATACCTTTCCAAATCCCATTACTAAAAGCAATCTTGATGAAACACCCAAGAGAATCTACCATGATGATAAAAATAAATGGGGAGATAGGATCTCCTTGTCTCAATCCCCTTGATGGCTCAAAAAAATTGCAAGGACTCCCACTAACCAACATATAATATTTAGGAATTGATAAGTAGTTGAAGATCCAATCTCGCCATATTTTACAAAATTCATTACCTTCCATTATTTTTAGTAGGAAGTGTCGATCCAATTGGTCATATACCTTGCTTATATCTATTTTGAAGAGAATTCTATCAACATTATCCATTTTTATAGTATGAATTAATTCATGGGATACAATGATGCTATAAAAAATAGATCTTCTAGGTATAAAACCACTTTGTTCTTTTGCAATGATGTCTAGAAGAAAAATCGTTATCTTATAAGCCAAAGCTTTCAAAATGACCTTGTAGATAGTATTATAAAGAGATATAGGAAAAAATACTCAAAGGATTACACTATGTTCCTTTTGGGGATGAGTGCAATGAAGATATTACTAAATTCCTTTAGCATAGATAAACATTTCCTAGATTCCTTTGTCACCTCCCAAACATTTTTACCTATAATACAACATTTTGACTAAATTGTAGTCAATCCATTAGGTCTTGGTTCTTTATTTAGATGTAGATGTGTGATAGTAGATTTAATTTATTGTTAGATATTAGGGATATAAGCATCTCATTGTATTTTCATTGACCATTGTTGGAATTTTTTTTTGGGATTCCTCTTGAAAAATAATGTTTCAACCCTCCCAATTATTAAGGTTCCCTAAGGAGACTGCCTAATTGTTGATTTCTTAATTTTTCATAATGATAATACCATACAAATTTTATATGAAGACTATTCTATTTATGTTTCTCCTTATATTCATGGACTTGCAGTTTTTTTTATTCCTATCCACCTCTTTGAGATAACACTCTCTTGATTTTCGTTGCCAAAATATTTCTTCATGTGCTAGGATCTCAACATAAGAACTTTTGAGGGATTTTTATTTAAGAAAATTATCTTGGTTCATTCCCCTATTAAGGTTAAAGTATTGATATTAGCCATATTTTCTTCCATATATTCCTTTTCCTTGAAATATTTTTGAAATGTGAAATATTCCATTATTTCAATCAAGCCTCAATATTGAGTTATTATATAATGTAAACATCTGTATCCTTTCTCTTTAGGGGTTGAGTTCCACCATAGTTCAATGTTTGTGATAAAATAAAGATCTTGAAGCCACATATTTTTGAAATTGAAAGGATTACTTAGTGGGATAACATCCTTAGAAAGTATAATTTGAATCAAATAATCATCTAATCTTGACATTGAAAAAATGGAGCATTTATAGAGGAAATAATATTTTGTTGAATCTCTAAGATACATGATTTTTTACAATATCTCTATGATGTTATGTAACACCCCACCATGTAACCCAAAGAAAAACACAAAGTAACTAAATATAACATGTGTATGAAGTAAACATGTACACAAACGTTCTCAAGGTTCCATGACAATGCTAATTATACATACACTTGAAGAATAACACATCATAAAACCATATACATAAAATATACGAATATATCATATCACTGATGAATAATCCCATTTCATAATCATATAATGTTAAGTTACATGTTCAAGACACATCAAGCGAGATTGTGAAAAATATCGATACATCAAAATCATAATATAATAAGTTCTCATATAATCATCATGTATGAATACAATATAGATTACGATCATGCACAACTATCAAACTTGTCCAAGAGCATGCTCACCGTCCAACTCATTGAACAATGTGAAATTAGGAACCTATCAAGAACAATATCATATCGCACTGCATCACTTGCAAGGGGACCCAATGGAGGATAGAGCACATTCTTCCCAACCATGTGGTAATCGAAAGTCCACCCCCTATGCTAGGAGATAATATTGAAGGCCCACAAGTCAAACAAACATGTAGACAAAACAAACATCACATGGCTTGACAATCACATAACGAAATAACGATACCAAAACCACATGACAACAAACAAGCTCCTAGAGGAAACATCAATGAAAACGATAACTCTACACAAGAGACCACATGACATGTACAAGGATAAGAGTGTCATCACACAGTTGTTTTAGGTTACCCTGATGAATATTCCTAGATTACCGACCCTCGTCTAGAGTTACCCTAGTAATCTCTACTGATTCACGGACCCTAAACGAACTCATGTGGAATCACATTACTTTCAAGAAGACAAATTAAATGAACATGCCATTCTAGGCCATCTCAACATACCCTTAATCTATACAAGCACTAAGGTGTAAGGCGAGGAAAAAAATTTATCTGATTTAATATTGAACACTACCCAACCCCTCGTAAATTAAATTAAGTTCTCACTGAATTGAAAATCTTGATAGGTTACCCTAGTAGCCTCTTAGGGTTTTGGCCTCAAATGAAATCCACTCTTCCTACATACAAGTAACATATCTTATTGACAAACACATAGGATAGCCATCATGCACATAAAGAAAAACCATGAATAAACATATCATAAACATGATGTATACCAAATTACTTCAAATACCTCCAATATAATATCATAACGTGCATGGCCAAATCCCAATTAAAATCATCACAATCAATTAATAAAGTACAAGCATTAAAATCTTAATCGTACAAGTTATATAACCTAGCCTCTGGAAGATTTTAAAAACTCAATAACACCAATAGCTTAGAAGTACATTCCTATTCTTTACAACATAATTTTTCCCAACATAACCTCTTATCAAATATTATTGGTCTAAAAGATCATAAAGATTGCACATAGACATATTTTAAATGACATATAGTTTGTTCTAGTTCAACAAATAAATCTATATTTATACCTTTTTAGGAATAATACAAATTCTTTGCAATCAATTTCCGATTATAAAATAAAAGTCATTCAATTCTATTATATATATATATAACAAGTAATAGTAAGAATCAAATAAATTATATTAATTAAAATTACAATAAGAACTATTCAATTAAGATGATAGAATTCAACAATCATTATAATCAAAGGTACTTAATTCAATTTATAAATGAATTTGTTCTCCTCTATTTGATTTTCATAACATAATCAACATGTATTCAGATTATCCATTTAAGGAACACCAAAATTTATAATTAAAGAACATAATCAAAACACCGAAACAAGCTTATAATAATCTATATATAATGGTGTGAACGCAAGAAGACTTGGTACATGACTTTTTCTTTTCTTCAATCAAAATTTACTAACAATAAAAGCCGATTATTCACATGCAGTGAATATAGATGATAATATTAAGTCACACCCAATCAAAATTATAATTGATGGCTTCAACAAGGAATGTATTTTGCATGCGAATAATAAACAAGTATTACTTACATTTTAAGTTTGTGGTAGGAGATAGGGCATGCGAACTATAAAGAATGTTAAAGCTAGATTTTGAAAGCATGAAAGATACACTAGAAGGTACACGTACATTCGAAGTTGGAGAGATAGAAAAAGAACTTATAGTTTGATTTCATGCATCGACTCAAGTTTTAAAAGTGCATGATAAGAAATTAAGGTCAACATACATATACCACTGGAGATCTCGTGAATAAAACACAATGATAATGAGATAGCGCACATAATAAAAAGAAACAACAATAGAAAAAACATAATTAGCTACCAAATTATGTTGGAAAATGTGCCTCAATTTACTGGCTTGGACCTCTAAGAGACGCTTGACGAATTTATGCCCTTATTGCTTTACCGCGATGTTCTCATTTGGTCAGCTTGACCCTTTGGTCACTGAGACTTAGTCTGATTGGCAAGACTCTGAGGGTTGTCACAACGATGGGCCAATGGGCATGGAGTTGGCGGAATGTTTGTTGGGCTCAGCTTTATCAGCAGAGCAGTCGTCTATCAGTGGAAGGAAATTCTCTATCTCGCCAATGTGTCGATGCCTTGCATCAACAGCTGTTATTGGCTTCATCCGATAGTGTTGGTTGCTTTCCACGACATCCGAAGGCAAGTACAACTAAAAACCTTTTCGCCAAGTGGAATTTCCAGTGCGCATGACGTGTGGTAGCTTGTCAAAGTGGTGAGTGTAGCGAAGAGAAGGTGGGCCCCAAGCTGCTTTATGCGAAGGGTTGTCTGGCCATGGACACTTGTATGTGCCTCAAGAATTTCCTAGGGAATCCTATGGATATTGCTTGAGATTCCTCGAAGGAGCTCCAGCGGCCTCCACATAGGCCAAGCGGAGTGTGCGAGCGGTGCACACGTGATAGCCTCAGAAGCTCATTCCAGGCGAGCTCCTGGGAATCTTGGCGATTCTCTCCTAGATGCCCCGAAACCTCCTTAGCGGCAGACACGTGGCTTGTGGGAACTGATAGAGCTGTCGGTCGATGTTTTGGCGATAGCGGATTATTGTCAGCTCAGAATGTGATGCAATAGTTAGCGATAGTGAACGGATCTCGGACCGTGGGGTTTGTTGACCGATCACTCCTCGATCAAGTGACAGAATGAATAGTCATGCGATGCGTGGCATTTTCTCATTGGTTGTTTTTGCATCGTTGTTGCAAAACAAAATTTATTGTGGGGGTGGCTCGATGCAGGATTGTAGGTGGATCCGATCCGAGATCGATTTGGCGTGTCAGTGAAGAACTGAATTTCATGCACCCTAATTGGTGGTTGTAAAGAGACTTGTAATAGTCGATCTTGACTTGTAGTCAAGAGATAGTTTTGAAGAAGAGTAGTAGAATACTGAAAATAGGTGTTGATGAGTTTTTGTATTTTTTCATTGTATGTTGGAATAGCATTGTAATAGTGAGTGCATGAAAACTCAAGTGCTGCTATGAGCTAACTATCAGAGTGAGAGGACTATAACTTTGTATGTAACCTTTTGCTTACTATAATACAAAGTGTCTTTCTCTTGGTGTGGTGGGTTTTTTTCCCAAAAGGGTTTTCCCATGTAAATCTGGTGTTATCTTCGAGATCATTTTATTTCTATTACTCTGGTTACCCTGTATGTGTTCATCTTAAGTGTTTTAATGTTTTGAAACTGGTCTTTGCACATCTCCTCTATGGTTTTAGCGTTAGGAAAGCGTTTCCACACCTTTGCTTTTCCTTACAAGTGGTATCAGAGCCTGGTCAGTTGTGTTATCCTTGTTAGTAGGGATAGTTTTTTGTGTTAATATTGTTCTAGTGGGAGTCTTGCAAAGTTAAACTTAGTTATATCTAAGATGGTGAGTACATCAGGAAGAGTTGATATTGAGAAATTCAATGGCGACAACTTTGAGTTGTGGAAACTCAAAGTGGAAGACCTGTTAGTGGATAGAGACCTCTGGGTAGCAATGTCTGGAACTATGCCACAAGGTATGAAGCAGCAAGAATGGGACCTCGTAGATAGAAAGGTGAGAGGTCTGATAAGACTTTGTCTAGCCAATTATGTACTCTTGAATTTCCATGAGGAGAAGTTTGCAGCTTCATTATGGAAGAAGCTTGGCAATTTTTATCAAGGAAAGTCTCTAGTAAATAAGTTATTCCTGAGGAAGAAGTTGTACTCCTTGAAGATGGAAGAAGGTGCATCTATTGTAGACCATCTAAACTCATTTAATATGAGTGTTTCTTAGTTGGCATATGTGGGTGTAAAGATAGAGGAGGAGGATCATTGCATGCTCCTGTTATGTTTGTTACCTGACACTTGGGATCATTTGGTGATGGCTATTGAAAGCATTGCTACTTTCAAGATGGAAGATGTGGTTGTTTTTTTGTTGTCTAAAGAGATGTGGAGGAAGTCTTCTGAGATGGCCAAAGAGGTCCTTGATGTTCAAGGTAGATCGAAGGAGAAAGGAAAGAAGAAGGAAAAGAAGTCCAAATCTAAATCTGTACAAGATCGAAGTCTCCTGGTAAAAGTTCCAAGGTGAAATACTGGAATTGTGGGCAGCCTAGTCATATTTAAAAGGATTGTAAGGAGAAGAAGAAGAAGAAGAGTAACTCATCATACTATGACTCTTCTTAGAGTGATGCAGATGCCTTCATTGCAGCCTTGGCAACTCAGGTATCAGATGATGTTTGGTTGGTTGAATCAGGTGCATCCTTTCACATGACGTAATGGTTCACTAAGTACAAGAAGTATGATGGTGGAAAGTTGTACCTAGTGAGTGATTCAACATTGGATATTGTCAACCAAGGTAGAGTCAAGATACAGTTCCCTGACGGTAGAATCAAAGGGATTGGTGGTGTACTGCACATACCAAGTCTAGCTCGTAACTTACTTTCTGTCAGTAAGCTGAATGATGCTGGTGTAGAAGTTTTTTTCTTGAGTAAAGGATGTAATATGGCTAGAGGATAAATGGTGTTGGGTAAGGGTGTATGTACTAGCACTTTGTACAAGCTGGATGCACGTCCTATTCAATGCAACAATGCCTCTATAAATTCAAGCAAAGTTGTTTCTATAAAGGAAGATGAAGATGCTTCTCTGGCTACAAATGCGATGGAGGTGAAACTCCCAACAGAGAAGACCATGCTATGGCATCATAGAATCGGTCACATAGGTGAGAAAGGTTTAAAAACCTTGAAAAATAAAAATCTTGTGGAAGGGCTTGTAGATTGTAATCTTGAGTTTGATTTCTGTGAATACTGCATTTATGGAAAGCAACAACGCGTTTCCTTTCCTCGAGTTCTCATAAATCTTCTGGTGAACTGGACTATGTTCATTCTGATGTGTTTGGTCCAATGAATGTTCCTTCATTATCGAATTCTAGATATTATGTTTCTTTTATTAATGACTTTTTGAGAAGGGCATTTATATACTTTCTTAAAAGTAAATCAAAAGTGTTCAATCATTTTAAAGAGTTTAAAAACTTGGTAGAGAATCAGGCTGGAAGGAAAATAAAATGTTTGAGGATAGATAATGGTGGTGAGTTTTGTTCTGTAGATTTTGATAGATACTGTAAAGACCATTGGATTAAAAGGCATAAAACTACACCTTATACTCCACAATAGAATGGAGTTGTTGAAAGGTTAAACAAGATGATGATGGAAAAGGCAAGGAGTGTGTTGAGCAGTGCTAGTCTGGAGTAGATGTTCTGGGTTGAGGACGTGGCTACAACATGTTACCTGGTAAATCATTCTTCTTGCTCTACTCTTGTTGATAAGACACCTTTGGAAGCGTGGTCTGGTAAGAAGCCCTCTCTGAGACATGTTCATGTTTTTGGCTGAGGCATATGCATATGTGCCAAATGAGAAAAGATTTAAGTTGGAGAACAAAGCTGTTAAATGTATCTTCATCAGCTATGGTGTTGGTGTGAAGGGATACAATCTTTGGAATCCTGATACTGAGAAGGTTTTGTATAGTAGAAGTGTAATATTTCGTGAGCTGAAACCTTCTACAACTGATCCACAACTAGAGACAGATCAAAGAGAAAAGAAGAATGATGCAGTTGAGATTCCCAAAACCCCAGAAAAGGGAGAACTACATGGTATACCTAAAACTGAGGAGAGCTCTAGTAGCTTTGAGATAACTAAAGATGATGAACCACAACCTCAACCAGTGAGAAGGTCTGCACGTAAAAAAAAACAACCTGATAGGTATGGTTTCTCCATTTTGGGTTCAAACTGTGCCTATGCTTTAATTACTAGCACTGAGGAGCCTAGGACTGTTAAAGAGGCAATTAATATGCCTGATGGAAATTCCTGGTTGGAAGCCATGAATGAAGAAATGGAATCATTGGAAAAGAATGAAACCTAGGATTTGGTACCTTTTCCTGAAGGAAGAAAGTTTGTTGGCTATAAATGGGTATTTAAGAAGAATACTGGTCTTGAGGGCAGTGTTGAGAAGTATAAAGCAAGGTTGGTTGCAAAGGGGTATTCCCAAGTAGAGGGAATTGATTATGGAACAAAAATTTCCCCTGTAGCTAAGCTGAAATCTATCAGATTTTTGTTGTCACTTGTAGCTGCAGATGACTTAGAGATTAAGAAGATGGATGTTAAAAAAATGTTTCTCCATGGAGAGCTATAAGAAGAAATTTACATGTCCTAGCCGGAGCACTTCGTTGAAAAAGGTAAAGAAAGTCTGGTCCACAAATTAAAGAAATCTTTGTATGGTTTGAAGCAGTCTCCTAGAATGTGGTACCAGAAGTTTGATATCTTTGTGTTGTCTACAGGATTTGTGAGATCAAAATCATATCATTGTGTGTATTATAAAATTGAAAATGATTGTGTGCTTATTATTACCCTGTACGTGGACGATATGTTGTTCATAGGAAATAGTAAGTCTATGATTTCTTATCTTAAATCCCAGTTGTCTGCAAAGTTCAAAATCAAAGATCTGGGTGCAACAAGGTATATTCTAGGGATGGAGATAACCAGCAATAGAAATGGCAGAAAGCTTTGGGTCAACCAAAGTAAGTACATCAACACTATTATGGAGAGATTTGATATGAGTGATTGCAAGAAGCTCGTTGTTCCAGTTACCCAGGGAATGAAACTATTTGTTGAAGACTATCCAAAGTTATCTACTAAGATGGAGGACATGACCAGAGTGCCTTATGCAAGCGTTGTTGGAAGTTTAATGTATGTAATGGTTTGTAAAAGGCCAGACATTGCCCAAGCAGTTGGAGTACTCAACCGATTTATGGAAAATCTAGGAAGGATGCATTGGGATGTTGTAAAGAGAGTGCTTAGATATCTGAGAGGTACCTCAGGTTGCACTTTGTGTTACCATGGAAATTTGGTTGCATCTCAAAGAACTCTCAGCATTCGTGGATATGTGGACTCTGATTGTGCAGGGGACATTGATAGTAGAAGATCCACCAGAGGATATACTTTCATGTTAAATGGAGTTGCAATCAGTTGGATGAGCAAGCGACAGGCTGTAGTCGCTTTGTCCACGACGGAGGCAAAATACATGGCAGCGACTCATGCCTGTAAAGAAGTTGTTTGGCTTAGCCGCTTATGTTCTGATATTGGTTTTAGTGCAGGGAAGATCACTATTTTTTGTGATAGTCAGAGTGCCATTTGTTTGGCAAAAAATCCTACTTTCCATGCTAGGACAAAGCATATCGATGTGCAGTATCACTTTGTGAGAGATATGGTGGAGGATGGAAAGGTTTCTTTAGAGAAGGTGGATACTCTGAAGAATGTTGTTGATGCATTGACAAAGCTAGTAAGCACAGACAAGTTCAGATGGTGTGCAAGTTTGATAGGGCTTGGGGCCTATGATCGTAAATAAATTCAAAGTTTGGAGGAAGCCAGCAAGTCTTCATCAAGTGGGAGCTTGTTGGAAAATGTGCCTCAATTTACTGGCTTGGACCTCTAAGAGAGGCTTGATGAATTTATGCCCTTATCGCTTTACCGCGGTGTTCTCATTTGGTTGGCTTGACCCTTTGGTCATTGAGACTTAGTTTGATTGGCAAGATTCTGAGGGTTGTCACAGTGATGGGCCGAGGGGTGTGGAGTTGGCTGAATGTTTGTGGCCTTGGCTTTATCGGCAGAGCAGTTGTCTATCAGTGGAAGGAAATGCTCTATCTCACTGATGTGTCAATGCCTTGCATCAACGACTGCTATCGGCTTCATTCGATGGTGTTGGTTACTTTCTGTGGCATTCAAAGGCAAGTACAACCGAAAACCTTTTTGTCAAGCGCAATTTCTAGTGCACATGATGCATGGTAGCTTGTCAAAGTGGTGAGCACAACAAATAGATGGTGGGCCCTGAGCTGCTTTATGCAAAGGGATGTCTGGCCCTGGACACTTGTCTACACCTCGGGAGTTTCCTGGGGAATCTAGCAGATATTGCTTGAGATTCCCCGAAGGATCTCCAACGGCCTCCACATAGGCCAAGCGAAGTGCACAAGCGATGGATACGTGGCAGCCTCAGAAGCTCGTTCTAGGCGGGCTCCTAGGAATCTTGGCGATTCTCTACCAGATGCCCTGAAACCTCTTGAGTGGCTGACACGTGGCTTGTGGGACCCGATAGAGCTAGTGGTCGGTGTTTTCGCGATAGCAGATTATTGTCGACTCAGAATTTTATGCAATAGTTAGCAATAGCGAATGGATCTTAGACCGCGGGGTTTGTTGACCGATCACTCCTCAGTCAAGCAGTGGAACAAATAGTAGTGCGACACATGGCATTTTCTCAGCGGTTGTTTTTGCACCGTTGTTGAAAAACAACATTTATTGCGGGGGTGGCTCAATGTAGGATTGCAGGTGGATCCGATCCAAGATCAATTTGGCGTGTTAGTGAAGAACTGAATTTAATGCACCCTAATTGGTGGTTGTAAAGAGACTTGTAATAGTCGATCTTGACTTGTAGTCAAGAGACAGTTTTGAAGAAGAGCAATAGAATACTGAAAATAGGTGTTGATGAGTTTTGGTATTTTTTTATTGTATGTTGGAATAGCATTGTAACAGTGAGTGCATGAAAACTCAAGTGTTGTTGTGAGCTAACTATCAGAGTGAGAGGACTGTAACTTTGTATATAACCTTTTTCTTATTGTAATACAAAGTGTCTTTCTCTTGGTGTGGTGGGTTTTTTCCCGAAAGGGTTTTTCCACATAAATCTGGTGTTATCTCTAAGATCATTTTATTTTTGTTACTCTGGTTACCCTATATGTGTTCATTTTAAGTGTTTTAATATTTTAAAACTGGTCTTTGCATGTCTCTTCTGTGGTTTTAGCGTTAGGAAAGCATTTCTGCACCTTTGCTTTTCCTTGCAAATCATTGCAGAGTCAAGATGAAAATTGGCCATCGAATAACATAAAATTTTGATTTGTATTGAAACAAATGAAAGAACAGGGAATCTTCGATGTATGCATCCTCAATAAATAGGTTGGCTGAACAAACAAGGTAAAGATTGGAGAATTGGCAATAGAATAACTGTCGACCATCACAAAAGAAAAGAACTAGTAGAGAACCCGCACAGGTATTCCCATATGAAACATGCCACACAATAGAATAAAGGAACGGTAGGAAAGAGAGAATGTGCAATTAAACTCATAAAACAAATTCATCATAAGGAGAATTCAACGCTGATCAACAGCATGCATTATGGTATGAACAAAAAGAGACATGGGAGAAGATAATATACAGATTGAGGACCAAACGTGAGATTTATTTTGCCAGAAATTCCAAAGATAAATCTCACCGATAGTCATCAGTAAAGGATATGTTCTTTTAAAAAAAAATGTGTTGATAAAATAAAAGAAACTTTTAATTAATTCCATTGCAACAACCATGAGGAATAACCAGGAGAAACATTGAACAAATCACACAGACGGTTGCAGCAATGAAAGAGTCTGAAAAGGCAGAGAGAGTGACGCTGAAAATGATTTAATTACAACACAGTTCTCAACATAGTTTTCATTTTTCTACAATTTTTCTTCAATTTTTTCCAAAACTAAACAATAATGATTTTATTTTTTGATGTTGTGCAGGTTATTCAGCATACAGATTCAACATAAAGAAAATCAAATACTAAATACGACATTTAGAAGTTTTGAATTCAAAACAATAACCAAGAAGAAAACCTAGAATAATCTCTCGAATTGCGATGAAGAATGGAGTAAGACTCGGAAAAATTGAATCTGGATACCTTCCGTCACACGCATGCCTTCAGATTCATTGTCTCAAATATTTCCACCCAAAAACACATAGAGAAAATGAAAATCTCTTTCCCCAAAAAAATCTACCATGAAAACAACTTTTTTTCGAAAAACCCAATTGTCGTGTTCAATATTTGCATAACAACCCCTTTTTAATTCATTTTCAATTAATTCTCAATTTCAAAACTTAACAAACAGTCAACATGCAATTATAATTGAATGAACAGTTCTAATTAAATAATTACTCCAAACAACATTTTCTCTTTTCAATTCAGGATTTCAGATATTTTCCATAATCTATTGAAAACAACTATTTAAAAATATCTATTTTTAGAACATTTAAGTTTGCCCAATAAATCAACAATAATGTTTAATTAATATTCTATTTTAATAATTTGAACTAATCAAACCTTTTAAAACAATAATTAACTTTAATTATAAATTAATCTAAAAATAATTATTTTAATTTAACATTATAATCAAATCAAATATCTTAAAAATAAACCATTTAACTAATTAACAAGTCAATTTCCAAACATGATGAACACACGAATGACATGACAAAATGAACAACGAACAAAAAAAGGGTAACAAATGGGTACTCGTCCTCTAAAGAACAATGGCTAAAGAAAGAGTACTTGACACTATCTCTAAAATAACATGTTTCCATAAGGTCATGGCACACTCATATCTGACAAAGCAGGCGGAGTCGATGCCTGTACTTGCAAACTGCATAAATCAACACTGTCAAACATATCCACATATATCGACAATCACACCGTGAAGGAGAGTCGTAGCGTAGCAATGTACTCACGAGTGATTAATGATACATTGTCTCCTTCACCAAGACTAACATGCAAATAATACATCATAAACAACATCAAATATAACATCATAACTCATTAAAGCTCAGAAACAACATGAAACCATAACACACATAATGTCTATCATAATGTTGCCACACAAACACAATAAGAGGATCACAATGTATCTAATGTATCATCAACCCAATATAAAAACTAACACGGTATCTGCGTCATAATTGGAATAAAGTAATATAGTATCCAAAATAGCTAAATGACTAGCAAATGAGCATTAAAAAACTGAAACAAACAATAACAACTGGAGAGACACTACATGTTATGAAGCCCAATCTTCTATTTTTATAGGTGTAGGTGTCAGGTTTTTGGTATAATATATTGCAGATCCTATATGCAAGACAACTTCCTAAAAAATAGATTGGATTGAGGGGTGTAGGCGAGGCCACATTTTATCTATTGGAGAGAGGATGGAATTGAGATTACTTCCAATAAAAACCATTTTCTTCATGATGGAGAGAAGACTATTAGAATTTTAATTTTGAACTTGTTTATTTTGAATGCTACAAATAGGACCATACACAAAAAAACTGAAGAATGAAAAATTCAAATATATATAAGCTTCAAACTTTACTAGCATGTTGATTTCGCATAGAGAGAATGACATTGACTAAGGTGGTGAAATGATTCCATAGAAGTCCAGGGAATCCAAAAGTCCCATCTATCTCCACAAAACTACCATCTATAATCTCCATGCTTGCAAAATCTACATAGTTTTTCATTGTTGATCTTGGTTCCTTACATTAATATATACCTTCCTTGGATATATCCATTTGGCTCTTGTTGAAATGCAGCCTACAAGAGGTGGTATTTCTTCCATTCCTATTTAATAGACTTCTTATATACCATGGAGTACCTAATTATCCTAATATTAAACCTATTGTACTTAATGTTTCATCCATTTCTCAAACTTATTAATTGTAGAACATAAACATAAAAAACATATTTTGAGACAAGATGTAATATCCCGTTTAAAAATAATTTCAAATTTGCTACAATGATTTTGCTCAAACATCCAAAATATGAAATCGGGTAAAATGAAATTGCAACACTATTTTTGATTTTTGATTTTTTCTGATTTTTTAAATGAAATTGAATACTTTTCGTATTAAAACATGATTTTGACATTAATATGTTTCCATTTACAACAGAAAACAATACCCACAAATCTGTTGTAATGTTTCAATACTTACATTACCAAATAATGTCTAAAATTTCACCAACAAACTCTAGATTTATCATTAAATATTGTGCCATTGAAATAAGCATGCCTTGCTATAGAAAAAGCATGATTTAACAATATTTTTCTGCTAATAACAACAGCAAACATGAGCCATAAACATGTTTCAAATTATGATATCTTTTGCAATGAAAATCAATACCCAAATTTCAACAAAGGTAACTATAGCTACCAATACAAAACCTCCAACACTTCATACAAAGTCTGGGGAAAATATACATAAATAAACTGGACGCTAGAATACATAGTCAAGAAAATTTGGAACTTGCTTGACAAATTAGCTCATTTTCAAATCTTACACACTTACAGGGAAGGAAATATGGTAGCAGATTATTTAGCCAATTTAGGATGTGATCAAACAGAAAAGGAAGTGGTACATATAGTCAAAATTCGAAAAATAGATCATGCTTTGGAAACTAGTATTACTAAAGAGGAAAA
Source organism: Sequoiadendron giganteum (assembly GCA_007115665.2). Taxonomy (NCBI): domain Eukaryota; kingdom Viridiplantae; phylum Streptophyta; class Pinopsida; order Cupressales; family Cupressaceae; genus Sequoiadendron; species Sequoiadendron giganteum. Next base: position 219,127,707 of record CM021107.1, on the reverse strand, counting down.
TGCTCTTTGAATTGAATTAATCCATTTGAATCCCACATTCAATATGCAAAAATTAATATTTACAGATGTGATTGTCAAGTATTGAGGTGCAAGATTAAAATTACTTTATTTAAATATGTTTAATACTATTTAAAGTTGTAATCAACTCGTACGTTTATGTTTGGCAATTACATGTGTAAGTTTATTTGCAAGGCCTATAACTCATGAATAGGATAAGGAATGTATATTTTTTGTCATAATCAAAGGGCTAGAAAGTGATGGTTATATGCGACTTCATGTGGTATGCATCATGTCAAATCCTTTGAGATTTATTCAGTCATTTTTTATCAAGGAATTGGGATCGGAAAGCATGGAAAAGCATGCGAAGAGTACTTCAAAGCATATAACGTCATGTTTTCTTGAACAACATGATGTAATTTGAGATTTTCTTACAGATTAAGGCAATCACTGTTACTAATGTGTATTATTTACATGTAATCGAGGGTACTTGATTTTATTTTTAGTAATCCAAAATATCAGTGGCATGTATAAGTTATTCTGCATCACAGGATAAACATCATATGTTAATTTGGTGAGTAACACGTGGTTAGCTATGAAGAAAGTGCAGATTTTAGTCACATTGGTGAGTATGTTTTCTTTCACATTTTGATAAATAAATTTAAAAGCTCAAAATCTAGCACAATAAGGCATGTGCTAAAAGTAATTTCAAAGGTATATGAAAAGATAGAAAGGACTGTTTTATTGGAGGTAAACATTCTTTCGTCTATTTATCTGGGAATTTCACAAGGCTTTGTTTATCAAAGTTTATTTTCCATTTGCGGAGCTGTTGGATGAATTGGTCTATTTCAGTCTTCTTGTTTTAATCAAAGTTTGTTCATCCGTGTGGAGCTAGTCTTGTTCAGGAACAGTCATTACAATGGATTATCAGCCACAAAATTTAAGAATGTGGTTTCTTGTGAAAAGTTGGGAAACTCCGATCACTGGTAAGATTGAAGTGGAACATTTGCAAATTGTCATTAAATTTAGCTTTCCATGTGATTACAGATGCCTCAAATACATTATTGGAAGTGAAGTTCTTTAACCGAAAACTAGGAGGTTGATTTTTCCATCAAATATTTTCTTAATCTTTATATCTAACCTCATGGATATGCTCCAATGTTTGGACTCTATGAATATCATAGTAGAAAAAATGATCAATGAGATTTTTCTGCAAAATGAGGCTCTTCTTATCAGTGCACAAAAATATGTTTTCTCAAGAGGAGAAGGATATGTGGGTGGTATCTTTCCTCCACACTTCTTGCCTCACAACAAAGCATATGTCAATGTGTATGATGCTTTAAAATAGTCTTTAGAATTCTCAGATCCCAGTCATTTGAATAGAGCTTTAAGAAGATATAGTCATCATTTGGATAGGGATATATCTTAAATCTTTAGGGAAAAATATCATTATACTTCTTTTCTACTTCACCATAACTGTTATCATGCAGCTCCCTATTGCAGCGAAATTCAGGTACTCTTCAAGCAAGTGCTCAAGGTCTGGCTTGGAATGTGTACCAGAATATGACACAATCACAACTTCAAGGAGGAAGTAGCAAGAGAGTTGGCATGGTGGTTGTCCCAGATATGAACATAGCTATAAATTCACAAATTGAAGAAGAGGGAAATGAAGAGCAGGGTGATAATTTGTTGGATTTCATGCAGATGGAGGAGTAATTGGCTATGAAAATAATGATGGTTTTTTGAAGGTTTTACATTATGCATCCAAAATTTTTTTGTCCAGATGCTGAAGGATACAAATGAAGAGGAAAATTCAAGTTTTTCGTAGAACAAATCATATATGCCATGATTATTGATGTAAATGACATTTTTGTACATGTCGAATATATAAGTTTTGGATGAAAAAATCAGTGGATATTGCAAAGATGAAACATTGTAAACTGATCAAAATATTTGATCATAGGTTAGTTTTTTATGCATTTTGTGAGCTATAACCAGAGGTTTTCTCACTGGCTCTTTCCTCCCAGTATGCTCTTTGAGCTAGTTTTTGTAAAAAAAAAATATATATATATATATATATATATATATATATATATATAATATATATAGCGGTCCGCCACTTTTGTTTAAAAAAACAAACAAGGTAAATCCACACCAAAAACTCAACACTCAAAACTACTATCTCTACCAACTATTTGACGAAAACACCACAAGAAATATCCTTCAACACCAATGCAATTTTTGAGTGAAATTGTGCCTGGAGACTCTTGGAACCATTGTCTCTGAGCCTTATCTCCTTGGTTTAAGAAAAATCACAAACCTATGAAAAGGAAATAGTATATGCAATAATGGAAGCTTGAGAGGGAAATTACATTATATTCAACTCCTTTTTTCTAGCATCAATTTGGGCACCAAAATCCCATTCCCAATGGAAGGAAACTTGAATTTTAAAGATTGTAACTCTCAATGCCAACAATAGAATCGCCATTAAACACTCCAATCCAAACTACTCAAAAATCAATCATTAACTCTCATTGTTAGAAACCAATTTACAAGTCATTTGATTTTTTCCAAAAAGTCACGCCTACTTTGTACCCCTTTAATATTTCAAAAATGTTAATTCATTTGTCAACACAACTGATTTAATTAATATAATTTGAAAAACCAACTTTTCTAATTTATCCACAGGTCATGACTTACTATTTTTAGGAAACTAAGTTTACAAAAAATGGTAAATGCTATTTTTAGAAAAGGGGACATTAGAAGTCCTCCCTCCGCAAGATTGCTTGCCTTCAAGCAATGAAGGATTGTATGGTATTGATCTTCTATCTCTTCCCATGTTGCATCTCCTCTGCGAAAATCTTTCCATTTGATGGAGTATTGGATGACACCTTTGTTTCTTAGCTTTTGTCCTCTTGTTACCCAGAATCTTCCAAGTATCCCATCCTGCTTTTCCTGATCATCTAATGGTGGCAACTCAAGAAAAATCATAGTTTTTTCTCCCAACGCTTTCTGGAAATAGGTAACATGAAATATTATGTGTAAATTATGCAAGTTAGGGGCACATCTAAATCACAAGCTACTTCTCCTTCCTTCTTGATGATTTTGTAAGATCCATTGAACCTTCTTGCTCTAAGTTTCTTCATGTGATATGGTTGCACTCCAAGGAAGTCTTTAGTATAGAAACTAGAATACATACCCAAACTAGAGAAAACACCAACTTCATAAGCTCTCTTCATTTTCTTCCTATCTACATGTAATTTTTGTTGATCTGGTGCAAGATATAAGTTGTCTCTAAATGACCTCATGAACTCTTGACTTTGTTGGATAAAGTCACTTGTTGTAAGGATTCTACCTTTTGAGAATAATGAATCAACAAAAGAGAGTGCACCATGATCATAGAGATCTTGGAATAAGGACATACTGGCGTACATGTGATGGAAGGTATTATAATAATACTTCCATATATGCAACCATCTTACCCAAATACTATGTTGAGACTAACTCTCTGACAAATCATCATGCTCCAACTGAACTCTCCTAATCTGGAACCTCACAAAGGAAACATCATCCAACCCAATAGTGAAATCCTTGAGAATACTAGAACCAATGCTATGGAATATGTCTTGCCAAAGTGACTCAGAGAAAACCATTTTAGCAAACTCACGACTAATCACGATCCTAGGTAAAATACAAGATATCCTACTTAACCATAAAACAAAGTCCCCAACATCAATGCCACAAATATAATGAAAATCAATAACTATCACATCTCTGAGATCTACCAACCAATAAATCCCTTGGTTGTTTCCAACCCAAATCATAACATCAACACTTAACCTCAAAGTGTCAAATGGAGAGTTTTGGGCACACCAACACACCCTCATTACTACACTCATTAAGCTATCATTTCAAATCATACATACCATATCCGAGAAGTATTGACAGTGACCCTTGCTCACCAAGGTTGAAGCAATGTAAGAATGAACTATGTCCAAAATCTTGCTTGCAACCAACTACCAAAAAGCTCGTTGATGCTCAACAATAATATGTGCATGAAAAGTTATCTCCCTAGCCAACAAAAAGATGTAAAGGAAGCAATAACCAAACTGAAATCCAATTGAAAGGATAGGAAATTTGAGTATGGTAGTATCAATAAGATCATCCCCTATGCTTAAATTACATCTACCATCCAACCTCAGCCAAAAAATGTTCAACTATTGAGCTAAAAAGATCATCCAAATCATCTATGAAACATGATCTAAAGTCATGTGTAAGCTAATCCGAGAATGGGAAACATTACTCATATTGGAGGTTGACCCAACACTCCAATATAGAGACATCATATCATGGTAAGAGACTACACTTGGGTCCTGAATCTTGCAATCAAGTTCAATCTCATAATTGTAATCAATTAGATCTTCATTACCCAACTCAAACAAAGGTCTATCATGAGTCATATTAGCATCTATCTCAAATAAATGATCAACAACATGATGAAGATTAGAACCATCCTCTTGTTGGCCCAAAATTCTACTATCTGAATATGTCAGATCATACTCCTCTTGGATGTAATCTATCTCCCTAAACTGTTGATCCTCATAGAGCCAATCACTTTCCTTTAGAAGTGTCTCTTGAGCACCTTCCAAAGTAAGCTTTGTAGATTTAAGCTTACTAGTGAGATCACCAACCTCTTCCCTTAATTGTATAGTCATGGATAGGGTCTCACCTACAAACTTGTTAGCCATATCTCTATCATGAAACATGCACAAGTAAGCTACTTTGATTTCCTCTATAATGTCTTTCATTGTTTGCAAATCAACATATGTAACTCTAAGCCCATATTGATCCCTTGGTGTATTTTGGATGATGTTTTCTACATGCATGTGTGTATCATCCAATCTAGATAAAAATTGCATTTTATTTTCAACATACACAACAAGAATTTCCTTCCATGACTTCCCTCATGCAGGCCAAATTTTCATAGATCTAATGCATTGTTTTTATAATACATGCAAGAATAAAATCATTCTTCATACCTATCATCAACCGCATCATGGGTGTCCCAAATCTCATAGATATTCCTTTGACCAACTTGATGAAACTATTTAGCATTGCATTGAGGATTCAAAGCCACAAGGTTGCTATATTTATTCTCATAATCATGGATTTTATGGTTATTCTCAAAATTATCATCAAGCAACTATAAATTAGATTTGTGATCGATATCATTAACATACCTTGTAGCATTAGCTCCTTCAATGCCATCCACTATGCATGATGAATTAAAAACAACATTGGAATGAAAGGGAGATTCATCCCAAGATATATCCTCATCATAATTATATGTAGACACACCTATATCCCATGTGAAAGAGGATTGATTGCTTCGATCAAGGTATAAGTATTCATCGTGCTCCTGATGAGTAGTTGCCAATTTGAAAGATTCACTCTCCATGTCCCTAGGACCAAAATATTCATTAACATCCATCTTCGCAGGCTTGGTTTGGAATCCAAACCCAAAACCACTTGAAATCTCATCAAGGGAATGTGAAGAGTGATCATGAAAAACTAATCTAGAGCTATCATCATCTTTGATTTCTTCACAATCATCATCTGAAAGTGCATCAGAGAGCTCATTATAAATATACACTCCACCAGAAACATCAAAATAGATATTAGGCTTGGAATGATCATTGAATGAATCCAAACTAGGATTCAAGGCTATCAATTTATCTTATTTTTCATCAACATTATCCTCCATTATTGCATGCATGTCCAAGGAGACATCCTGAAATTTTTTCACACATTCATCATTCTTTAAAACACTTACAACATTAGATTCTTTTGCTATGAATTCTTCTACAACTCCCTGCTCCTCTTCAACCTTTTATTCATATCTATCAATCAACCTTTGACAAAATTCATCAAAAGAATCTACCTAAATGTGGACTTGGGTGTTCTTACCTTGGTACCACCAATCATGGGAAACTCCTTCAAGATGTAGGATCACATATTAAATGGAAAATTTCTCCTCTATGGAACTAAGGAATTAATGGTCTTGCATCTTGAATAGCCATGTTTTGATTGCGATCTTGCTTGACCCGTCAAAAGTTGGAGTTGAAGATTTTGTAACTTTTCTACTAGAATCTCTTCCACCCAAGTTTGAATGTTGTCTATGGCCCTTGATGGCTATCATGCTTTGCATATGAGTGACATAATCACTATATGGGATTACATTTCTAAATCTTTCATCTTGGTTAATGTATGTTTCTCTAATGGTTGCTCTAGCTCTTTGGCCAAATCTTCCATGTGATCAACCGTATTTTTAACTCTTTATTTTTGAAAACTATGATCAAACCCTCATGCTGGAAAGATCATAGCTCTGATATCATTGTAATATTGCCTTAAAAATTAATTTCAAATCTGCTACAATGATTTTCCTCAAACATCCAAAATATGAAATCGAGTGAAATAAAATTGCAACACTAATTTTTCTTTTTTTCTTTTTTTTTTTAAAAAATAAAATGGAATAATTTGTTTTATTAAAACATGATTTTGACATTAATATGATGCCATTTACAATAGATAACAATACCCATAGATCTGTTGTAATGTTTCAATACTTACATTACCAAATAATGTTTGAAACTTCACCAACAAACTCTAGATTTCTCATTAAATATTGTGCCAATGAAATAAGCATGCCTTGCTACAGAAAAAAGCATGATTTAAAAATATTTTTCTGCTAATAACAACAACAAACATTAGACATAAACATGTTGCAAATTATAATATCTTTTGCAATGAAAATCAATACCCAACTTTCAACAAAGGCAACTGTAGCTACCAATACAAAATCTCTAGCACTTCATACAAAGTTTGGGGTAGAAAATACATAAATAAACATCTATAAATCTGCTAAAATACTGATAACAATAGGAAGGTAAATCCACACCAAAAACTCAGCACTCAAAAGAAAAATCACAAACATGTGAAAAGGAAATAATATCTGCAATAATGGAAGCTTGAGAAGGAAATTATATTATATTCAGCTCCTTTTTTCCAGCATCAATTTGGGCACCAAAATCCCATACCTAATAGACGGAACCTTGAAAGGGAAATTACATTATATTCAACTCCTTTTTTCCAGCATCAATTTGGGCGCCAAAATCCCATACCCAATAGACGAAGCCTTGAATTTGAAAGATTGTAACTCTCCATGCCAACAATACCATTAAACACTCTACTCCAAACTACTAAAAAATCAACCGTTAACTCTCATTGCTAAAAACCAAATTACAAGTCATTTGATTTTTTCTAAAAAGCCACGGTTACTTTGTACCCCTTTAATATTTCAAAAATATTAATTCATTTTTCAACATGACTGATTTAATTAATATAATATGAAAAACCAACTTTTCCAATTTATTCACAGGTCTTGACTTAGTAAATGCTATTTTTAGAAAAAGAGACATTACACAAGACTTTTTAAAAGATCTCCATACTATCCAATATTAATCCTATAGATGTTACTACTGTTTTAGAGCCCATCTATAAACATGTCCATATAAAATATAGTGTCTCTATGAACTTTCTAATCCTTTAGTTATTTAAAAGAACTCATCATTGTATATTCTCATTAAATTTGGAAAAGTAGTTATAAAATAAGCATTCAAGTTTGAATATTTGAAATAATGAGTTTTTGGATAAAATAAAAATTGATTAAAAATTTATAAAATATAAGATTACTATATATATATAAATGTGAATGGAATTAATGTGGGTGAAATTCAATAGGTATTATTAGTACTTTCCTCATGCTTGAACCGCTCACTATTGTTGTTGCTTGCACAATATACCATATTTTCTTTGAAGAAAATATAGAACGCTTTTCTTGAATTATGATTCAAGCACATTTCAATTGCATTTTTACCTGAACTAATCTTGTTTAGAGTATTCTTGCAAATATTTTCTTTTACCAATTTTACTGATTTGATTTTTCAAATCATTACTTCAACAGTCTTAATCAATTTAACTCAATTTCTTGTTTTGACTATGATTCTGTCTTCCCAAATTTGTTTATGATTCCCTCTTCCTAAAAAATTCTTGAATATAGATATGTTATATATTTAAAACTTGGTTTGTGTATATTTTAAATATATCATTTATGGGTTCTAGGTCTTGTAATTTTAGTAGACTTGACATTTGCATGCTATCCTAAGCCTAAATATTTTTTCTCGAAAACTATATAAATTATCCTTTAGAATGTCTTATGCATCCTCCTCGTGTCATCTTTTATAAGTTAGAAAGTTCTTGAAAAATACAGTGACTAAGTTCACTCACATCAAATTGATGATCGGTCAAATAAAAATACCTGAACTCAAAGTTTTATATTCAGTCTCTTTCACCAATGAGCATAAGTCCAGAGAAATCAAGAGATAAAAGTCTATAAATAATCATATTCTGGATCCCAAATCATAAGTGCACTCATTTCTGGACTTCAGAGAAACACATAATTGTAGACCAAATATTTATATTTAATCCACCTGATTGCCTAGCTGAAGTCTGGGTTCATTGTTTTGGAGTTTGTCAAACCTTATAATGTATTATTTATACTTAAAATTCAAATCTGTTTGAGTGTCCAACTCTGCATGAAAAATGGGAAAAGATATCATAACTAATAGTGTATCCTCTTTTAGTTGACATCTGTAGTGTATAAACTCATTAATCTGGTGATATTCTTGGAACTAAGAGCTTAGATACATTTTAATTCACCAATGTTGTTAAGTTCATGGATGTAAGGAATGATGTCTAAAAGCAAGCAAAAGAGTTAGTGAATATGTGCCAATATTTGAGTGCATGTAAACTGATATTAAAACCCATGTATTTTACTGCAAACAATTCTTCCTGAACCATTGGATGTAGTCTTAAGATTATGGTGCTCTTGTGACTATGGGTGACTGTGAATATGGATATTACTTCATGGTTCTACTAATTCATTTGTGTAGGGAAATCAATTTGGATAAATGCTACTTCTGAAAACGTGTCATCAGATATATTGATTTAATAATAAATTAGGTGTTTGTGATTATTAAACTTAAGTTTTGGTTCTTGATGGTATCAACCATCTTTGAATTGTGAAATCATGATTAAACTTGAACATGATTAAAACTATTTGGTGGTTGAAATGTTTAAATGATAATTTATAAGCTAAGGGTCTATAAAAGATCACCTGTGAGACTTTGTAATGGTTGGAAAAAATAAAAAATAATGTAATTTTAAACTTTTATGTGTTATTTTTATTTTTTTTCAATTCTTTAAACATAGAAAATTTAATTATACTCGAATTTTCTTGGTTCAACTAACTATTAATGAAATCCTTCATGAGCTTCATGGAAAATCATATTTTTCCATTTGAATTAAAGGCTGTGTGGAGTTATATTCAAAATATGTGCATCTGTACAGTGCTTTTGTTCATGTTTTTTATAGTTTTATTTATCTTTGACTCTAGACCTTCATGTGTTCTTGGTTGTGTGTACACTAGTAAAGTAAGATTAGTTCTTTCAGATTCATCTACTTAACTTGATTTAGATTTTTATCATCATAAAATTGACTCATTTTTTATTTCCCTTTACCCTTAGCCTTGCAATCTAATCTGAAAGGTGCAAGTGCTTTCATTATTGATCTTGAATGTAAAAATCATAAATGTATATAATACAATGATATGTAAATAAGTTATGTTAACTTGTTAATTATGAAAAATATAATATTATTTTTATGCAAGAATTGATATTTTGTGTAATTTCACTTGATTTCACCATTGACCACTAAAATAGAACAATATTTCACCTTTTTTTTATCTTGTATAGCCATTACCTATGGTATAACCTTGGGGAAATCTAATTCTAGTAATAGGAAAGGGGCCAACCTATTGATTTGATCTAGCCCCACATTTTTATCTTACTTATCTTAAGGTGTGCTAAAACACACATCTATAGATTGGTGCTAGAAGGAGGGTATTTAGAATTTAATCATCTAGAATGATGGGTGCATATCCTAAAATTGTGTAATTATAATGAGTTAAATTAGGAGGTAATAGTATTCCAATAAGTAGTCCTCTTTCTTTTCAAGGGAGAATCCATAGGCTTCTTGAAGGTTTTATTTGATGGACCCCTTGTTTTTTCTTAGTAAACAAAATGCATGAGAATGCATGATAATATTTTAAAACTTGATCACTTAGTATCAAGATATGCATGAATAATTTTCTTACATCTTATTTCATTATAATTTGGAGAAGAAAAGATATGAAAGATATAGACATATGTCACTGTACTCAATAAATTCTTGGGTTGAGTTAGAAGATGGCTTTCTATAATAATTTAGAGATTATATATTTTATGAAAAGTCAAAGACAACAAGTAGAGCTAAAGAAAGGACCCAATGAGCCAATTTTAGATATCACTAGTCTAGATTTTGGAAGATAGTTGAAAGGGTATAGATTCATATGTGTCATTAAATAATGAACTTTTAGAATTTTTCAATTACAAGATTTAGGTCTTTATTATTAAGTATTTATTAGATAGACATAAAGCATATATAGTTTACAAGATGCTTCAAACAAACCATTATTTTGGAAAAAATGAATAATAATTGTCAAACTTCTCAATCCAATAAATTTCAATGCTCAACCAACATCATATTGTACAGACTCAACATATGTTCAACAAAAAAATTAGGTAACTTAAACCAATTTACAATTCCTTACACAACTAATTTATTTTCTTATTGAAATACACATTTGTTCCACTATTTATCACTCAAAATACATAAACTTACCCATAAGATGATGATGATTGTTTAGATTATGAAGTGAAAGATTCATCATATTTGGTGGAAACAAATGAATCTAAAGTAGAAAAGGATAAAACCTTAGGAAACTAAATAAAAAATTGGAAATAATAAGTCTCTAACAAATGAAATTGAGATCATATACACCTACATGGTTGTCCATAAAGAAAAATTAAAATGAAAATAATTTTAAAAACATTGAACGCATTAAAATAATTTAAACCTTGGACAAGCATAATTCAAAAAATTAAGAGTGATAATTTTACACATGATTCTTGTCAAATCTTAAGAGTGATAATTTTACACATAATTCTTGTCAAATCTCAAGTTTTGAACTGGATATACCTACGATGATATAAATTCTAGAAAGTGATATTTCAATCATGGGATTCATTGGTACTTTATCTAATTTGACTATACAGGGTGAATGCAAAATTTGAGGTATAACACAACATGAAGGTAGTAATCATCCCATATTTCTCACAATATTAGATTTGGTTTTAAGTGTTAATTCATCTTGGGTAACTCCTTGTCCTTAAAACTAGCAAGGAAACATGTGAAGTTCTAAAAAACACAACAATTGATTTATATGAAAATCATTAACCAACCTAATGAAATTGATAAACTAATTAAATCAAGTTTGAAAAATTAGGATTTAAAAAATTACTCCCTAGAATAAACTCAAACACACATTATCAACAATATGAGTGAGACATGGACATGTTATGATAGTTCCAATTTTAGTTTATCACAAGAATTAGTGTTAGAAAATAAAATTTTCAATATTCCATGTCTTTTATAAACAAACAATACTACTTGCCTAATGTAGTGGTGACTTACATTTGAAATCTAAAATTCAAGAAAAGAAACAAATTTAACTGGGAATTTATTCAATTTGGGGATAAAGGTAATCAAAATGATGATAATGTCGATTTTATGCTATCTATATTGAATGAAAGATGGTTGCATATAAATGATTAAGTGATTTGGAAAAACATACCTAATTTTCTAACATTTAAAGCCATAAATAACCACAAAAGTTTGAATTCACCCAATTGTATGCAAATAGACAAGGATGATCCTTATGCATTTACTAGAGTTTGAATTTGATGAATATGGTTCTAATGGATCATATGCACATAAAAATATGGTGAATTAGTTTTAAACATAGGGAAAGATAATTAAAATGATTTTATTGAAATTTAAACATGAAGAAGAGCTAGAGGCTCCAACATAGAAATTTAAACATGAAGAGGAGCTAGAGGCTCCAGGTCCTATCCAAACAAGCTTTATCACCCCTATCCATGAGAATAACAAACGTCGACAACAATCCAATTTCATTCCCATGCCAACAATTATACATTTTACAAGTTTTCTGACTTATAAATATAGACAAGTTATGTAAACCACTAGATAAATAGCATTTAAAGGTTTGTCGTCTTTGACTTATAATCTATTTTGAGTTCAACTAGTACAAATATTTTTTTGGTTTGTTTTCATGGTTGTTACTCATGTAACTTGTACTTTCATATCCCTTTGAGTTGCTTTCTATATTTCTTTCTTCTGCATTGGTTGTGTTATGAAAGTAAAACTTGAAAGTGCCCCTGCTGATAAGATTTGAGTCTTTAGTTGTTTACTTGTTTTTGTGATATTTAACTTTTGAGTCTTAATATATAAGTCTAGATGTTTATCTAGATTGATGTGGATCTTGACAATTCTAGATACTTAAAGCAAAAACATGATTGAGCCTTGAAAGTGGATTGATCCACAGATAACATTATGGCGAGTGCTAGAATGTAATGTTCATTGTGGGTCATGAAAGAGTGGAGCTGATACAAAATATTTAAATATACCAATAACAATCATATGGTGTTAATCAGTTAATGTAAATGTGACATAAGGATTTATTAAATATAAGTGAGTTGAAGGCCAAGAGTATTTTGTTTGATTGTTAAATAGGACAAACTTAACATAGCCATACACTCATAATTGATTTTAGATCACAAGTGTTTGTTTTCAAAATCATCTCTTAGAAGTAAATGATATATATCTTCTACAAGTATTTCAGCACGCTGCAAGTATATCTTGACAAGCTTATCTCTAGGTTCACCTAACTTAGAATTACATGCCAAATGCTACTATGTTTTTTCCTTGGTGAGTTAGTTGTGTTCCTTTTTGTTCATAAGGAGCATCTTTATAATTAATGTGGGTTTGTCTCTTTTCATGTGCATCCATTTCAGGCCTGCAGTCAAATGGATTCCAAAGAGGTTGTGTTTGGTCGAGGCTCATCGGGTAATATTTTGGAGTAATTCTTTAATTGGAAAATATATCCTTATTTTCTATAATTTTATTATATTTGGTAGAGTGGCTCTAGGGATAAGGATTTTAAATGTTTACACAACTCTATGAAGAAGTCATGCTTTCTTTATAAGAGTGTCTCCAAAATTTACTTCCAAATTACCATGAGAAGTCCCCTAAAAATTGTGGTTATAGGAGGGTGTGCTCAATGAATGCGATGCATATGTTGTCTAGAAAACAACTGAGTTGGTTCCTGTAGAAGTACTTTGGACAATTCGACTGACTAGATATGCATGCATCAGCAGTTTCAAGTGTAGCAGAGCCTATTCAATCATGGGAAATGTTAGGAGATTCATTTGTCTCTCTAACAAAGAGTTTTTTCAACCATTGCAAATTTGCAACTAGCTTGAAACAGTATCTTCATTATTGAAGAACTAACATTCGTCTTGTCATAATTCTTTGGCAGAACTGTAGTAACATGGAGATACTGTAAAGAATATTATAAATTAAAGGATTAACATTGATCTAGTCAAGCTAGGTAATGAACACCATATATATGTGGTATTTTTCTTCTTGGAGACAACAAGCTTTATTCAGTTATCCATTACTGATTCTTCTCTCTTTTTTTTTTGTATGATCTATGTGTTGGGACTATATTTTTTTTTAAATCTCAGTAGCTTACATTCATATGCTCCACAAGATAGCCACATTTTGAGTACAAAATTGCTATAATCCATTTCACATATCATATGCACTAGTGATTCCATCATATTTGACCTTTTGACACACCAAAATCCCTCTCATCATCATTTAGAAGGAGCCTCTGAATAAATAATCCATATCAGCATGATTAGGTCCATGTCTCTCTGACTCATAAGCTATGGCCTTTAAATTCAAGTTTTTATGGCATATCGATGAAAGGTTAACACTATCACATCGATCAACAACTTAGGAGGATACATATTTGGGAAGACAAGGCCTGTTGTTTCACCGATGAAAGGTTTATCGACAAGAGCAATGCTATCAGAATGAGACCCTCAAGTTAGCCTGAGCATACATGTCATGCTGATGAAATTTCATCGGTAAGATGTTCACTATGTCTCACCGATAAAGCAAAAGGAACATGTCGGGGAGACATGTGCTGTTGAAATGAGTTTTAAATGTCTTTCCGACTCTATATGTCACACCGATGAAAGTAACATCGAAGAGAGTCTTGTCGATTTATCTAAAGGAGGAGGATGCTACATCAGGGAGACTAGTAATGTCAGATTAACTCTCAAACCTTTCAACAATACTTATTCTCTTACCGATGGTAATACAAATGGATTAAAGTTCATCGGTAGGAATGATATTTGATCTCCCCGACTATATAAGGTGCCTAATGAACATTCGATTTGGGTCAAACATATAGATCGTCCAGTTTAAAAATCTCTTGCCAATATAATCATTTGATCTGACAATGGGAAATTAAAAAATCTTGCTACACTTGTGCTCGGAGCTAGATAGTAATGGTTGCACGGATACACACTATATAGATAATTCTCTAAGTGAAAGAAGAATAATTAAGGAGAATTATTCACACAATAAGCGACCTTTAGAGCCCAACGCTACCTTCCCAATCTACATATACCTTCGAGGTTAATGAAAATCACAGGCATAAATGAAAGTGTTAGGAAGGTAGGTCTATTTCATCTAGATTTTTTTCATTGTCGAAATACGTCTACCTTAATTGATGCAAATTTGTTCATGAGATTTATGCATGATCACTATTGCTATCTGTGCTCTACTAGTTTGATATTCCCATGATTTGTTTCCTACAATACTTGACTAAAGACTCTTTGTGAATAACCCAAGTATAGTGCTTTAATTGCTTTCAAACATAAAGTGGGCGGTAAGTGTTGCTTTATGTGATAACCATACATGACTTAGTTAAGAAATGGGAATCTCACTTATAATATTTTCTCAATGAATTGGGATACTGTATGCAAATACATGATGTCTATCTTTTTGTTTTTCCCTTTTCAGGTCCATTCTTGAAAGCTCCTAAGTGGTTGAAGAGACCAGTTGGTGTCAGTTTTGGATTTGGAGGAAAGCTTGCTTCATTTCGGCCTGGTATAGCGTCACAGAGTGTTGTTGGCTCTTCTGAGTTAGTGTACAATTTGTTCTTTGGTACATGTCATTAAGATGATATATGGTCTTATTTTTTTGCTATTTTCATAGGTATATATACACAATCTTGTTACCGAGGACAGTCTGGTGCTTCATTCAACAGAGTTTGAAGCTACAATAGTAGATGGTGAGAAATCATCATTGAGCTTTGTGCAAAAAGAAGTCTCAGGATTCTCAGTTACTTATTTTTGGATACTTTTTGAATGGGATTAATAACAATTTAAATTCATTTGTACTATTTCACGTGCAATTTTTTGGTTTCTGCATTGATTTAGTTTGGAAGAAGAGAGGGAGACATGGAATTTCCTAAGAGTCATGTTTGAAGATGAAGGCAATGCTAGGAAAAAGCTACTTGAGCACCTTGGATTTCAAGTGCAGTCTACAAGACTTACAAGAAGCTTAATCTGCCAACATTGATGATATTAGTAGTGAAATAATCAACAATGTCACTCTTGATGATACAACACAATTAGATCCATCAGTTCAGTCAAAAGGTGGACAAGATGTTGCATCCCCCAATGAATTGGGATCTTGTATGCAAATATATGATGTCTATCTTTTCATTTTTCCCTTTTCAGGTGCACTCTTGAAAGCTCCTAAGTGATTGAAGAGACCAGTTGGTGTCAGTTTTGGATTTGGAGGAAAGCTTGCTACATTTCGGCCCAGGACAACATCACAAAGTGCTATTAGATCTTCTGAGGTAGAGTACGATTTATTCTTTGGTACATGTCATTAAGATGATAAATGGTCTTATTTTTTTGCTAATTTCATAGGTATATATACACAATCTCGTTATCGAGGATAGTCTGGTGCTTCGTTCAACAGAGTTTGAAGCTGCAATAGCAAATGGTGAAAAATCATCATTGCGAGCTTTGTGTGATAAGAAGTCTCAGGATTCTCGGTTAGTTATTTGTGGATACTTTTTGAATGGGATTAATAATAATTTACATTCATTTGTATTGTTTCACTTGCAAATTTTTGGTTTCTGCATTGATTTAGTTTGGAAGAAGAGAGGGAGACATGGAATTTCCTAAGAGTCATGTTTGAAGATGAAGGAAATGCTAGGACAAAGCTACTTGAGCACCTTGGATTTCAAGTGCAGTCAACAGAGAATCAAGACTTACAGAAAGCTCAATCTGCCAACATTGATGATATTAGCAGTGAAATAATCAACAATGTCACTCTTGATGATACAACACAATTAGATCCATTAGTTCAGTCAAAAGGTGGACAAGATGTTACATCCCCCAGAGATAATGGCAAGGAGTTTTTTGATAATTTGCATAGTTCGAAAGAATATTCCTCACTTCCTCTCACTGAAAATGATTGTGTTGTTGGGAAGGATACCTAGGCAATGGAGACGAGGTGCAACATGAAGCTACTAAAGATTCGACTGAGTACTAAGAATGTGATGAAGCCATTCAAATTTCTTTAGTTGTTGGTGATTATAAGGGAGCGGTCATGCAATGCCTATCAGCAAACAAGATGGCAAATGCACTTCTCATTGCTCATGTCAGGGGGAGTTCTTTACAGGAGAAAAATCGTGATGAATATTTAAGAAAAATGAATTGTTCCTATCTTAATGTTATGCTTCTATACTAATTGCATGGAATTTGCAACATCTTAAAGTCTTTTAATGTTTTATGTTTTACCCTCCTTCTTGTATTTAGCTATCTAGATTTTAGAAGGCTAACTGGCTCTGTTTATCTGAAAATATTTCTTTATGTGGAATATTTTTTGACTTAACACTATTAGTGCAAATGGTTTTTGCTATGGTCAATAATGATCTTATTGGCCTTGTGAATAGCAGGCCTTTAAAATCATGGAAAGAAAATATTTCTTTACTTTGTACACTAAATGTTTTTTCCCACAAAAATCATTTAAACAAAAAATTATGTAAATTGGATAATACAATTTTGATTTGGAGCAAATTGTACTTGACAATAAGTTTTTTTTATAACTCATTTCTAATTTTTGTGAGTTGTAGTTTGAAGTTTTTGATATAATGAGAAAGCATACAAATTTATGCATTGTATCATATAGTTGTGTACAGTTTTTTCAAACATTTACCATACTTGTATCATAGATACAAGACTTGGACATAAAACAGTCTTGGCAGGCTGATTTTTGACTTAAGACTTGGAGGACTCGACACAGACTTGGTAGGCTGACTTTTTGACTTGAGAGTTGAAGGTAGGTCTTCAAATCAAATAAACCCTATGCCAAAGAGTGATGTGTGCTTTCCATTATATTTTCATTGAATGCTCTTGGAAAATAAAAGAAATTAGCTATGATGGTTTTTTGTTCACTATTGCCAATTGATTCTAAGTTTTCTTTAAGAGGCTTGGGGTTATAAGATCAAAGGGGTCTCTTGTATTCAATAGAGAAAGAAAGTCGGTCCTTGAAGAGATTATAACAAATATGTGATAATCACAAAGCACAAGGTTCAAAGCAATGAGATCATAATGTAAAAACAAAAGAGAAAAATTATGTTTTTATTAGAACAATGATTTTAAGGATTGACTATGAAGAAAAATCATCATAAGATAGCAGTGAATACAAACAATGATAGTACCAATGAGTTATCAATACAGTGAATAAAGAGTTCCAATTTTCAATGCATGATAATAGTAGTCCAAGGCATGCAAGGGATAGCAATGAAATACAATACATAGAGGGCAAATAGTTGCAAATGATCAATGTTATATCAAAGCATATGAGTGTCAGAGGATCATAGCAAAATGAAGGAGATAATAGCAGTTGTTATGAATGCCATGTGACCCGATATCATGCACAAAGAAGATGTAAAAGACCATGGAACAAAGTGAAAAGGGGTCAAAGTCAATGAGATTCATTCAATGTCAAAGAGCATTATCATTATATCAGTGAAAGCACAAGATTGTAACAACAATGAAGCAATGGAAAGCAAGAACAATATATGCAACATCAAGATCATTGTCATAAGGATGAAGATCAACATGAGGTTTCAAGATTCAATATTTCCACTTACCTTTAGATTGTAAGTTCCTTGTTTAATGTTCGGCCCTTTCTTGAATGATACTAGTGTTGCAACTCAAAAAATGCTGCTCAACAAGCTCTGACATTACAAAAATGGAAACCACCACTCTTTGTATTCAATGGTTATTTCCTTCGTCAGACTTGCAATTGGAAAACCTACAAATGCGCGCGAGAGCTGAAATACCAAATTGTTGATTAAACTTCAAAACTTCTCTCCAACGTGCAATCAAAATGTTTTACGCCAAAAATCAACTGCTTGAGATTCCCTCCAAATGCATACACAACCCGATCGACCAAGGCACCAAAAATACCTATTGCTAAAATGCACCAAAAAAACAATTGTGTGGAAGGCATGCAAAAATTAATCTTCATTTTTAGGGGAAAAAAATTCATCTATCTACATTGTCATTTTAATATAGGTTGTGAAAATTAAGATAAGCATGATGTGCTCCTAAAATTACTAGAGTTCAAACTTGTATAAAAAATAACATCTATAAAAATGATCCACACACAATTGATTTCAAAGATTATAAAATAATTATATTTTTAAAAATAATTAACAATATAAAGCTTGAAAGAGAAAAGTTTTGCATACCAAAATCAATCATAATTGTTATTTCTATTTCAAGTTATTAAGATGGTCGAGTATATCAACAAGCGAAGATAGAAGTGAATCAATTTCTTCATTTTATTGCAATTGGATTGTTTAAATCATATTTAATTTATTAGTGAAATTGACCACAATTGCTCTTTGATACATTTGACATGCTAACACAACAAGAAAATCAAACTAGCTTCGAATCATAGTTAAAAAAATTAACGATTCATTAACATAATGAGTAATAAAAGTTAAAGAATGTAAATGTTTATAAAATTTTTTATAAAATATGTGAAGGCCTTAAGACTGCATCGAGAGGCAATGCCTTCCACACAATAGGTATTTTTGGTGCACCAAGCAACCTAGGTAGCCAAATGGCCCACTTAGGTAGGGGTCCCATGAGGAGGGCTTAATTAGCTCTATGGATTATGATCAAATTCAAAACAAAAAAGAATAGAGGAGTAATAATCATTTATTTAGTCATTAATTTAGCCAGATATTTAGTCATTTTTATTTGTTTGATATTAGTCATTTATTTAGTCATTTAGTTGTGATTTTACCCAATTACCAAATTAGTCATTTATTTTCAAAATAATACTAGTGTTAGTCACACGACTAAAATTTTTAGTCATGTGACTAAAAGTTTTAGTCACGTAGTCATTTATTTTTCAAATTCTACTAGTGATTCAATTGTTAAACAACATTGGGGTTTTTCATTTTGAGCGTGATAAACTAGATTTGACTCAATAAACTTTTATGGAGCCATTAGGAAATGATGTTATGCCTCTACATAAATCTTTGTGGTAAGTTTTATGCATTTTTTACTTGTAGGATTCTCACAATTAGTGAAAAAGGTAGTGTTCATGAAGGAATGGAAAAGATGTGTAGAGCCTTTGAATTATACCCGTACTCTGCAATGGCATTGAATCATTTAGTAAACCATTTTTTTTTTCACTATAGGGCAACATTTTCTTGTGGAATAGTTTGACTGAGATAGCTCTTGTTTCAACTAACCACCCTCTCATGAAATATCATTCATATTATAATCTTGCATGATCTTATCGTAGTAAAGGTGATTATGATACCACTAGCTATTACTACATAACATCAATCAAGGAAAGCTAGAGGCCACAGGATTTTATGAATAGGTTCAATTGAAGTTGGGAGATCTTAAGAGTTCTCTCTCAAATTTTGAAAAGGTTTTGGAGGTCCACCCTGAGAACTGTGAGAGCTTAAAAGTTGTAGGCCATATATATGCTCAACAAGGGTTGGTAGAGAAGGCTTTGGAAATTTTAAGAAAGGCAACTCGCATAGATCCACCTGATGCCCATGCATTTATCAAGATGAGTGAGTTATTAATATCGTCAAAACCTAGTGCAACTTTAGATTCTCTGAAGACACCAAAGTCTCTTCTAAAGAAGAGCAAGAAGTACCCATTCAATTGTTAAACAACATTGGGGTTCTTCATTTTGAGTGTGATGAACTAGAGTTGTCTCAACAAACTTTAATGGAGGCATTAGGAAATGGCATTTGGGTTGAATTCATAAATAAAAGCCCTAGTGTTAATTCTACAACTTTTCCTGTGCTCTTTAAGGATATGAAATTCTTCCATCGACTAGAAGAAGGTGGTGTTTCACTTGAGCTACCACGGGATAAAGTCACAATAGTATTTAATCCTGCTAGGTTGTTTGAATAGCTACATGATACTGAAAACACAAATCTTTTATACAGGCTAATATTGTTCAAGTTTCCTGATTATGTGGATACATATCAACATCTTGCAACCATGGCTCAAGCTTGGAATGAGATCCAACTAAGACTAGAATTGATTGGGGATGCACTTAAGGTGGATAAAAACTCATCAAATTCTTTTTCTATGGAAAAATATAATTGAAAATAGATGACTGGCTTAAAGAAAAGAAATAATTAAAGTTGCACAAAGTGAATCGGATGCAAAGAGTTATTATGTTATTTCACTTGGAAATTGGAATTATTTTGTAGCTTTACGCAATGAGAGGAGGGATCCAAAGGTGGAGGCACAACATCTTGAGAAGATTAGAGAACTGTGTTGTAAAGTGTTGGCACATAGACCAGGAAATGTTTATGCTACAAATGAGGCAGCCATTGTGCTAGCTGAAAGGGATCAATTTGATATTGCAAAGGAAATTTTTACATAGCTACAAGAAGCTACAGTAGGAAACATCTTTGTTTAGATCCCTGATGTGTGGATAAATCTAGAACATGTTTACTTTGCATAAGGATAGTTTGCACTTGCAGTGAAAATGTATCAAAAATGTTTGAGGAAATTCTAATTTGGAACCGACACCCAAATTTTATTATATTTAGCTCGAGCACATTATGAAGCAAAATAGTGCCAAGATTGTAAAAGATTATTAAGAGCAGTAGAACATTATTAAGATAAGTAGATTGTAATGAGTGTTTCGAATTTATGTTTAATGTGATGAGGGTTTTGAATTACCTCTGAATTCGCTGTAGAGGGCCTCGGCGAATTCAAATTCGTTGCAACAAACTTTGAATTCCTTACCCTTGCTCACCTTTTGAGAAGTCTCTAGGTCCTCTTTGAATCCTTATCGCCCATGCAAGTAGCTGGTATAACTGGTCAAAACGTGGCATGCCATGCTAGCGAATGAAGTGAGGTCTGCAATGAATGAATGAAGCGAGGTCAAATGAGATGAATGAATCCACAATGAATGTGAATAATCACACCAATAATTGGCAAATTGTTTTTTAAAAATTTTGTCCACTTTGGATTGGATGACTAACTATTTAGTCATTTTTATTTTTGTGACTAAATAAATTTTTAGTCAACGACTAGATTAGTCATTTATTTACTCATTTATAGTTGTGTTGCAAAAAATGAGTAGAATTTTCATTTTTAGTTGTTGTGACTAAAAGTTTTAGCCACCTAGTCATATATTTTCCAAATTCTACTAGTGAATGTTGAAAGTCATTACTACAAATTTCTCAAAATGGTAGAAGAAGTCCTACCATTCCACAATTATAATGAAACCAAAACACTCTCCAAGCATGCCCAATAATCCAACTAGGCCTAGTGGTGGAATAATGCCACCCAAACATGTGGAACCCTTATTCTCACCCCTCTAAACTAAGAGAATCAAACAATAAATCATGCATACATGTACATAATACAATTATGGAGAATGATGCAAACATGAAATCACACATACCAAGTACATACACATTGCAATTCAATTACAAAATGTTAAAAAAGGGTTATAGCGTCCAACCAACAACACCCAAGAAGAATTGGTGCAACCACCAAAATCAAGAAATGAGCTAGCAACAACATCATGCTCAAAAAAATTTCTCAAGGACACATCAAGTACCAATGAATCAATAAAATCATGAAGATGAATACTAAGCATCAAATGTAAAATGTCATCGTTAACTTATACAATTCCAGATAGGTGTTTAGTATGAGCAACAATATTAGTACTAGTCTTGTATGATCTCACATCAGTATTCAATGTAAGTGAAATTCTCATGTTTGTAATTTAGTTTAAAAATCTAAATTCATTTTATCTCATTAGATTACCCAATACAACATTTCATATAGGGACGTCTCCAATCCTGCCTGTATAGATTTCCACTCTACTACTAACCTTAGCCTCTTATCGTAGGTCTATAAATCAACCTTAACCCAAAAATTCTTGAGGCACAAAAAATGAGGTTGTAGTTCATGATCCTTGTATCCAAAAGGTCAAGACAATCATAAGAAACATGAGACTCTTTTTCCACAAAATAAAAATTATGGTTTGAATTCTATTTTTTTTCCTCTTTTTGAATAAAGGTTCAAAAACCATAAAACCCCAAATCCACCATTGATGACATCATCAAAACCTACAAAAATCATTTTCCAAAATACTCAAAATTTTCAAATTTCAAAGATATCCTTAGATGTAGAAAATGCACAAAAACAAACTTTTCAACTTATAAAAGGTTTTTGAGAAGAATTTTCCGTAACTTTGACTCATTTTAAAAATTCTCAAAAATCATACAAAACACAACTAGAATTAAAAACTATATTATATACATCAATTCACTCAAATAATTTCTAAAAATGAAGAAGTCATATGCATCTACCTATTATGGAAACGACAAATGAAAAACTTCCAAACAAAAATTTAAAACAATGAAGGATGAGTTTCCTTTAAATCAATACTTACAAATAATATTTTCCACTCACAAGCAAACCCCAAACCAAAATAATCCCACTCCAAAGCAATTTCAAAATCATTTCCTTTCAATTTGTATTTAATTTCCAAAGGATGAAAGAGAAGTTTTTCAAGCCGAAAAAAGTAATATAAAAAGGTGTCTCTTTTCCTTTTTATAATTTCCTAAAATCTTTTTTCATGTTTTCTCCATTTCCCACTTGAAGCATATTTAGAAGATGGTTTTTTCTAAACTTCATATTTAAGATATTTTCTAATTAAATAATTATATTTAGAAAAACATTAAGATTGTCAATTCAAATGCAATTAGGCAAAAATTTAAATGATTTGTTCATAATTTTATCAAATTGATTAAGACAAGAGTCCAAACAATCTTTTAATTTACAAATGCATTTTAAAATATCAAATTATTAAATGCATATGACCTTTCCAATATAACAATCAAATATTTAGCTTTCACATTTAAGTATGTAGGTAAAACATTAACACTTCAAAGAAAGTAAACACAAAACCCAATTAAATGCAAATGAAAACTAAGAAATGAAAAAAACATTCACAATTAAACACACACATTATTGGTTTATACACAACACATGTATCTATCATCAACTTCACATCTTGGGTTAATTGATATCACAAGATACATCCTACAAATCGATCAAGTAAGATGGAGAATATGCACACCACATTTGTCCTAATTGAACCATCTCCAATAACCACCATTGGGGATAAAACCTATGTCTACACATTCAATAAAACATCATGCATACCTGCTCCATACAATATACAATATAGTTGAAGCACAATATAAACACTCAACATGATATAATATAAAGGAGATACAAACATTATCAATTGATATTCATTTTAAGCCACATGATCCATAACATAAATGTAGGCATTGAGAATCAATAATACACATAGTGTTGAACTAGATAACACAATTAAATAACATACATCATTTATAGTGAAATAAGTGAAATTTTTTAATTAAAATAATCCATACAGATACTCACAACATATACATCCCATAATACACAGTTAGACAATATACCAATATAAAATATCATTGATAAATTACATCATTGGCAACAAAAAACATCATTGATACACACACACACATAATTGTACATGACAAATAGACTTGAGACATCACAAATCTCGTTGGGAAGTATAAAGCAAATGAGTGTGTCATATTTGCCACTAAAGTGGAGTATAAGGTAACATAAATAATTGTGTTATACAAAAAGTAATATAGCTTCAAAGAAAACTAGGTTATAGGAGTATTTGCTTTGAGAAACCAATAACAATTACTATATTAATTAGAATGTGTTAAAGATGGTGATGAATTAGAGGTCAAACATATTAAGGTTTATTATCACTTAATTTCAAAGCCGCTGCAAATTGATGAAATATATATACATTTCATTTTTCCTTAATATCAACTTGCAAATTGGTTTACAAAGTCATTGCCTTCTACCAAATTTGTACAATTTAAAACTAAAGTCTTCATAATGAATAATGCCCACAATTATGTGAATTTTTTAATTAAAAATCAATCGCACAAGTTTTTAGTCAAATCTCATTAACTTGAGTACTTCATGAACAAAGGTTCACAAGAATCCATCTCTCATGAGAATAAATGGTAGAATATCAACACTTCACAAAGCAAAAATAATAGGATTAGTTGTCCCATAGACTACCTTTCGCCTCGTGGATATTAGAAATACTGTATTCTTCTATTATATTCTTCGACACTTCGTGCCTCTATGTCATACTCTTATAAAAGTGAAGCATCAAAACTTCTCATGAGATCGCCCATTCTAAAACTACTCTAAGTCAAACACACTGAATCATGAATTTATCTCCAAAATCAAATCCACGTAATCATGAATTTTTCTCCAAAATCAAATCCACTTATTAATATCCACAAAGAAATCAAAGTTACAATATCTAATTAGTAGAGTGAAGCCAGAATTATTGACTTAAGCAACCCAGGAGATTAATTCTGGAACATTGTTGAAAATATTCATAAGTTAATGAATGCAATAGAATATTGTTTCGGTTGTTCTTGTGAGATTCAAATCAGCTTATCTAAATCATGATTAGGTACGGCATCAAACAGAGAGAACCCCATGAGCTCCACTGTTAAGCCCACTTAAGGATGTAAAATGATTGAAAAAATGACTTGCTTAGCAATAGAAAGCAAGCAGCCCAGCTTTTGATGAACCCCACAGAAACAAATTCAGAGAAATGGGGTTGCTTTTGGAATTGGAAGCCCAGCCTTTTCCAAAAAGCTAAGACCATTCCACACCTGTCCCACTCTCCACTCTACACTTGACCAGAAATATCAGGGAGACCGAGCTGCCCGGCTGACCGGCTGCCCAATGCACAGCCGTGTAATGGAAGGCGTTGGGGTGCTGCCTCATTTAATATAATCGACCTCGGGAAGTTGAATCAATTTTGTATGAACGCGGCGCGTATAAGAGATGCAAATTCCACACAACTACCCAACTGCAGAACAGTCAAGACCCAGGGTTATATTGCCTTTTGATGATTAACCAGGGTCACGCTGAAGCTGCTGATTCTGATTCTATGTCAATCGATGCCACAAGAATGGTAAAAGTTGCTTTAAACAACCGTTCTGTCATTTTCGGGTTTAAAAATTCTCGTGTGTTTATTTTAATGTCCGCGCGTTATTCACAGCTCTAAGGTCGGTAGCGGGTTCGAATCTCCGCAGGTTAAAACTAAGGAAGGTCGCAGGTTCGAATCTCAGAGGCATAAATCAAGGCAAACGTTTGGGTCACTCAGCTTGTATTTCCCGCAATGGATCGGTAGGGTGCGTCTGCTTGTTTGCTTGCAGTTCTGTGTGCGTGTTTGTTTTGGCGTCTGTCAGTTTGAATTGAGATCGATGAATTTGAGCAACGACCGGGCAAGGGCAACCCCAGCCCGGTTGGTGTAATTTGTTTGCGGCGACAAGAAATTCGGCTTTCTGAAGATGGTTTTGGAGTCATGGTTTAACCGCCTGGGAAGCCATGTGAGCAACACATTTAAGACAGCGGTCAAGAAGGCGACGGCGGCTAAAAATGGTAAATCTGAAAAAGGCAAGGCGGGAGTGATTGGCGTGCTGGGCTTCGAGGTCGCCAATTTGATGTCCAAGCTGGTGCAGCTGTGGCATTCTCTCAATGATCGTGAAATTGCCCGTCTCCGGGCGGATGTTATAACGCTACCGGGCGTTCGAAAAGTTGTGTCGAATGATGATAGATTTCTGCTAGGGCTTGCCTGTGCGGAGAAGCTGGAAAATTTGACGCTGCTGGCCGGTGCCGTGGCCAGACTCGGCAGGAAATGTAAAGACCCGGCTTTGCAAGGGTTTGAGCATGTTTTCGATGACTTGCTGTGCAATAATATCGATTTTAAGGTTCTGATGTTTTCTGTAAAGGAAGTGGATGGCAAAATTAAGAAAATGGAGAAGTATATTTCTACTACAACGAATCTTTATCAGGAGCTGGAGGTTCTCGCCGATCTGGAGCAGAGCTTGAAACGATTGCAGAGTGGGGAAGAAGGATCCAGGATTAAAGATAATAGCTTGCATTCTATTCAGCAGAAACTGAGCTGGCAGCGCCAGGAGACCAAGTATTTGAGAGAGATTTCGTTATGGAATCGAACTTATGATGCAGTTGTGGGGCTTTTGGCTAGGGTTGTTTTTACAATTTATGGCAGAATTAGGTTTAGTTTTGGAGATCTGTGTTTTTCAGGTCCGAGTAATAATTTCAATTTTAATTTTCCAGTGGCCTCGCTAGACACCTCGTTTCCTCGCAGCCTTTCGGTGTCCGCATCAAGGATGGCTTATGCGCCCGAAAAGAGGGAAATTAGGTTTTCTTCGGGGCCTCTGGAGAGGGGCCCTGTTGACATGAATCCAGGGAGAAGAGTTGGCCCTGTTTTGAACCGCATTGGATCCAATAAGGTGTGGCAGGACAAGGAGCGGCATAGTTTTGTAGGCAGTTTGCAGTCTTTTGTTGCTGAGAATAGTAGTAGGTTAATGACATGGGGATCCGGTAGCCCGGCAAGGCACTCCAAGGAATCAAACGCCAGTCTGATCGATGGAAACCATCCATGGGCCAGGCAGCAGGAGTCCTCGAATGGTGAGTCACCAATTGCATTTCCATCCAGTTGTAAAGTAGCTCCAAATCTTGTTAGCTCTTTCAATGTAAGTATGAATGGCTATCATAAAGAATCAGATGCTGGAGGGCATTCAGCAAATGGTTTTCACCCTGTTTCTACTTCCGACTCATCCCACCAGAATAACACTCTTAAGTTGTTTATTGGTGCTAAGAGTAGATTGCTGAATGCACCAGCTTCAACTCTTGGTGGTGCTGCTCTTGCCCTGCATTATGCCAATGTTATCATTGTTATTGAGAAGTTAGTGCGGTTTCCGCACTTGATTGGTCCCGATGCTAGAGATGATCTCTATCAGATGTTGCCAACTAGTTTAAGGATGGCTCTCAGGGCTAGACTTAGGTCTTGCACAAAGAATATAGCTCCCACAATGTACAATGCCGCTCTTGCAGCTGATTGGAGTGATGCACTGGATAGAATTCTAGAATGGCTGGCTCCCTTGGCACACAACATGATAAGGTGGCAGTCTGAACGCAATTTTGAACAACAGCACCTGGTTCCAAGAACCAATGTTCTTTTGCTTCAGACACTGTACTTTGCTAATCAGGTGAAGACAGAACTAGCAATTACAGAGCTTCTTGTTGGTTTAAACTACATTTGCAGATATGAGCAGGAAATTAGAGCAAATGCTTTGATGGAGTGCTCGAATCATGACTACGATGAGTACTTAGAGTGGCAGATATGATGGTATGTTTTATCCTGTCAGTTTGTTGACAAACCTGAAGGAAACCCCTTTTGTATGCTTTTCAGAAATGGTCTAACAGTGCTGGTGACATCTCTAGTATTTCTCAGACAACTAGCAGCAGGTTTGTGCTTTGCTATAATGTTGATGACGAAGAATTATGCTCTCTAACCCATAAATAGTGGATGTCCAGGATGGATATCTTTGGGCATGGTCCCATCATTCTAAGGATCACATTTTATATTGGTTTTATATGGAGAGTGAAATTTTTTGTTGTACTATTATTTTCTTGCTTCTGTCAAAGCAAGTCCTTCACCTCTTTGGTATCATAAGGTATGCTATATTTTATTCACTTGATTTTCTTCTTACAGGAGCTGATGTATACCTGCAAGGTTTATTATATATCCACGTCAAGTGTACAAATAAATGTGATCTGTTGCCAGCCGAATGCAACATTCTTTAGGCTGTTTCTGCAAAATCTGTATTGTAAATTTGATTTCAAATGTCTTTTTATGAGATGCCATTGAGATAATGGATAATAGAATTCACTTCTTTTTATCCCTTGGACTTCATGCAAAGATGTGTACTTTACTGGTTAATATGCCCACGTGCCTGCTATAGAATAGTCTGGCTGATAAAGCCTTGGTGAGTAGCTCTTCATAATATAAAGAATTCCTTATTAACTGATGCAACTCGAGATGTCCAAGAGAGATCACTCATAGCTTCTGGTATGATAGAACACCTACTTTGGTTGAAGAAATAGGTTATATGGTCTCTTAACTGATATTGCAGTAATGGGTAGATATGGCTCTATTGTATGTCCCAGGTTAAATTGTTAAGTAGCTAAGTGGAAGGGCAAGGCTATAGGTCCAGGACTCTCACGTTGAGGAATAAAATATGAATGCTGCTTGTTTAGTACCAAGAACGGTTAGGAGAGGCTTAAATATGGCAACAATCTATGTAATTAATATTTAGGGAGCATCAGAATAACCGTCTCTGCAAGGGATCATAAATGGTTGGAGTGTAGGAATATGGTGATCAATCTTGATCTCCTCAAATGGCAAGGACACAGATGCAGCTTGTGAACACTGATTTTGGTATATTTCTTAGTCACAGTATTTTGGTCTAAAGTGACAGATCCAATAAATGGTAACCAACCTCCTCAAAGGTATTACCTACCATGCACACATCCAATTGAAGCTGTCCATCTCACTAAAACTGCCAGCACAATTAGGTCCCAAGCAACACCAAACTCTACCTTGCAACATGATAAAGACAGTTGACCCCTTTTTTGACAACTCTCTACAATTTGAAGTACTTTTCTATCTTTTTGCTCAAAATTTACTATATCTAGTCTGTAAGGAACAGTCTATCCAACACGATCCTTTAGTGCAGAGTAGATTTGTACTCTTACCGTATTCAACAAGGTCCATAAATGTATGAATCATAAAGAAGAATGGATTGAATGATCGAGAGTTAGATATCTTCATTGTGGATGGAGAATCTTGAAAGTAAATTTGAAATTAGATGGCTTTAAATTTGGTTGTTCGGAATGCAACCTTTACTCTGACGAAAGGGCTACCTAATTTCAACTTAGAATGGGAGCAACAGCAAACTCAACCCGAGTATTATGCAAGCAAAACTGAAACTATGAAATTTTTTTAACTTACACCAAAAAAAATTACTACTTATTTGAGGATTTAATTATATTCTCCTTTTTAGACACAGACATTGAAATTATAATAATGCCCACAACTTTCCGAAGCTGTAAACAATACGATATCATGTAAAATAGCAAATGTGTCGTGCTTTGGCTTGCAACATGACCTTTCTCCTTTGGAAACTTTGTTCCCAAATCTGAAGCACCAAACGAAGACACAATCACATGTTTTTCTTTCTTTAATTCTTCAAGTGAACAGTATTGCAAACTTGACCAAAAAATTGATCTTACCTTTAAGGTTGTGTCAATCATGCGCAGCTCTTGTTAACAAACAATTGGTTCGATGGACAAAGGTAAATTTCTTGCATTTTACAATATTTCAATTATTTAACAGTTTTTAGCATGCATGAGGTACTTGTTGGAATGATATATTCACTTGCTTGAAAACATTTGGTCATGGGTTCAAAGCTTCATGTTTTGTTAGTTCAAAAGATTGAATAGATTGTTCTTTCAACTATAGCTGTCATGAGATGCTTGGGAAGACAACAATGTAGCCCTAGAGAGATGCTTAGGTTTCTCCATTGGAACCATAACCACACCCAATAATATAATGAATATATAATGAGGTGTAATTTGGATGTGTCACTAGAAAACTCAATGCTAACTTAGGTTATGTGGAACAAAGGCCCAACTCGACAATGCACCAATGACACAAAACATCGGCCTATCAATTATCCACTTACTAAGGCTTCAACCTTTGCACTATTGCCTACTTTATCTGAAGAATGCCATCATACCTCTTGGCTATGAAAAGACAACAATGTGGCTCTTGAGAGATGCTTGGGAGAAATAACAATGTAGCTCTTAAGAGATGCTTAGGATTCTCCATTGGCACCATATCCACACCCAATAATTTATTGAATATGTAGTGTGGTGTAATTTTGATGTGTGACGAGAACCCAATGTTAACTTAGATTTTGTGGAACATAGTCTCAACTTGTTGCATTGGTATATCAATTGTACACTTACTAAGACCTTCACCTTTCCCACTATTGCCTACTTGATTCAAAAAAATGCTTTTATGCCCATTGGCTACAAAAAGATGTGGCTCTTGAGAGATGCTTATGAACGAACACAATGTAGCTCTTCAAAGATGCGTAGGATTCTCCATTGGCACCATAACCACAACCAATAATTTAATAAATATATAATGCCATGTAATTTGGTGTGCGACTCACTAGAGAACTTAATGTTAACTTAGGTTATGTGGATCATATGCCCAACTTAACAATGCATTAATGTCAGAAAACATGGGTCTATCAATTGTCCACTTATTAAGACCTTCACACTTACACTATTGTCTACTTGATCCAAAAAATCAAGGCAAAGCATATTGGAATAGTTGATCATGGTGTTCTACATTTGTTGGAATGCATTTGAGGCTTAGGAAATGGTGTTCATTGTAAAATGATGTGGTGTAGAGCATAGAAGGATGTGATGATGTCATGGGGATGACTAAGGTGATCTAGACCACCTTGGGAAGCATCAATTTTTTTTTCTAGAGATTCAACATGAGAGGAAATTCACCTATGATGAATCGTCACTTTCCATTAGGCAAATTTGGCATCTACCACTTTTGGTAGAGGGCAATTGAGCAATCACTTTAGTCTTAGAGCATTATCACGAGTGGAATATAAAGGGTTTTCATTGTTTTTTCTTCCAATTTGTCATTTGATCTTGTATTTTTTGTGGATGGGGAGTCTAAAGGAATGCCATATATTGATGTTACATGAACTGTAAGAGGTGCTTGTTTATTGTATGGTGGTTTTAGTGCATCTTGTAATTGTAGCAAGCATAGTTGCAAGGATATTTTATAATGATATAGGTGTTGCAAGTGTCGTTAGGGCTTCTTGTTGGTTGTTGGAGCTAAAATTTGACTTGATGGCATTGTATACATTTATGTCGTTCATAGTGATTGGAGGAACTTTTGGGCGTACTCTTGTTGGAGTTTTTTTCATTTGTAGGGTTCCTCTAGGAAATTTTAGTGGTGTTATCATTTATCTACATCAAAGGGATTGACTCTATTGACCAAGGATGATGAGGTGGCAAAAAGAAGGGCCCATCAAGTTGATAATGACCTACATGTAATTAAATGATTATTCTAATAAAAATGACTAAAATAATGATAATTAGAAGAATCAAAGGCTACAAGTTAAATATTTTATTCTCCATTTTTCAAAGGCTACATTGTGGAGTGTAAGAACATTTTAAATATTAAAATTTAATATGGTAACAAAAAATTGAAGATATATAAGTATGAGAATGTGATTAATTATTTGTCAAAGAACTTTATTATTTGGTTGCCCATATATTTTGAGAGGAGAGCTCATGAAAGGCAAGAAAAAATCATTAAAGAAGTAGCCTATAGCTACAACATGGAGCAATGAAGCCCCATAGTTCCATCTACTATGAGCTTCTCCTCCTCTCCCTTTTCTTTTTCTTTCCTCCCTCTTTTCTTCTTCCTCTTCTAGGTAGCATATAACTAATTCTCAAATTGTTAAAAATAGATTTGATCATATTTAACAAAATTGTGTTGCTTTGCTCATGCTTGGACTGTTATATTTTTTCCTTTTCTTCGAGGGAGGAGCTAATGAACATTTTTTGGGTGCAACATACTTTTTTGTGCAACTTTAAGCCTTAGGGCAGTTGTATCTCTTTTTCTCTCGAACCCTAAAGTGGCTAATACAAATATGCGATTTTCCTTTACATTTTTGGATAACTATCTAGTGTGTTCACTTTGGTGATTGAAGTCCCATTGTTTTCTATGTTTATTTTCTTTGTCTAGAAGTGTTCTTTTCTTTTCTCCATCTTCTTGTTACTTGGCTCCAAGGGAATCTCAATGTAGTTGTCTTGGTAACTAATCTACCATTTTATGCAACTATATTGTTTATATTCAACCTAGTATTGTGGTAGGCTTTTAAGCCAATAATTTGTATTCCTCTTTGTATATATTTTGAGTTGTTTGATTCATGCTTGTGTTACATGATGTTGGTTGATTTCTTATTGCATGTTGGATTGCTAAGCTTTGGCCATGGTGGAAGGGTTCTTATTCTTGGCTTATGGTCTTTCAGGCTTTATATATTTTACTTTCAACATGATTCCATCTTTCTCTTTTCCTCTCTAGTTAGAGTTAGCTTAGAATAGGTAGGGAGTTGGGCCCTCAACTTAGAGATTGACTTGTAGGTCATTCATTGATCTACAAACCTTTCCATTACTAGTGATTTTTGTGAAGTAGATTTGGTCCTCAAAACTAAAACCATCTAAAACTTCATCAACAATTTTTGGCATGTTTGGTGGGACTTGAGACCAAAGTATTCATCAACAATTTTTGGTGACCACTATGGGATTTAGTTTCAAGATTTTTTAACCTTCATTTTGTTCTCATAAGAAAATTTGTACACATTACAACTTTGGTTCTAAGTTGTAGAAATATCAACTCCAAATGAGAACACATCCTCCACTTGGTGACTTGACTGTGTCCATAAACCCATTTTTCGATATGAGCAAATCATGTGGACCTATGCCCATTTAAATATGTAGTACAATGTAATGGCTAATCCAAGAAATCACCCATTCTTTGTTTGGAACTATAATTGTATTGTGTTGCTACCATAATAAAGAAATATTATTCTAGAATCAACTTTGAAGGCCCTACTTCAATTTCATGGAGATGGCTCAATATTATCAACTAAACATATGCATGATGTGCTTAATCTATGTGGCATCCATGGTGTTATATTTGAGGAAGTTGCTCTTAAGCTCTTGACCATTTCTCCCAAAGAAAAAATACTTAATTGGTTTTTGATATTTAAAACCCTCATACATTACACATTGAGAGCAATGTGGAATTGTGTTGCATGAATGGTTTAAGGAAAATTTGATTTCAAAAGTTTGATTCAACATCTCACCACAATAAAGAAAAATCCACAAAAAAATGGTTATTTTCAACATTGGATTCAATAAAACATGAGAAAGGATTTTGAATGACTTACATTCTCCGTGAGGTTTTATCTACTTTTTAAGAGCATTAGTTTTTAATTTGGATTTGATGAATAAAATGTAAGGCAGTGCAACTCTTTCCCAAGCCTATGAGGTTAGGTTGCCATTAAAGTTGAACAAGACCTTGTCATGCATGGAAAAAATTACTTTCATGCCTACAACCTCCTTTCTTCCATGATTTTGTACATCCTATCATGCTAACTTAGGCATGATAATATAAAATATAAGTCCAACTACTTCCCCCCTTGATCAATCTTATGATCCTAATTGGGTGGTTGTGATGAGAAATACGTTTAGGTGATCCCACAATACTAGGTCCCAAACTTAGGACATGCAAATTTTAGAAGGGAAAGGTAAATTTTTTTGAACTACCTTCATTTGAAGGTGGAATGGAAGAAAGGGACCTTCAAACAAAGGTCCCTCTTTTTGCATTTTTGGAAATTACCTCCATTTGAATGTTTTTTTCCATATTTTTATGGGAACGAAATACCTTTGAATGAAGTTCCTTGAATACCTTTTGTAGAGGAGGGGGACCGGCTGCTTAAGACCCCAGGTCACAGGAGGGCCTCAAACGACAGGCTGCCCTAATCTACCTCAAGTTAGATGAAAGATTTAGGAAATTGCGAAGCGTTTAAGGTAGAGAAAGAAGAGCACTCTCAGTATCGTTGTCTTTCTACTAACCTGAGAGTTTCAAGAGGTTAAGAGAGCAGGTTTCCAAATCCCAGACTATACCTCAGACAACTCTCTACTAGAGGACGGAAGCACGGGACACAGATGAGAGCGTGACACGCTGGTGTCTGTATGGACATAAAGTGCAAAGCATAGCCAAAAACTACAGAGAACCTACTAACTGCTTAATAGATAAGGTTTGATGCGAAAACAAAAAGTAAAAGCTACTAAATAGCAAAACAACAAGAAGAATAGTTTAACTACTTGAATAACCAAATGACAAAAGAGGGTGAGGAAAGTGCACCTTCCTACCCACGAGTTAATTATCTCAAGCTCTTCACTTCAACACGAACCTGCACACAACAAAGAGGAAAAATGTTTGGGCAGTTTTAAGAGGACTGTCGCAATCAGTCCCCTGCTTTGGTGTTCCCACCTCCACATATAGCCAATATAGCAACGATAGGAGAAATACGATAAAGAAAAGCACCAAAAGGAAGAATACCAAGCAATGCTAGCAACAATATGCTACGTAAAAAAACAATGATGCTAAGTAAAGTGAGAGATAGAAAGATATCAACTTCAATCACATGCGCTCAAGGAAAATGAGAGAAGGAGCGAGCTCGCAAGCTTGGCAGAGCGATGTTGCCACAACAACGAAGAAAGTAGTCTTACAAGACACCAAGTTGCATCTCCAATGGTGGTACAAGTGTTGTGAATGAAGTGAGGTATGAAGAATTGTGAGGAAGATCTAGTGAAGTCTCAAGAACTGTGAAGAAGATGAATTGAAAGAATGAGATAGTGTTTTAAAGATGAAAGGGAGGCCAAAGGAGCCATTCAAGGTCAATCAAGTGAGTAGAGACATTACACTTCGACACCAATGGAGAATTGTAACGCCTTTGTGGATTCCAGAGGTAAGAATCATGTCAAGACAATAGTGCACTGCACAGACGTTTGCACACCGCGCTCGCGTCCCCGAGATAAATTCCCCCACCGACACTACAAATAACTGCCAAATGGATAGAGAGTGGACGAAGGATGTGGAATAACATCATCGGGTTTGATTTTTCTAAGATAAGGGGTGTAATTGGGAATTTGCAAGGGGTGCAAATTCACGCCATTACACCTTCGAATGAAGGTATCTTAGATCAAAGGACCTTCAAACAAAGGGCCTTAGCAAGACACTTTCAGTGTCTATTTCAAAATTTCCTTAGAAAATCTAGTTTCAAACCTCAAGTTGGACCTTCAAATGTAATTAACTTGACAAGATAATTTGCAAGATCATAGTCCTCAAAAAGAGCTTTCCAAGAAATATAGTTTTGATATTTATTTTTTTATTATGTATTCAATTTTCATTTTTTATTGAACATAGGTTTTTCACTAAACATTGAGTTCTTCGTTCTATACAAGTGGAAAAATAGTAAAACATTGATTTTTTTTCCAAAAATACCTTTGCACTAGGTATTGATGTCTTTGTTTCACCAAAATAAAATAAAATTGAATTTTGATATACACAATAAGTTATGCTTGATGACATACACCTATGTCCAAATTATAGTTACTCTGACTTCAAAAAATAATTAAAAATATTAGCAAAAAATAATTAAAAAATTGTTGGAACACGTTTGTCGTTACACCAAAAGATTGACCTTTTAACACCTGGTACAAATGCCAAAGATAAAAGGATCCACGAGAGGTAGTTAGTCCATGTCCCAAATCCAGAGGGAGACACTGACGATTAGTCCAACAATCCCCCCCTTAGTGTCACCCGAGGGGATTCGAACCTGCAACCTCGACTCTGATACCATCTGTTGGAACACGTTTTCCATTACGCCAAGAGATCAACCTGTTAACGCCCAATACAAATGTTAGAGATAAACGGATCCATGAGAGGAAGTTAGTCCATGTCTTGAATTTGAAGGGAGACACTGGCAATTAGTCCAACAAAAATATCCATGTGCTAGATATTGATGTTAAAAATCTATATTTTAAAAATTAGAATTTTATCCTTTCTAGAAAAAGGTTACGTTGGACAACATAAATGTTACTTTTTGAAAATGTTTACTATTAAAAACTAGTTATTAAAAGAGACGTTTAAAAATTCATGATTTATCTCAAAAAAATAAAAAATAAATATCTAGAATCTACACACAAACCACCACAAATCACTAGTTCACATCATCTTCAAATTCTTAATAGTTTAGGTGCTATAGGTCTCAAAAAGTGAAGATTTAGTTAAAAAAATTGATATCAATGTCCATCTTGACCAAAAAGTGAGACTCATTATTGTGGGATTACCCATTCTCAAATTTAGGAGGAGAGATTGGTCTTACTCTAACTGGTAGACTTGGTTGCATGTCCCATGAAGGATAATTATGTGAGGAATGAGAAGGGGAAGAATCACTTGCCTGAGATGAAGAAAAAGGCACATCCACGATTTCTTCTTCTATTGCCTCTTTCTCTAGTTCTTTCCCTCTCTAAGTCTTCTTTTATGTATTATCCTTACAGGTTTTCTCAGGGATTATTTTCTCTAGAGGATCTTCATCAATGTCTCCTTCCCCTCTTGAAAGTGATTGTTGAGTAGAAGAAGATGGAGATTGCGCTTGACTTCTCTCTATCCAACTCGAAGTGCCTTGGGACTTTTGAGGCACTATACTAGATTTTTTTGTAGTTTTCTTTACTACCAATCTTGAGTTTGTTTGAGTACTACTGTAGTTTTGGCCTCAATATTTTCAATTTTGTTTATACTCCAATAAATTAACACAATTGGTTGTTTCTACACATGATTAATAAAAATTGGATCTACCAAGTCAAATTCATCATCTTCAATGCTTGAGATATCCCAATTCAAATTAAAAGTCACAATCCATCTCAGGGATAATCTAATTCAAATCCTTCTTCTAACTTCATATTCATCAGCACAATCTACCCAATAATCTTCCAAATGTGGGATGTGATGGAAACTTAGTCCCAATTGTAGACTATTCTTTATAGCCTGTCTTTTCAATCAAAGGTAAATCTTCTTTCATAAAATTACATGGAGAATTTTACCAATTTTTTCTCAATATTGAGGGCATCAAACATAGAATTACATGAGTAATAACCGAGCTCAATGGGAAATTGAATTCCTTCTTTCTTTCTTGACATCTATTGTTCATTTCAACTATTTTTTGTGCATACTTCAATGAGAATAAGCTTATCTTCAACATACTTGAATAGTTTATAAGGAAGCCCATCGAATCCTCCAATCCTAATGTGGGTGAATCTTTTGGAATTGTATGAAATAGCTACCATATGTATCAATCAACTGGAAAACCTCTAAAAAAAATACTCAAACCCATGTATCTCCCTATATTTCTCTCACCATTCTCATTGTAAATGCATCATTTACTTTTTTGAAACTCCTAAAGCTCCTTTACAATTGAAGTTGAGTATAATAATCATAAATCTAGATTTTTCATCATGAACTACTAGTCGCAAACCTAGCCATGGCCTAGTGCATGAAATTGTATAGAATAAATAAGAAGACATATAAAAGGACCTATTAAGTGGAAATTAGACTATCATTGAGTTCATTTCATCACAAATGAGTTGGGCATTTTGAGGAATTGTTCACCATGGATAATTATTTGAATGAAGAAATACATCTAGTCTTCAAAATCATGGGCATTTTTGTTACCTTTAAGTTGGTGTAGGAGGAATATTATGTCCACAATTTTCATCTACAAAATGAGACTAATACAGATTCTTAGGCAATTGAGATTTTTCTTTCTTTGGATTTGTAAACCATTCTAGAGTGATTACATTCTTACACAAGTTTTTCTTTTCATGCAAATGTTGATGAGAAAAGGATGAAATTGATGTATGTATATGCTTCTCTCTTAGGTAATCATAGGTATTAGACAAAGGTTTCTCTATTTACCTTGATAATAAACCTATTATCATTCATCCTTATCTCCCTTGTCTAGGAATCATAGTTGTTTATGCACTTAATTACCAAATTTGTGCATTGTATTGCTACTGGAAAAGTCGCTACTTGTAGCAATCCACTTTCTATTAATCGTTGTGTTATTGGACATCTATCATATTTACCATTTTTTCCCAAAAGTAATTTAAATTAATGTGCCCTAGCTTCATATCCCCAATTTACGACAAAGTACTTGATAAGATGGATAAGTGCTTATAGCCCAAATACTTGTATCTCATGATGACCAAAATTAAGTGAACACAAAAATGATCTATTTTCAAGAAATACTTTTGGCAGAATTCTGAGAGCCGAGGAGTCATATTCCCATATTTAAGCTTATTAAAACCCCTTTAAACTACCTTATGATGTGTAGCAATCTAGGAGAGGGATAAATTCACTTTACCTCTCAACATATTTAAATATTGTAATTTCCTTTTGCGCATTCTTCACTATTTTTCTCCTCCATATTTTATGAATTCTCCTTCGAATGCTTGCTAAAATGAGCCACCTTGGTAACTCAAACCCTTATAAGCATTCAAAATTACTTCCTTGGTGTGTCATATATGCATTAATGTCGAGCATTGATTGTAGGTGCATGTAGGCTTTCCTTTGAACAATATTTCATGCCACCAAATTTAAAATAATGGTTTAACATTATCAATTGACACTCACATTAGTTTCTAAAACCTTGTCAGGTTCTGAAAGTGGTTTTGAAAGATCCTTTAATAGTTGAAAATGAACCTACAAGCTCTTAGAAATTTCCTTTATAAATGGTTGTGAATTCTTTATCGGGTCCTAACATGGTTGTGAATTCTTTATTGGATGCTTATGAAGATTTTGAAACCATGTCAAAGAGTTGATAAGAAAGACAAAAACAATTTGTTTTTTTTTTAAATAAAGAGTGGTTGGGGCTTAATAAGGTTCTCAAAACCTTATCGGCGACTGATGTGGTTGTGAGAACTTCATCAGATTTTGACATAGGTTTTGAAATCAATGAAGAAAGCTAAAATAAAAGGAAAGACGCATAACTCTTGAAAAAAACAAGATAAATTCAAAGGTTTTGAAAACCTTGTTAGAGGCCAACAAGAGTTTCACAACCTTTAGAATTCTCCACCAACATAAGTGAAAAAGACAAAGGAAAGTGGGACCGACATAAATCAAGGCAACAAGGTGTTAATTATTATTGAATATATTCAAGTATTGAGAGTTAAGTGGAAAATTTTATTTGAAATGGTTGTATTTGAACCATATCTTAACTATGTATGCAGGTGAAACATCAAAAAATAGGTTGTGTTTTTGGGGGTCTATTTGAAAATGTGTGAGGGACCTATTTTCCTTTATTTCATTGGAAAATGAGATCCCCACAAAGAATTGATTAATAACCCTTAGGTGAATCAACCCTAAGTGAGAATCTTTAAATTTCCTTATGATTGAAGGATGGGGGTCAAGGTCAAACAACACTTTGGGAAGAAAAACTAAAAATAGCAAATCAACACCAAAATGCAATCTAACACTTGAAACTTGAAGATTAAGCTCAATATTTGCAGAACCAGAAAACAAAATGCAAATCTAAGAAGGATAGAAACATATGTACCAATCACCAAAAGTGCTTCTTAGAAGTTGATCTGGGACTCATTCGCCCATGGGTGAATGGGTCTAAGTATAGGGATTTCAACAATCTTTCTGGAGCCTTTGGTGTAGATCTATAGCTTCTGATTTGTCTACGTTTAAGTGACGGAAGTCTGAAATTTGATCTTTAGGTTAGATTTTGTGATTTGATGACAACTTTGACAACTTTTTACAACTTCAACAACTTTGTAAACCTTGGTCTTCAAGTCTTCTTCAACCTATATTTGCAATCACACATACAAGAGAGAAAAAATGTTTGTTTTGGGTGAATAGGGGTTTGTCTTGGTCAAACCTCGTTTTGGTAATCAATCTTTGAATTGAAATAATGCATGAAAGAGGGAATGAAGAATGAACAAAGCTATGTTACCACTCAACAAACCCTTGTAGAAACCTTGATAATGGAGATCTTAGGAGGTCTACAAATTGCATGAAATGGTTGAATTGGGTGTGGATCTTGACACTTGAATCGTGCTTGAAATGATACTTTGAATGCTTGACTTGATCATGAAACCTACGTCACAATTTTAGCTCCAAAACATGCATGATGCAATAAGAATTTGACATGATGAATAGATCTTGAATGTTGCAATAAATCTCTGATATATCTACTCTTGAATGCTCTTGATCATCAACTTTTCTATATTTTTTCTCACTTGAAAATTTTAGGTGAAACTTAGTGACATAACCTTGTATTTATAGGTATGCATCCTTAATTTCCCAAAATTCAAATATCAGAAGCCGAAATTGAATTATGGATTTGAAAACATTAAAATATCACCAAAAACATTATTTAAATTTGGGTCCAAAGGTCTAGGGAGGACCCATTCGCCCATGGAAAAATGGGTCCTAGGTCCCTATACCTGGGACACAAATTGCTCAATGTAAAGTGTTATGTTTAGGCATTAATTATTGTCGGGTTTCCCCTTCGAAAAATGTAATTAATTAGGCTTGGAAATGAATTAAAGGGCTAATTAAGGCATAATTAAGATCAATTTAATTAAGAGGGCCCAAATAAGTCTATAAATATAAAAAGATGCATTTAACAACACTAAATTAAGGCATTGTTAAGTGCAATTTAAATTAGGAGGTCCCAAACAAGTGAGAAAATGTAAAGGGGCACATTTTTCTACACTACAACAGGTATTATTTAGACCTAAGAGATCAAATATTGTCCCATCAAACATCAAAAAAGGTATTGAACTAAAGGGTATTCTATATCAAGAATTAATTAGTTCTCTCTAACTATATCAACTAACTATATCAACCTTACTAATAAAGGGAAACCTCAAAATAAAAATAAAAATTCACTAATATTTATTATGATTTGATCAACATAGTTTTTATCACTTATGTCAATGAAAATTTAGGAAACTCTCATTGTTGAATGTGAGACAAGTGTTTATCATACTTTTTTCCAAGTAGCTATGTATCTTGGTTATATAAAATATTGAAGATATTTTCTTTTTAATTGTGGGCACAAAAGCATTTGGTCATTTTATCCAAAATGCACTTGGAATTATTATATTTACATAGCTCTGCTACGCAAAGGTAGAATTGAAAGAAATAGATAGATTAACTCAATTAAATAATCATGAAGGATTAAAATGGATTTGCAATGTATGATGTACCTAAACTAGAATGAGAAATTGGAATATCAATTCTAGTTGCAAGAGTGAACGGACTCAATTATGTTTGACTCAAGTAGAAGATATTGTGTTTGTTTTGATGCCACATAATTATATAGAATAAAAATTCTCCATCCTTAAATGAAAATATATATTTTTTTAATTTTAAAAATTTGAATTGGTTAATTATACAAATCACCTTTAATTTTTAAATATTTGCAATCCAATTTGGCTTCTCATTTAAATTTAGAACTAAAATTGGACCCATCAAGTTCTTAGGTTAGTTATCTACTCAAAAAAATATGCTAATATCATAGCATTAGGTCATGGAGATTATGTTTGTATCATTAAGTCATTTTTTATTTTGACAAATACAACTTTGATAAGACACAAAAGTATGAGTCAATTGGTGCTCATTTTTTATCACCATTTTCAATACCATTTATTGTATTAATCCACAATCCCATTGAGAATAATGCTAGCTCTCTACATTAATATCTTATTCATTCTCTTTGTAACCCTATTCTATTAATGGGTGCATGAGGTTCTCTTATGACTAACAATATAATGTTCCTAGTATAAACTTGTAATTATATTAAATAAAAATCTCCATTATTACCGATTCTCCACCTTTTTCTCTAGAGTTCTTAATAAGAGGTTTAAAGTATTTTAATTTTGAGAAGACTTTAAATTTATGCACACCATGACTCCTACCACCATCTTATAGCTATAATTTATTTGGGACAACATGCACACCCATATAATTCATCTTGAGTATAGATAAGTTATTCACCAAAATCAGGTTGTGTAGAACACTAGAGAAGTATTTGGTCCTTCCATATGTAATGCCCATATTTGACACATGAACATAAAACAAATTATTTTATTGTTCTTCTCAATACTCAAATATTTGACTCTTATCATCAATAAAGAACTAGGGGGGAATGAATTATGACCATCCAATATTGGTACCACTGGAAGCTCTCATCCTCACAATAAGATTCCCTAGGCCATCTACTCTCCTATACGACTTGTTAGGAACCCCTCCTTGATATTTGACAAGATGTTGTTAGGTCTTGCACTTTAATTGATTAATTATTGTGTCATCCAGGGAGGTGTTTGAGGCTATCTACAGAAGGATTTCAGATATCCTAATTCATGCTAGAATTTATCAAAATATGGAATGCTTACGATAAAAATAAATATTAACTAGAAATAACTTAAAATCTATAACCAATGAAAGCATATGAAATGTAATCTACAAAGACATAAAAAATGTAGTTTAAAGAAAATTAATTTAAACTTTTCTGTACATAATAGAATAAAATGTCCTTAACTATTGATTTGCTAGAAATAAAATCTAAACTATTTTATTTATTTTTTAATTTTTCCAACAAATGTAAAGCTTGAATTATTCAAACTCAATTATCACATAATTAACATGGATTAAGAATATAGAAATAATCTAAACTCTATATCCATGGAGCGTAAATCAACAAGTTGTTAAAGTGTGAACATAGTTACTCAAACATGAATTTAATGCAAAAATAAACTAATTATCTCTACTATGTGCTCCAATCCATCAATTGAGTGTCTAGCTTGACAAAGGTTTTGTGAGACCTATTTTGTACCTAAGATGGATTACTATTTTGAGTTGTGGCATTTTGTATGAGACATTATACAATATAAGATTATCATGTATGAACATCAACCTTGATACATTCATTTTGAGTTATCATACATGCATTCTTGTATGATGTGAGTTATGATGATTTCTACATATATAACTATGTATGGACATTGACCTTGATACATTCATTTTGAGTTATCATATACATTCTTGTATGTTGTCAGTTATGATTATTTATACATAAATGACTATGAGAGGGTCATTCTACCTATTCTATCTCTTTCATACATGATTAATAATTTCATGATATAGTGATTATGACATGTTTGCACATTATGATTCTTATATTTTATGTTGTAAAATGTGACTCAATGAAAAATCAGTTTCAAATGATTCTAGTTGTTATTCAATAATTTGTAATATATATCTCAATTTATAATAATTTCTTTGGATATTTAAATATTAATGATGTACTAATCCTTTTGTTCAAGTGTGTAGGTTGTCCATTAAGCCAGTGGAGCCAGTGGAACCAGGGAAATTTGCATGATAACTTCATTGTAAAAAGCTAGTGAGCTGTCCTCGTCTATTTGGAGAGATCGAGGTCATATGTGTATGTGGGGTGTCTTGTCTTG
The DNA here is from genome assembly GCA_007115665.2 of Sequoiadendron giganteum. Classification (NCBI taxonomy): domain Eukaryota; kingdom Viridiplantae; phylum Streptophyta; class Pinopsida; order Cupressales; family Cupressaceae; genus Sequoiadendron; species Sequoiadendron giganteum. Next base: position 219,083,836 of record CM021107.1, on the reverse strand, counting down.
TGTATTTCGTCATCCATTGTGATAGAGACTCCAGTCTTGGAGGTTTATTATTTTCATTTTTATTTTTTAATGCGCAATAGGAATTCTATTTATTAATTGAAAGGATTACATATCGTCTGCGAAGCAGGTATCATTTTGAGCCAGTATCAAACCTTGACCAGCAGGGCAAAACATACCACCACCCAACATACAGCCCCTGACCTTGCCGAACCCATACCATACCCAAAAGTGGCTCTCAGACCGAGCCAAAACAAAACTAACTACTGCTATTTAACAAAACATATTTATACTGTCACTTATAGACATTGTTACCTAGCCGCACACCCCGACACCAATAGCTAGAAACCATTTAATTTGGAAAATTGATCAAATTCTGGAATTCAGTCGAAGTAGATAACAGGTTCGAGTCCCAGCATCTTTTTCAAGAAACTGACCTTGTAGGCCGCAATTTGATGGTGACCAACTAGAGCAATTTGATGGTGGGTAATAGATTTTAAGCACCTTGCCAGGAATCTTTACCAAGGCAAGGTCGCTCAGCCTCGGCACGCCATGAACCAGGAACGTTGCTTGCATGGTTTCCTCCATTCTACCCAAGAGCTATTTCTTGAAGAGCTTGCTCATTATTGCCTTCATCTCCGCCTTCGGTGTGCGGATGTCAAGCATGGACGCTAAGAAATGAGAGACGATATGGGTGTTTACCTTGAATGTCTCCCGATTCCCCAAATATCATCTTCACCGCCACAACCAGGTGCAGGTCTATCCTTAGCAGAATTTTCTTGAGGCGCCGGTCCGTCATGACTACTTTAAACATCGTGTGTCGAGCTTTGCAATCTAAGTGAATAGGGGTGTCAAGGCCTAAACTCACTAGCGCTTCCACATTCATCTCCACAATAAACTTAGACCTCTCTGCCATTTTCCCAGAGCAAACACAAGACCGGAATAGAAAGAAACGCCAAACTTTGGAAAAGCCTGTGCCACCCATGGTATTTATTATTTCATTCTTCCCGGCGCAACACACTTACTATGCTGTGCAAAATCATGCGTGCCAACTCGAAAAAATGTGCATACATGCCACCCGTCACCATCCAAGCGTGAGGAGGAGACGTGGATTGCCAACGAGGAAGGAGTTCCGTATCCCAAGCGATCAAGCCGTAGATTTTCCAACCCATGCTATGAAGCTACCCAGGCGGAAGCTACCCAAAGCGTAAGAAGCATTGATGACACGTCCTTTCATCCTGCTACCGACCACCAACTTGCTTGGGCCTTACCAATACGGGCCATCAGAACTGACAGTCCCAAGCCACCTCGGATTGCCACCCGAGATTACCTTTTAATTTTGCTCGATGACGTCGATGAAACCTGACCTTGGCACAAAAGGCCATGTGGCAAGTCGCCCACCCAGCCTCCCACTATTTTCATGTTATTTTTAATTATATGGAGTAGATTATATTATTGTGTGCAAGGTTGCAACCCAAGGATGTTAATTTAAAAAAATGAAATGAAATGAAAGAATAAATAATAACAGTAATGTTTAAATTGTGAAATTTTAAAAAAATGACTTAAATAATAAAATTTCAACCCATTAAATAGTCCTAAAACCCCTTAGTACTCGGAGAGTTAAAATTTAATGTAACTCTAAAAATTAACTCTTTTATGTAGGGTCCTTTGGGAGTGAAAATGATTAGCATTGAGAAAGAGAAAGTTGGAGAATGGAATTTGAGGCGTGAGGCTTAGAAGGTACTTAGTGTCACACTCACATTCGTTAAGGGGTAGTTAGTTAATCCCTCCTATGAGGCCTTTCCTTTTGTAAGAAAGGGAAAAGCATTTGGGGAGGTTGTTATGGTTTTTGGTTTTACCTTCTTGTTAGAGAAGGAGAGAAGGGATGTTAGAGAAGGAGAGAAGGGATGTTAGAGAGATAAGCTTCTGATATTATGCAATTATGGAAGGGATTATTGTTTATCTAAATCCATCTGCACCAAGAACTAGTGCTGAAATTAGGTTGGTAGCATGGTCCTTCAATTGTTTTATTTAAAAATTATGTGTAAAATATGTCATGTCTTACTTTTGTGTTGTAAAATTATTATTTGTTGTGTTTTAGTTCTATGTGGAACCATGATAATGTGTTGTAATTCGTAAACCTTGTTATGATTGTTGTGTTATGTATCAATTTTTAATGTTTTTTGTTGTATTGAGGGGTTTTTTGGAATAGGATTCTATGCTCCAAAACCATATGAGAGCACTCTTAGTGTGGGGTAGGGTGGGTAGAATATCCTTAATAGGTAAATATCTCTTTAATGGTGAGTATACCATGTAATATGTTTTTGAAAAGATAAGCAGCATTTACAGGGTGCTATACCCTTCACATAGAGCCCAAGGGGCCAAAAAGAAGCTAGTTCAAACAAAATGTGAACTAGGAGAAAAATAAACAAAGACAACTGACTGACAACTATAGGACAACAAACAAGGGTTAAACAGCCTTAGAACCAGAGGGGACGAAGCTGACTCCCTGAACCTGAGGTCGTAGAGAAGCAACGGATTTAGGGAGTCCCTTCTTCTTTCTCAGCACAACCAACCAAGAAGGCTTGAAAACAACCACTGAGCGAGGCGAGGGGAGAGGATCTCCAACAACCACCTCGAGCAAGGAGCCAACATGCAACGAGGGCATCCGTAGCGAAGAAGAGGAGACTGGAGTGATCAAAGTACCAGCAGAGTCGTTTAATGAGGGACGAGCAGGAACCAATTGCACAACAATAGCAGACTAAGGCAGCAAAGGATCAGCAATAGGGGTAGCTAGAAGAGGCTCAAACACCAAAGGAAGGACAGAAGGATTGCCCTCCTCAAAGGAATTGTCAGAAGAGTCTGAAGAGGGAGAACCGACCGTGAGGTGATCTGATAACACATTTTTCCACCAAGTAGTAGCTCCTTTGCGGCAAGTAAGAGGGCAACCAGAGGCCAAGACCAGTAGAGAAGCACCTCCTGCAACGAAAGGGGAGGCCCTCATAGTCCAACAGCTACGACCAAGGTCTGTCCATCACCATGGAAGGGTTTGGAGATATCCAAACCAACCAAGATACAAGCCACTGTAGTATGCCCCAGATCCCAAGATGTTGAGTCCACCTTGAGGAAATGTCCAATGGAGTTGCCAATAGCTTCAAAACAAGACTGCTCCCAAAACTGAAGAGGGAGATTCGACAGACGGACCCAAACAGGTCTGATATTCAGCGGCTCAGTAAGAGGGTTGAAAGAGCGCGACCAAGGCTTGATGGACAGTGAATGGATACCCCACATCCACCCCCTATCCAACACACAGTCTCTCTTCGTTGGAGAGGAAAAGGTGACAAAGAAAAACCCCCTAGCACTGGGGTAAAACTCAATCTATCCAAAGGCAATGGGCTTCCAAGAAACGGAAACCCACTCATGGAGATCTGGAAGGGAGGGCCACAAGCCATTAAACTTGCACACCACACCCTACCTCAAATAATAATCTTCATTTTCAACGACTTCAAGACCACAGACAACCACAGAGGAAGCCCAAGCACAGGGCAGAGGACGAACCTTAGCAAGAGCAAGTGCAAAACGAGCACCAACCTTAGACACTGCCTCAGAGAAAGACTTCCGGCTAGCAGGAGCACCAAAGGTAGGAGCAAACAACACCTGAGGGAGAACAGAGGGGACAACAACACCCACACCAAGCAGAGTCAAGGATGGGAGGAGCCCCAGCAACGCAACCCCCACTACCAGAAACAACAGTCATCGGAGCAACCGCATCCCCAGCAACATTTAAAATCTCTGCCCGAAGGGCATCACACTCACAAAGCTTGCTCCCGCAAAGCTCACCGGAAAGGGATGAGGGGACAAAAGGCCCGTCACCAGCTATCGACCCATCACCCATAGAAGAACCCACAGGAACAAAAGAAATGCCTCCATTCAAAAACGACTGTTGAATAGTGCTCTCGCCCAACAGCGCCATTCGAATAAAAGAAACTTTTATGTTATCAATAGTATGAACACCATTACCCAAACATGAATTTGATGAAAAATTAAACTACTTACATCTACTATGTGCTCCAATCCCTCAATTAAGTAGAAAACTTTCAATAAAGCTTTGAATTCTTTTAGTCAAAAAATAATTAACAATATGCAATAATCATTCTTGAAATAGGAGTTTGATATTGTCAACTAAAAAGATATTACTTGATGCATTCAAATATCAAGTGACAAGTTAAGTTATTTTATTGAATAACAAGAAAGATAAATAACTAAGACCTAATTCTTATGTTAGATAAATAACTAAGACCTAATTCTTATATTATAGCTTCATGGTGACATTTATTGATGCCACCAAAATTTTGTTACATAGATTTGTAAATAAAGTTTGAGTTGAATTAAATGAAAACAATTTAATTTATTAAGAAAATATTTTAAAATAGGAGTCTTCCATCCTTCTTAATCTCTAGAGAATTATAAAATTTATGGCAGTTTGCAAGAAAAACAGAAGACTTCTATCTCTAGAACTCATCTCCCATAGACCTAGCCTTCAATCATTTCAAAGATGATTTGAGAACTTTGGAGCTCTACAAATGTGGCACTCTAGAATTTTTGTCTTTCTTGAATATGTCCTATTTTTACAAAAGCACATTTCAATCCATTTGGTAAACAAATTTGATTGACTTGCTCAATGGGCAATGATAAATGCTCCAATAGTTGGATAAGTTGTTATCAGACTAACAACTTTCCTCTGCATTTGAGAGCGAAAGATCCCTCATATAATGGGTGTTTTTGTGGTTTCTATTTAATTTTAACCAGAAAGTACATAAAGGAAAAGGGAAAAACTAAAGAAAGTTGAATAATAGAAACCCTAGTGGTAGACATACGAATACCAATTGGGTCTTCGCAAGATATGACAAATTACAAAGGAGTTTCACCATAATGCATGTTTTGGTATCTACTAATGATGAAAGAGTGAAAAAATTTCAACATATGAGGAAACAAGTTATCTTAGCACATTCAAACCAATATACCAAGGCATGATTGTGTTTCATCATTTACATACATTGTTTGAATAAATGACCAATGGATTCCATAACTACACAAAGGGATTACCAATTTAACGTATGAAAAATCAATAATAATAACTCGCAAAAACATTTAGTACATACAAACTAAATGTACTCTTTATCATCTTTATGAAATTATACAATCTCATAAACTCTTTCTTGTACAAAGTGTAAACACAAGAATCATCAAAAAGTCTCTCTAAAAATTTGTCCAGGGTTTCCCCCTCTAGAAAAAGTCTCTCTCTACATTACCAAGGGCCTTGTATTTATAGACTTCCTTCTATAACTATCTTGTAACCAACTTGTAACCACTTCCTAACTACTTTTTGAAACATAATGGTTATGAAAATAATGAACCTTATTTGATTACATTTTACATTATTTTTCTAGAACAAGGTTCATTTTCTAACTTCTAGCTAGAATAAGATCACTTTTACAAAAAGGAAACTTTAAACTTGTAGCTTTCAAGTTGTGAGTTTGATTGACAATGTTTCTTATTCCAACCTATTTAATAGAAACTCAACCTTCGAGGACATGCACTCGAGCTACATTTGTTAAGCATCCTTTGCTTTTGTAAACTCATAGTATTCTCAAGCAAAGTAACCTTAGGATAATGATCACTTTTACGAAGTTCCATCACTTGTTTTTATCACTTGAATTTGTTGAGTTCCTCTATGACTCTACTTCAACATGTGAATTTTGCACCGAGCATGTTTTAACCATCACACGTTCCTCATCTAACAACTAAGTTTACATATGCATATTTAGGGCCTCCACTTTTAGTTAAATTATATCTAGTGTTTTGATCTTTGGAATTCTTAAGTTGTGTTAATGATTCATTCACATCTAAATCATTGGAGTTTTTTCTAGGGATATCCATGAGAGAATAGAACCATCTATTTTTTATGGTCATAGCACATAGTTTCTATACCTCCAATCCTAAAGAAATTCTACAATTTTCTTAAGTTTCAACTCAAGACTCAATCTAAGACCCTCTAGATATTTCAAAATGATGGATACAATTTCCCTACATAAAATCCCAATGCTTTTGAGATAATCAACCACTAATGCCAAACTATCACATTGATAACTGATGGATACAATTTCCCTACATAAAATCCCAATGCTTTTGAGATAATCAACCATTCCCTACATAAAATCCCAATGCTTTTGAGATAATCAACCATTCCCTACATAAAATCCCAATGCTTTTGAGATAATCAACCACTAATGCCAAACTATCACATTGATAACTGATGGATACAATTTCCCTACATAAAATCCCAATGCTTTTGAGATAATCAACCACTAATGCCAAACTATCACATTGATAACTGAAGATTTGTGATCAACTTGCAAGAACAGATGGAAGATGTTGTGGTCTCGCCCCAATACTTATTAAGAACTCTACTTTTTCCATTACAACATCAATTCCCCCTCTAGTATAAGGGATTACTTTGGGTATGCCAGATGCTTTCATGTTAAGAGCCCAAAAATATAACATCAATCTTGCAATTCCTCCTCTCTACACAAACATACACTACACTTAGAATAGATGGATAGTCAAGAACTTTCCATGGGTTTCTTGAGAAGATAATCCAATCATATTAATGAAATAATGATATTTTAAAATAATTTGAGACATTTGATAAACCTCCATATGAACTGAAGCTGAAAAATATGAGAGGCCGCACAAATTCCATGAGATAACATTTCTTTGAGATGTTTTTTTCAAAGGTTTGAGGACCATCTAATTTCTCCTTTAATTCTGAGTTGCTACCCATAACAAGAGCTGCGGAGCAGCGAAGTTCCTGCCAAAGCTGCCAAAGTGTGCAAGAACAGTTCTGCTCTGGTTTTGTTTTGTTTTGTATCTTCAATCTGTGTGTTGCAGATTGACTATCTGCAATTTGAATTTGTGTACCATCACCAACTTACGTGTTGCATGTAGACAAGGCATGTTGTCGGCTGCTTGGAAATTAAAATTCATATCCTTGCATAAAAATTTGCATGGACTTGCCAGGGTTATTGACTGCTTCACTGGAGATCATTAAGGAGAGTTATACTGGTCTCAATAGCCTTACATTCAATTTCAATAATGAGGAGTGCATGCATGTTGTAACGGTGGGAGAGTTACAATGTAAGTAAAAGCAATAAAGTCAAGAGGAAAGCTTTATTTTAATTTACCACTCTATGACTGTCATCACACAGAGGTTTCCGTCAAAAAGACAGAGGGGTGTCATAGGGTAGATCAACATTGAAGGCCTGTTGATAGTAATCTAAAGACTGGGGTATACGAGGTTTTTGTATGGATGAGAGATTTGAAAAAGCAATGCAATTTGTGATTGAAATGACAGTCATATAATCCATGAGGTTGCAGGTTTTAGATGCCAAGTCAAAGACGAGCTAGGAAACTTTAATGATTATTGCAGACCTTATGTTGCTGTTCAGGTTGATTGTGCTGTACCCCAGAAACTCAAAATAGAAGAAATAATATGATGCACTTGAAGGCTACCAGAACAACTAAAAGGTGAGCCTCCAAAGAAATAAGAAAACATTTTCTATAATAAGATGCAAGAAGGAAACCACATACAAGGACAGTAGAAGGGCAGAAATATGCATGACAACCATGATGAGACTATCACTATGGTAACTTCCATAAGAGGATAGGTAACAGTCTATACACAGTGGCATGGTCTGTGGACAGCAAAAGGGACATATATGACAGTCCCATAAAGAGATTACATAATAGTCAAGACTCAAGGTGACTGTTTAAAAAAAGGATAATGGAAGAGGACTGCATTGCATGACAGTTGAATAGTACTTTTCAAGCCCAAAGGGACAACATATTTCAAAGACTTATATGGACAATTCAGTTATCAAAGCATAAGGACAGCAGTGATTTTTGCAAGGAAGAGAACTCTTAACGGTGGTCATGCAATTAAGAGTATGAAAGAGCAGGGTTTAAGCATTTTGATAGGGGCAGCATGCAGGTGTGAAGGCGGTTTTGTCAGTCTTTAGACCTTGTAGAAGGTTTGTACACCATGACAAGATACTATCAAAGAGGCCTCACATAGCAATGATGAAATACAGACCATGCACAAACTGAAGATCTGTGTAATAGTCAATTAGAACTCAAACTTGGAGAAGTTTTCTACAGGGATGTTGCACAAAGAGAATGCAATCAAGAATGAAGACGTTGGATTGGCAGATCCCTCTGCTCTCCATCAGGCTATTTATTGGTATCAGGTTTGTCTCTTTCTAGGGATGCCAGAGTGCAATGTGAATCTTGCTCAGTGTGAGGCATATTTGGCTTTAGCCCCAAATCTGTCATAGTTTATCAGGGCATTGATGCGGCCCAAAGGTTAGTGAGGGAGAATGGTCAGAATGAACCTGTGCCTCTCCATTTAAGAAATGCTCCCACAAAACTTATGAAGGATCTTGGTTATGGAAAGGATTATATCTATCTACCAGATCATTCAAGCCCAATCAGGCAAGAAAAGGGCAGTGGTATGTGTACAGGCTTGCAGCACCTTGTATGACAGAGCTATCGATAAAGCCACAAAGGTAATGTTGCAGTCCATGGAAAGTTTGCCACTGTATTTGCAAGACTGATCATAGGAATGTACTCATGGTCTTAATTCTCGTTCATGAATGGTGAAGAAACATAAGCTAGAAAAGAGTGTTGCAAAACAATGGAAAAAAAACACTAGAGAAAAGGATATCACAGTGACATATGACAGCTCATGATGAACAAAGTGTATGGCAGATATCAATGAAGACAGTCATAACATGCACAGAGATTTAAAGAGGCAGAACCCAGAGGTTGAATGGGGTCATTATAGATGTCAATAACTCAATACTACTGTTTAAATGGTTAAAATCCTTGTCAAGGTATCTTTATTACTGCCAATGTTAAAACACTACCAAGATGTAAATTGTCATAAAGATTTCTTGTTAGTATGAGAGGTTAATAAAGCAAGAATTTGTTAACAGACCTCAGACACAAGGGAGTCAAATCACTAGAGTTGATCCTTCAACTACCCCAATCAGGTTGCTGGGTAAGATATGTTTGACAGTTAAAATAGTTATGCAATTTCCATGCCGAATTCTTACAGCAGCAATTCAAATTGCTGGTGGAGGAGTAAACAGTGACCTAAAAAAGATGGCTGAAAGGGTGAAATAAAGACTTTGACATGGGCTAATGAAGTCCAAATGACTGTCCAAAAGGGTAAAATAAGGTCTTCCTTGGCTTGGGCAAATTAAATCCATGACTTGAAATTGTAAATACAGCATGATTGCACATAATGTCCCTATGCACACTGAAAATCAGGCCCAGATTCATTTATTTGATATTCTAAATCTTGGAGAAATGGACCAGGTCTGTAATCTTAAAGAAAACCCAAGGAAAATGGAGAGTATGAAGCCCAACCAACATATCTTTATTGGGAAAAAAGAGAAAAAGAATACTGTTAGGGGTCTGCTCCATAGTAGCAGAGCTTCAATAAGAATGCACATAGATTCAGGGAAAGAACAGTATCTTCCATAGACGAGGAATTGTAATGCTTGTGATGCAACAAAAGAGAGTTAGAACTTTGTATTTATCTGTGATTGGCAGATTGAATGAGAAAGCAGACTTTCGATGCAGAGTTTTTGGCCCAAGTGGGATTCCCTATTGTAAATTTTGTGTCATGTTTTTCACTCTAACATGTATGACAATCTGATTTTAGGCATAGTTCTGAATTCATTTCAGCCAATATAATTATATAAGTGAATTCAATACTTTGACACTAATTTGGACATCAAGAGTTTTTGTTCTAGTACACCGAGCATGTGTTTTAGCATATGAGAATTGCAAATGATAGGAAGGACATAGGTTGCAGCCCTGACTGCAATATACATCAAATTTTAGCCTTACGTACATTGGGTGTCAATAATCTGTATTGGATCAACACCAACATAAATCTTAAACATGTTAAATACTTGAAAAAATATTGACTTTTCACATGTTTGATTCTATGGTTTAAAAAATGAAACGAGGATAGCATAAAAATAAATCCAGTCAACAAAAGAAAAAGATTTTTTTATAAACACCTGTATGACCTTTGGGGAAGATTTTGAAGAATTTTGCCTTACAGGTTTTTTCAAAAGCACTTGTATCAGCTTTGGGGAAGATTTTGAAGAATTTTGTCTTACTAGTTAGCCCTTCTATATATAATTTCTTGACCAAAGGCAGCTCTTATGGCTTTTGAGATTTTAGGCCTGAGTTTGTGACCAAGCCTTTTCATGAAAGTTATATGTTAATGACATATACTGTTCAATATTTCATTTTAAAAGTACTATGATATTATCTTAATCTTATATCGTTGGATTGAAGAATATCTCTGAGAAAATGCGTATGGATTTTGATGGCCAAGATTGTCATTTTCTGTAGTTTTTGTGAGCATACAATTTAGAAATGATGTCCATGTACACATATACAAAAGCTTGGATATATCACTTGTTTCTAAGCCGAAGTTTCTTATTCTAAGAGCAGTAGGTATATATGGTGTGTCATATGCCTTAGGCTTTTGTGTGGGGACAGAATTTGGCGGCCACATTTTCCATGTAAATGGGATTTAACTAATGCTTTTATGAGTCTAATCAGAACATAGAAGAATATGTAAATAGCAAATGAAAATTTTGATCAATCCTTCTATTTCTTCAACCAATCTTGAAATACGATCCATTGCAGGTCTGTATATTTTTTCTTATGAGTTGTGTATGATCATATTGTATATACGTTATCTAACATGGTATGTGAGTGGCTGGGTTAGAATTTGAGTGAGTTACACCTGTCCAAGGGAACGTTGATAACTTAATTGTCAAAATTGAAGGACCTTTTAGGGTGTCGTGGCACCTCTGTAAATCAGAAAATGGTTAACTCTATCAATTTATCTTAGTTTCATTCTTGAAGGGCAATTGATATCTTTTCACTTTTGGTCTAGGTTGTTAGGGGAGAGAAGAATATAGAACAATCTTTGGGTTGAATTTTAAACTGGCCAAAGACATTTTTCTCATAATTCACAATAAGTTTGAATTGTCATTTCATTAGAAAACTAGATGTGAGATATTTTCAGATCAAATGGGAATATCATTGCAAAGGACTCATACCTTGAATGATTTTTTTTTGGAAGCATTGAATCTCTCTAAATCATACCTCTTGTTTGCAATAGCATGTACCATAGCAATTGGTGAAAACATTGCGCTCAGGGGTTGAACAGCTAATTTTATTTACAAAATGATGGGCCAATTCTATGGCAGATTCCTCTTCCAAAGATATTTAGGTAAGCACAAAAACCAGCAAAATGGCACAAACTATGGCTCTGGCAATGGATAGTCAAGACCGTTAACTGAAAAGACCTAAAATACTTGTACGACACTAAGATCCAATTATACAGAATACTCAAAACCATAGTGAATCCATCAGATGGTTTGCATCAAAACAAAACAAAGACAAACTATTACCTTATGCCTCTGTTTGGGTTCTCTAAATTGAAATTTGTAAGGCAAACGTGTAATTGAATTTCCAAGCAATAGAACTCTTGTTCCTGTCGATGGTTGCGATTCAAATGACCTTGAAGCCGTCTGAGGAGAAGTACTTGTACAGCAACATATGTCAATGCAGTAAGTGTTGGATGATCTAGAAACCCCTAGGGCCTAATCTCTTAACTAGATTCAAAATCATAGAAGTTACCCTTTTTGGAAATTTGCAGACTTGGATGTATTGAATGACCATCACTTCTTTTTGAACTTTTTTAATATTGGCATTAAAGCTAAAACAACTAAGCACACAAGAAGCATTGAGGATACTCATACAAGTCTGAACCCAATTACCCAAACCAAGCCTCCTAAGAAAAATCATCCTGTCAAATGAGAATTTGAAATCACAATTGTTACAGATCATATTCCTGTTTCTAATTGAGCAGCACAGTAGAAAAACAATAACAGAGCCATGGGACACGTTGCAGTCACTGAAACTAACAATGTGGGTGTGTGTACACAATCGTACGGTAGACGTGGTTGATTTAGATACGTTATGTCAGAAAAAAGATTCAGCCCTAGTTTTGCAAACCAGGGAACTGCTTAAATTTCAACGTTTCCACAGCTTAAATCGCCTGACTTGAAGTATTAGATGGCAGTAAAAGCAAATCCTAAAGTTTATAAGTCGTAGAGAATGAAGAATCATAACCGGCATAAACAGAAAGAAACCCTAAAATCTTGAATACGAAAACTGAACACAGGCACATCGCACAATGCAAACAAATTCAGTAGAAAAGTACCAAAAACCCTAAACCTGCCTATCCGTACCATAGAAAATTCTTCTTGCAACAGACAAATATATTAACCCGCGCCACAGACAAATATATTACCTTGGTCATTTTTCAGCGACAGATAAACTCCTGCACGTACCGTAACCCGAAGACAATGTTTCCCAACCATATATCTTAATGTCCTCATCATTGACTGCAGCAACCAATACCCTGCAAACCAGCCACGTCTGCTTTGCATGCAATCTGCCACCATCCCAACTCATTAACATTGCCAAAAACCCTAATCACCAACTGTCCAAGGAAATCTGTAGCATGGCAGTGAAAATGTGACGGCAGATGATTGAACTGATCGATGCAGAAAACCCCTTGGGATTTACGCGCTCTCTTGTCTTGCGAAACTACATCGACATTCTGGCATACTGCAGCCGTTCATGCACGCCAATAACAAGCCACCAAATCCCAGCCCAGCTAACCAGTGCGCACATTCACCTTGCCGAATAATCACTGCTCTATAAAACTCTGCAAAATCTGCATTCTGATTTGCCAATGCACCAAGCTTTAATCACTGTTTAACGATTGAAGGATTCGCTATAGTTCGCGGCAGGAACTAACAAGAAGAGTCTCTCTTTTTGGTGATACCAAATATGAGGAACTCATCATCCGTACTCCGGGTCTAAGAGCAGGTATTATTAAGTGAATATCTTGAATCTGGAAAATAGACTTTGTCTTCATTTTCCAAGACAATTTCTCCAACTTTACATAGATCTTCCGTGTCTCTGGATATGATCTGTCTCCTACTCAAAATGCATGTACCATTTTATGACCTTCAATTCATTTACGCACGAGTATTTCTGTAATTCCTCTATCTTTCATTAATCTTCTTATCATTTGAATCATACCTTACCTCCTCATAACATGGTATCAGAGCGTTCTTCTATCCTGTTCCTGTAGATTTTAAAAGAGATTAAAATGGAACTTCTATTGACATGAGAAAATCTGTTGTGCTAAGGGCGATGGATAAACAAAGATAGGAGTCTACATGGTATGGATTTTCTACACCATGGATGTTGGCATGTGAGGAAGAGCTGCAGGCAAAGTCAGAAGAACAGGCGTGAAAAAATTGAGATTGGTATAGCAGACTCGTAAGCTCCCTATTGCCGCAATCAAGTGTGTGGTGGCCATCTTTAGAGGAATGCAACAAACTGTGAATTGTTTCAGTTCAGAAGGAATGTAAAGAGCGCAGTTTTCGGAGAAGAGGATGATCATGCGGCAACTAGATACATTTATGAACTTCGATTCCAACTCTAGAATGAATTAGCCTTACTCAAAGTAAGTAACGTGGATGAGGCATATCAATTAGCCTTGAAAGCAGAATAAAATTTGAATAGAATGGGCAAATCAACAAACAAAAGAGGTGGCAACACTTCAAGTAGAGGAAGTGGAAGTCTCTCCAAAATGGCTAATGGAGAAGAACTAAAAGATGATGTGAAGCCAAACTTCCAAGGGAAGGGTGGCTTTAGAGGTATGTAATGAGAATAATGATTACCTGAAGGGTGGAAACCTTTGAAATGTTTCAATTGTAGTGAAGCCCATAAAGTTGTTGATTGCCTTCAAAATCCCAAAAGAGTAATGATGGTCTAGGAAAAAAGAAAAAATCCCTTGAAAGAAGAAGTTGAAGCAGAAATAGGTGAGAACCTAATGTTGAATAGAACTTTGGTTGTTAGTGACAAGGAAACTCCTATGACTGATTGGAGAAGAAATAGTGTTTTCCAGACCCAATGCAAGTGTAAAGATAAGGTGTGCAAAGTAATTATTAATGGAGGATCCACTGACAACTTGGTAAGTACATAAATGGTGCAAAAATTACAACTAGTACATGTATTCCAAAACCAAATCCTTATAAAATTTCTTGGTTTAAAAAGAATCGTAATGTTCTTGTGAACCAATCTTGTCTAATTGACTTCAAAATTGGTCCTTATGAGGATAGAGTGTTATGCAATGTAGTACCTATGGATGCTTGTCACCTGTTAATGGGTAGACCTTGGTTATATGACATAAATGTAACTCACCATGGTAGATAAAACACCTAGGAGATTAAGCATGAAGGTAAACTCCATGTATTGAAACCATTTAAAGGAGGTGAGAAAACTAAAATAAAAGACTTGTCTTTGACCACAATGAGGTGTAAAGATTTTTTTAGAGAATCTAAGGGTGAGATTTGCTATCTATCGTATCCTCTATAGAATAAGAATTTAGATTAGCAGATAATTCTATTGAAGATACAAGAATTGCTACAACAATATTTTGATTTGACACCATCTGATCTACCAGCTAGTTTGCCTCCATCCAAAGGCATTACCCATCAACTGATCTTATCCTAGGTACCAAAATTCCAAATCAAGCTTCTTATAGGTTGCCTCCACTGGAAAATGAGGAGACAAATTACCGAAGTTTTGAAAAAAGGATTTGTAAGAGAAAGCATGAGCCCATGTGCCACGCCTGCTCTATTCTCTCCTAAGAAGGGGGGTAAATGGAGATTATGTATGGGTTCTGGAGCCATTAAAAAAATCACTATGAAGTATTGATACCCCATACCTAGAATGGATGACTTGGTCCATTTTTCAATAATCCCACATAACAATCAAGAAGCTACATATTTTTTAGAGCATATCCAAGAGATATATCAGCAAGTTAGGCTTGAATTGCAGTCCATGAATGAACAATATAAGAAGAGAGTTGGTCTGCATCAGAGAGAAAAGGTTTTCCAAGGGAGAAATGGTCATGGGTCATCTACGCAAGGAAAGATATCCCCAAGGTACCTACAACAAATTGAAACCCAAAAATATTGGGCCTTGCAAAATTATAAAGAGGATAAATGAAAATATCTACCAAATTAATTTACGAGAAGAATTGGACATCAATCCCATTTTTAATGTTGTTGAACTTTATTCATATTCAACGGGAACTATGGAAGATCAGATGGAATAGAAGCACAATGAGAAGGTCGAAAACCTTTGGAGTAACAAATTGTTGAAGAAGAAAAGAGAGCAAGTTGAACTAATACTAGATTCCAAATTAGTGGCAACACAATCCAAGTCATGCAAGCTTTATCTTGTTAAGGGGGAACAGTTTCCAGACTTACAATTCATGGATCACTGAAGTTGATTTGATGAAGCATAGGTGACCAGAACCAAGAGGTTCAAATTTTCTCAAAGGAGGGGAGAATGATGTGGAGCATCCCCCTTAATTTCTCCTACCTACGTTTTGACCTTGGAATTAAAGGAATTTTCTATTTTTGGTTTTCTCTTCTATTGTTTCCATTTTGTTGTGGCAATTTTGGGCTTGGTCCTATTTTTTTATTGTGAGTGGTTTGTGGTCTGGTCAAGTTAGTTGCACGGCGACTAGGGGTTATTTTTAGTTGAGTTTTTGGTAACTTAAGTTGGGGAGAGGTGAGGATGAGCATGGGAGTTGATTTTGGGAAAAACATGGAGGGGTTTTCAGAGATGTAATGGATGTATCGAATCTGGAACTATAAAAATGAAAAGACTATTTATCTGAATCTATTCTTGTTTTATTTATTGGAATCTTGTTATTTATTTTATGCAAATTTGTGCTTTTTCCATTTGTGTTGAGCTACATCAATGACCTTCATGATTTTGTTGTTCAATTGGCAGGCCCACAGAAATATTCAAGAAGCACAACATTTATGAATGCAGTTTTGAAGGTTTGATAAATTTTGAAATATTTTGAAATGATTTAAATTAAATCAATGGATATCTATTTGGATATTTTAGGTGAAAATAGCTTCACTTAAAGTGGTATTAAAATTGTTAAAGAGAAGAATTTATAGAATACTTCACATTTTGTGTGAGTGAAATTCAGTGAAATAAGGAGTTATAAGTAATTTTCTTATATTCAAGTGCTAAATGGTTTCATATAAGGTTTGGTTAAGAATACCTCCTATTTTTCTAGGGGTGAATGGTTCAACACTTGCAAAGTTCTTTATGATTGTCTATTGGGCGGGTGCATGGAAATGGGTAGCCATTCCGTGGACACCCTTTAAAAAAAAAAGTTTTTGGACATAACGCGAGCGCGTTATAACGTGCTCACGTTATGTCGTCGGTTAAACCTAGGTAAGGTCCGGTAGATAAAAACTACAAAGAGATAATGTGAGCGCATTATAACGCGCTCGCGTTATTGACTATTAAAAGTAAAAAAAGAAATGCAAATCTCTCATTTGCATTTCGACTGTTTTTTTTGTGCACTCGCGGCCAAAAACACCAAAATAGCGCGCTCACGTTCGAGGAGAGGAATTTCTTCACCAAGCATCGAAATTTCTTCGCAATGATGGCGCCACGACGACGAGGAGCTATAAGAGGTAAGGATTTTATGCTTTTTATTTTGAATTTGTTAGTTTTAGGTTGAATTTGTTAGTTTTAGGTTGAATTTGATATCTATTTGTTTGAAATTTTAGGAGATGCAAATCAACCTGCAAACCCTCAAAATCCTCAACAGGAGGACCAACCAAATCCTCAAGATCAAAATCAACCTCCTCCACCAATCACTCAACCCCCTCTTGGCACTCAACAAAATTTAATGAGTGAAATTGAAAATAACAAAAAACAAATTAAGGATTTGATCAATAGGTTGAGTGATCCAAATGGTGCAACCACAGAAAGAATGACCCTAGCAAATTCCTTGAAAGATATGTTAACAAACGTAGATTCAATTAGCAAACAAATAACTAGATGGGAAGATAGGAGGCAGGCGGCTAGGGAGTATTATACAAATAAACTATCATACAAGGATGTGAAAGATTTAAAAATAACAAAAGGTGATTTGTGCTCATTATTCACCGACCCACGCACAAATCAAAATCTTACCCTCAATGCAAAGAGGTTTCCTATCCATTGGTGCCACCACCAACAAATGAAGGAGCGATTTTATGATAGGTGGTACATGGTCTTCGATTACCCACCGTGCAACAATTGCGAGGTCCCGCAATATTTCCTTAGGAAACTATACAGTGAGTTCATATTGAACAAAATCCCAAATTATTTTGATATGAGGGATTTCCAGGGGAGAGGTGGGGGGTCAGCTCAGGATAGACCTGGTGCACAGCCGGATCCTACGTGGCAAGGTAGACGAGCTCTCACTAGGCCGCCTCATGAGCACATTGTTATTCCTTCCGTCGTGAAGGAAAGTGCTGACGTAGAGACATTGCAAGCAATCAACACTTTGACCCAGAGTGTCATCCATCATACTAGCCCTATTCTATAGCACCATCTAGGGGAGTCTTCTAGTGGTGGTCTTCGAACACATGTGTGTCAATCTTGCGGAGCTACTTGTTCACATGACCCCACCGACCCTCAGGAGACTGGTACACAGGATTCGTCTAGAGCTATGGAGATGGAGAGGGCAGCTGACATTTTGCATGAGGCATATGGCATTGATATTCAGGTAAAAGTTATTGCATGTGTTCATTGAATTTAATTTATTAAATTTCAATTTTGAAATGCAAGATTAACTAAAAATGTTTTATGATTTTAATAAAATTGTAGGGTCATAGTATTGAGACTGGATACACCGACCCCCCACCAACCTATTTTTGCAGTACACCTATCGCTAGGGTATGTAACTAGTAAACACTTATAAGTTTATTGCATATTAATGGAATTGTTTTACGAATGGTAATTTAATATGCAATTTTGGATGTTGAACAGACTAATATTGGAGGTTTTGATGGAACACTTCCCGGTGGTGGTGGATTTACTCAAACCTTCACGCAGGTAATAGAATAAAAAGTTTAACTAATGAATCAAGTACTTAATAGATTTGTGTACTTTATACATGCACATCATTGATTATGTTGAATAATTTGTTGTTTTATTTTTAGTTGTTGTGAGACGATAAACCTCCAAATGTGACGAAGGCAATGGATATTGGTGTGACATCTACTATACAATTCTCGATGGCTCTGGCAAAAGAGGTATGAGGAAAATTAGTAAATTTTAATTTACATTTGTTGTTATAGATGTTAGTTAGTCAGAAATCAAACCATTATTGATTCACGTAGTTTTTGTCTATTTGTATGGTTTATACAGGGCTTGAGCATGCCTGAGCATGGGCGTGAGGATATTTCCCTCGTGGAGAGAGATCGTGAGATGGTTGTAAGTGACTATTTTGTCAAATATATCATTTTTTATAATGTAATTTCTATATATTCATGTCTTTACTTCTTATTGTAACAGTTAAAACTTCACCATGAACTAAACCCTAGGAGGAGTAGCAGGAGCACTCCACGAGCGTAGCAAAAATGAGTGACAGACCTATCGCCATCCGAGCGAAAAGGAAAGGGAAAGATTTTATTTCCTGGGCATGGAGAGCAATGACTTTTGATTCCATAGTCTTTTATTGTATGCCTGCATGGCAGTTTTGTACATATTTTTTATTGGACATATTTGACATTGTATGCCTAGATGGCATTCTCATAAGCCTATATGGCTATTTTGTACATATATTTCATACTTATATCGACATATATTTATGTATGCCTACATGGCTATTTGGTTAATACAAATATCTTTTTTCGATGCTTGTCCATATTTGCATTCTAAATTGATGGTTCAATAGATATGAGTTACGTATATTCAAGTGTATACTTTACAACTTACGTGTATACTTTGTGACTTACGTGCATTCGAGTGTATACTTTGTGGCTTACATGTTTTCATGCATATACCTTGTATTCGTGCATATACTTTGTTTTAATTTGTGTATACTATGTATTCGTTTGTATACTTTTTGAGGCTTACGTGTTTATGAGTACTTGTAGTTCCCTTATTGACATGTACATGTTTGACTTATTCACGTGTATAATTATTAATTGGTTAGTCGTAGCATTGATCTATTTCATCCTCAATGCATGATCCTTGAGATGGAGTAAGTACACCCTCAAGGTCAAAAGGAGTTTCACATGCATTCTTCGTAGGCTCATTTTGGTAGTGAAACCAAAAACCTCTTGCATCATTGAAATGAAAAAAAAATTCCTTTATAGTAGGTCTGAAGCCATTATCATTCTCCATTAGTTCTTCATGTATCCACTCCCCATTAATGGTTGTCTCATGACCTTCATGAAACCAAGCACTTATCTCATTTGTGATAGAAGAAATGTATGAAGATTTATCTTCCTCCTTATGAACCATTCATTATCATGAGAGATGGGTTCTTGTGAACCACTACTGATGAATCATGGGTCAATGAGTTTGACTTGTAAAACTACACGATTGAATCCTGATAGCAATATCACAATATTTATATATCTAAATACTGCCATCTTACCCACACAAGATTCTAGAAAATGCTTCCCACCCTTCTCTTAGTGGTTGCTCTCATTGCACCTTCTACCTAGCTTCATCTTGGTGTAGACAATACGAAGACCCCAACTTGAGATCTTCACACATGCAAGAACAACTGCGTCCTTCTTGCAGCTTGGATGGATCAACTTGCAACCAAGAACCCACACTACTTCCTGGTGTAGATTGCCTTCTACACGCTCAGAACCTTCTGCCTCTGATACCATTTTGATACAGAGGACACAACACAAGACAGTGGCTCATCCACCCTTCTCACTCCTTAACCTACTGATCACTACTGATCACTACTAATCAGGACATGTTCTTAAGCCTCTAATTCTATCCGCCACCTTTCCGCTGTTCAAAGCCCGAGTCACACATTGCTCAAACACAATGGTCGAGCGATGTAATGGTTTCTTTGAAAACCGTTATACATTTAAAACCATACAAGAATTTCACACTCGGTTATATTACGTATATTCCCTTCAACTGAAACCATTTTTCCCATTCCATTCGGGACTGTCATAAAGAAACCCGAAAACAAGACATCCATGACATTCAAAACAATAGTGAATCCTTCAAAACTAATCTGCATTCACAATTTGCAAAACAATAAACCAGGAAAGATAGAGAGAACGACACGACGGGAAATGGAAACTCCTCTTTAACGAATTCCAGATATTAACACTTCAAAAACATACATGCTTTAAATGGCTCTTTGGCCGAAGGCCAGAGAGCCCGATTTCTTCTCCCTCTTGTTTACTCTCTTTTTTGTTTTCCCGTAGTTGCACTCTCTATTTCCTCTATCTCCCCGTATTCGGTTACATGTTGTCTCTTTATAGAGATTCTAGGGTAGTTAGACAAATTGTTCATCTACCCGATATTCCCATTCGGTTACAACTATCATTTAATCCTTTTGATGAATATATCATTGCAATTTTAAACACTTAACCATTTCTTAACATGGTCCCACGAAATTCTAAATGACTAAAACATTACAAAATTATGAAGCTTGTCATAAATTTCAAGAGTCGAGGTGTCCCTGCACCAGTATCCTAGTTGTCCCTTTGTTGATTTATCTCCTCACTGATCCATCTTATTGGATTCTTTCACCTTTTACCCATCGCTTTCTTGAAAAACTCAATTTTAAGGCCTTGTAGCCTTCTGCCCCAATTTGGCCTCCTAGAACCCGTTTTCTTGACTTTTCTCACAATCAGTCTTAACAACCCCCAAATGTTTTTGTAAATTCTTTCTTTTGATCATCAAGGCTCCAATATTTACGAAGCCTTAGGTCCTACAAGTTTTCGTACATATGATTGTCCTCAAACCCCCTATTTTCAAGGGTTCCTATGGTTTTTGGCTCTTTTTCCTTCTTTGAGGGCTTCAACGACCTCCTCAGCTCTCCTCCTGGCACACACATGACTGAGATCCATGTGCCTACACTCTAATACTCTTTATTGGCACAAACCAATCCATTTAGCAACTCTCCTTGTTGTTGTCCTCTCCAAGCTACTAGCCAAAATGCACTTGCACTCACCTAGTGCTTGATGATTTCATCACCTCCCTGCAAAACAAGACCCCTTAACCTATATGTACACTATTTACATAGTCCCCAACTTGATTCCAAGTGGCCATGAGAGGAAAGCCACGGGAAGTCAAGTGGGACTCATTATTCACAAAACTGGCCTAAACCGGCAATGAGACCAAGAAAACCAAAAACTTGCAAAAAGATAACCAGTCGGTCTAGATGACTAATCTTATGCTACACAAGATAACTAAGTGGCACAAATGGAAGACTCAAAGCATTAGATAAGTCCCTTCAATCCATTCTTGACTGGATGAAGGCTCAAACACAAAATTCAATGAAAACTTGCTCTCTTCCAATCACAAAAATGTACTCTCCAAGTCTCAATTCGCGAAAACAATCCTCCAACCTAGGTATTAGGGTTTTTCTGACCTTATATACCTTTCTCCCACGTTCTAGGACCCTTCGGTCAGGCTTAGAGCATCATTAATGTCATTTTCCAACTTTTAGGACAAATAGCCAAGGCAACATTGCTCAAAATGCTCACAGTGTCCAAGACTTACCCAAACCGCAAGCCCCTAACAAACCTATTTCCAATTCACTCATCAAAAACACTCTTGGGACTTTATATCATATTCCTTATTCCCTCTTTCATCCTAATCTGATAGTAGCCACTTTCCAAATCAATCTTGGAGTAGTACCTGGCACCCCCCTAAACAGTCCATTAAGTCTTCTATCCTAGGAATAGGAAACCTATATCTAATGGTTATCCTATTTATGGCCCTAGAATCAGTACACATTCTCCACTTATCTCCCTTCTTAGGTGCCAACACCACTGGAACAACACATGGGCTTATGCTTTTCCTGATCAACCCTTGGTCCAAAAGTTCTTGAACTTGCCTTGCTATCTCCTTGTTCTGCTCCGATGTCATTTTGTATGCAGCCTTGTTAGGCAATGTTGCTCTTGGTACAAAGTCAATTTGATGACTGATTGCCCTCTTAGGTGGTAGTGTACCTGGTGTGCCTTCACAAATGATATCCTTGAACTGATCCAACAGTTGCTTCACCTCTGCTGTCATAAGTAGCTGACTAGGTGACTCCTCCTCCTTTGGCTTCAACATGATTGCATAGACAACTCCTTCTTCCTCCTTCATGTCTCTTAGGAATTCCTTTCCACTCATCAAAAGTACACTAGATTCTGCCTTTTCCACTATCCTTCTTGGGGAAAAAACTTCATGGTTAAGCACTTGAGCTGGAGTATACTGGAATGGGTGACCTCTCAGGAAGGCCTATTGCCTCACCTCTGTGAGCATCACTTAGATGCAATGATTGCTAAGTGGGCCACTCAATATCATTTCAAATTTGTTTCTTTAAACAACTTACAAATTTGCAACTTAAGACTCCTCCAACCTAAGGGATCGATCTGGTGGAACATAGTTCGGAGCGATTCCATGTGTTTCGATGCAAAAGAGGACCATGACTAGCGTAAACATACCTATTTGGACATGTTGGAACAGTCCGCTTGGTCACACAAGTTGCAGAATGAAAGTTGCACCACTCTGCAACTTTGCACTGCTTGCATTTGATGCTTTTTTCATCAAGTGAAAATCCGCCACCACTGGAAAACCACTCCAAGATAGCCAAAACCAAGAGAGGTTTTTGTAGACAGACTCAATGCAATCCTATAGGATCAGACGAGAAGTTTATAAGCATCACGGTATCCAAGTAATAGTATGCTGAAGTTTGCAGCTATTTTGCACTTTGGACCCTTGAGGGATCGATCCAGTGGAACATAGCTCGGAGCGATTCCACGTGTTTCGATGCGAAAGAGGACCATGCCTACCATAAAAATACCTATTCAGATGTGTTGGAATAGTCTACTTGCTCACACGAGTTGCAGAGTGAAAGTTGCACCACTTTGCAACTTTGCACAACTTGAATTTGACACATTTTCCATCAAGTGAAAATCCACCACCACGAGAAAACCACTCCAAGATAGCCAAAATCGAGAGAGGTTTTTCTAGAGGGGTCCAACGCCTTTCTATAGGATCAGACGAGAATTTTCTAAGCATCACGGTATCCAAGTAATAGCATGTTGAAGTTTGCAGCTATTTTGCACTTTGGACCCTTAAAGGAATGATCCGGTGGAACATAGCTCGGAGCGATTCCACGTGTTTCGGTACGAAAGAGGACCATTCCTACCGTAAAAATACCTATTCGGATGTGTTGGAATAGTCTGCTTGCTCACACGAGTTGCAAAGCGAAAGTTGCACCACTTTGCAACTTTGCACAGCTTGAATTTGACACGTTTTCCATCAAGTGAAAATCCGCCACTACGAGAAAACCACTCCAAGATAGCCAAAATCGAGAAAGGTTTTTTTAGAGGGGTCCAACGCCTTTCTGTAGGATTAGACGAGAAGTTTCTAAGCATCACGGTATCCAAGTAATAGCATGTTGAAGTTTGCAGCTAT